>JACEFZ010000147.1:0-11695 GCA_014155875.1 Cepaea nemoralis | reverse complement strand
GGGTCTGGGCCGGCTTCGTGGCTTAGAGGTTATGACTTTTCTCCGTAATCTCGTATACTCTCGTCAGGTAACGTGATGACGGTTAAATCAGCAGTGGTTCGAATCGCATCGGTAACTTACGGGGTATGTGAGCCGGCCGCTCAGAAAGCAATGGCAAACTACTGAGCGTAATCTTGCCAAGAGATCAACATACAGCTGAAAGATGCTGGTGTTGACAGCTAAGTCCTGTAAAAAGGATTCTTCTTCTTCTTCTTCTTCTTCTTAGCGTTCCGAGCCATTGAGGTTCTTTGCTGCAAATACAATCTGTCTCCATTCGTCTCTCTGGTGGACCTTCTCTTGCCAGTCGTTGATTCCAAGTGCTTGTAGGTCTGTACATGTATTATCTCTCCACCGCCTTCTTGGTCTACCTCGGGGTCTACGATCATTTATTTCCTGAGTGTAAGCGAGTTTTGTTTCCCTATTATCTTCCATTCTTTCTATATGCCCCAGCCATTGTAGTCTATTAGCCTTCATGATACCAGTGATTAGCGGGGACTTAAACAGATCATAAATGTCTTTGTTACTTCTTCTTTTCCACTCTCCACTTTGTGTATCCCTAATGGGTCCAAAGATGCGTCTTAAAATTTTGTTCTCAAAGGTTTGTAACAAGGCTTCGTCTCCTTTCGTTGTACTCCAGGTTTCAGAGCCATACAGCACAACTGGTCTGATCAGTGTTTTGTATATTGTGATTTTGGTGTTACGAGATAGCGCCTTTGATTTTAGTAGATGTTGTAGTGCATAGTATATCTTATTTCCAGAGTTGATTCTAGCTTGTATTTCTTCCCTTATGATGTTGGAGCAGTTGAAGATTGTACCCAGGTATTTGTATGTTTCCGTTCTTTTAATGGTCATATTATCTATTTGTATGTGGCCAGAGTTTCTAGCCATTCCGTCTCTTGAAATTACCATATATTCTGTCTTATCTTGGTTGATAACCAGCCCCATCTGTTGGGCTTTTTCCCTTTAAGTGAGTCAATATTTCCAATGTCTTTTGTTCACTTTGCCCTATAATATCTATATCATCTGCATAACCAAGCAGCTTGGATGTTCCTCCAATATCACATTCCTCCTTTACCTTCCTTACAACTTTCTCTAGAGCCAGATTGAAGAGTAGCGGCGATAGTGCATCACCCTGTTTCAAGCCAGATGTTATTTGGAAGGGGTCTGATTTCCTGCCTTTATATGTTACTATATTATAAGTATCTTCCATGCATAGTCTGGTCATGTTGATTAACTTCCTTGGTATTCCAAATTCCTGCATAGCATTCCATAGACTATTCCTATGGACACTATCATAAGCCTTTTTAAAATCCACAAAAATGTTATGGAGATCTCTTTTATATTCCCAATTTTTCTCGGCTATTTGTCGTAAGATAAATATCTGATCTATTGTTGATCTGTTTTGTCTAAAACCCGCCTGGTAGTCACCTAATATGTCTTCTGAATATGGTTTTAGTCTATTTAGTAATACTGCGGATAGTATCTTATAGCTTGTGGACAGTAGTGATATTCCTCTATAATTTCCACATTGGAACTTGTCTCCTTTCTTAAAGATAGGTATCAATAATGACTCTTTCCAGTCATGGGGTAATTCTTCTGTCCTCCAGATTTTTATTATTAGTTCGTATAGCTTTAGATGTAATGCATGGCCACCTGCCTTTATAAATTCAGCAGCAATTCCATCAGTCCCAGTTGCCTTATTGTTTTTAAGTCGTGTGATTACATATAGGATTTCTTCAAATGTAGGTTCTTCAATTTGTGGTTCGCATGTTAGAACCTCTTCCTGTGGGAAAATGTTACTTGGAGCTTCACAATTTAGTAATTCAATAAAATATTCTTTCCATGTGTTGCACATTTCCTCATTGGTATTTATCATATTCCCATTTTTGTCTTTTAAACCATATGTGTTTGTTGGTGCCCTCGTTTCATTGACTTCAGTTCTTTCAAAAAATTTTCTGGATTCATTTTTCTGGTGATTAGTTTCCATATCTTTGATTATATTACTCATATATTCTCGCTTCTGCTGTCTGACTATTTTTGTAGCCTCTTTACATTCATTTCTATAATGCTCTTCCTTTTGGATGTTATTGATGTCATTTAACCATACATGTCTGGCATTCTTCTTCCTAATGACAGCTTCTTCACATTTTTGATTGAACCATCTGTTCTCTCTATGCGTGGTTAACACACCGAGACATTCTTCTGCGGTAGACTGAATTGTATTCTTGATGTTCAACCAAGTTTGGTCAACGCTTTCCTCCAAAGGGTTTTGCAGAGTTTCAAGTTTACATTTTAGTAACAAGGATATGCTTTAAAAAAAAAAAAAAAAAAAATTGGGTCTCAGGTGCAGGCGAGCGGTCCGGCTCGCGCCGGTTCACTGCCCGTTGTTCTTCCTGCCTTACCGTCTGCTGGCTCTCTCCCGCGGGTGCTCTTCGCTGAGCGTCCCGGGCGGCTGGCGCATTTACTTTAAAAAATTAGAGTGTTCAAAGCAGGCCTCGGCTGCCTGAATAATGGTGCATGGAATAATGGAATAGTATATCAGTTCTATTTTGTTGGTTTTCGGAGCTGGGGTAATGATTAACAGGGACAAAAGGGGGCATTAGTATAGCGGCGTTAGAGGTGAAATTCTTGGATCGCCGCAAAAGGAGTGTGACAAAACCGCCGGGGCTTGGTCTGGTTTGCAGATACAATCCCCTGCCTTTGCTCCAACCACCTCAATAGCACTCTACATCTACCAGGCCCCACACAAGCCGGGACAGCTTAACCTTCCCTCCCTCACCTAGGGTTCCAAACCCCAAGGGGGCTCGGACCAGACACCAGTCATATCACTGCACCAAGTCATAGCTAAGAGAACAAAATTTTAATTCTGAACTACGTCAACCACAACACAGAGAAGGATGGCTGAAAGCCAGACTAGAAGAACTATGTACAAGATCAAAGACGCAGATGAGTATTCATCATGGAGGCGGACGATAGCTCGTGCGGTTGTCCAGTCGTGGTAGCGACTCACCCAGGCTCCTCCAGTGGACTGGAACTCCAAGGACTGCTGCCTCTCCAAAGTTCCCTCTTCACACAGAGAACCAAGCAAGGGCTGATCAAGCGCAGTACCACTGCCTGACTGACACTGCACCGATGAACAAGGCTCCTTCCTTGCTGTCGTACTATTTCCCCTCGTCACCCTCCTGATGAAGTCTGGGCCGACCCCAGCATATTAGCGGTCTCCCACTTGCAGAAAAAGTACATGTAGCACCGTCTCAAAATACACAAGAGCCAGGTCACTCTTCTATCTCATTAAGTGACCCACACACTGATATGTCACCTACACAATGAGCGGTTGCTCCACACGAACACACAATGTCACTGGTAAAGTCTATTAGGTGACTATAACCCTTCACCTTGATTTCATGTCCCTGGACAAATAGATCTTCACACAGTCTCATGTAACTACCCTGATCAATGGGTAGTAATCACCACCTAGCATACACTGTCAACAGTTCATCACGATGGCATGAGGTAGCTCCCTACCTTCACAAACATTGTCAACAGTTCATCACATTGGCATGAGGTAGCTCCCTACCTTAACAAACATATCACTCTGGTGTTCCCACCAATGTTGTAATCAATGTCCTAGGTCACTGGACCACATGTTGGCTTCATAAAGGTAACCAATGTAGAAACACTATTTAAGCATCAATTGATACATGGTGTCCCATAACCCAGCCGGGCCAGAAGCATATAACACAGGTCATGGTGGCCGGTATCAATGATCACGTTACTCAACTTGAAAGGTCACTACCTTGCAATCACCAAGGTTTACACAGAGGTTGAATGTCACCAGTGCTGCACTGGCTAGAATCACCAGACGTTTCAGTGTTGGACCCTCTCAGGATCGGATGACACTCGTCGGACTCTTGACGGAGGTCCTAACCTAGACCTACCGACTTATTCAGCACTCAGCTCCTTCCAACATTGATCTCGCAGAATCAGATGACCACTCCCAGTATGGCCTCAATCAACTTCTGGATAGGCACTGGAATGAGTGGGCCCATAAAGCTCATGGTGAAGCTCTTGAATCTTCTTCTGTATAGTAATAACAGATCCTGAAACACGGAGAGGTTGGTGTGAGTACTCAACTACAACAAAGACTACTAGCATCTCCACCCCGTCACCTGCCTCTCAGACATTCCTCATGTCTACCAACATGAGTATGAAATCATCACATCATAGATCTACTTAGTCACTATAATATATAGGCGTAATGATGGTAGAAAAAGCAATAGCACACCTGTTCAGTCAAGTAACACTTCTGGGCTACATATAACCCCTAGCACCAGAGTCGACTGTATGACTCTGTCAAGCATCCTTCGCCTGGTGCCAGTCCAATCCGGTTTCATCTTCCATCATCAATCAACATCTACACTTACTTTCCTTTCAGTGTAGGGATTACTGTATCGAGAAGGTGTCCAGCCGGACATCTCCTTCCTGACAGACTCATCAATTCATCAATCCCTTAACCCATGGACTGATCAATTACACACATTAATAACTATATGACCATAATGAATTATCCTCCTGATAATTCATTACTATAGCAGTAACCAAGGAGAACTCATGACTTGTTACACTTAAATAACAAAACCATATCACAGCCATAGTGTCAGGTCTGGGATCCCTGCCCCAGATCCTGAGTTGCCCTTGTATTCACTGACTCTCTTTCAGGTCAGTCATACCTGTGCCGGTCGAGCACAGCTGTGGTGGCCATTCACCATTACACTTTCCCACAGCTACTGTAGGTCCCGTGTACCTTGTCCCGTGACGACTTAAGTCACGTCATCCAATGTAGCAAACCTCCAGACTCCACTACCAAACTTTGACTCCAACTTTTGGGGGGGGATTATTCTTCTCATATACTACTACTTCACGGCAGTACTCCAAGTACTCCTATGAACCGAATCAGGGTTCCAGAAGAGTAGAATATTAGAGACAGAAACGGTTAGGTTCAAACCTCGATCTATCTAGACACCACGGCCTCGAATTACGGAGTGCCGCATCACCCTCGATCGGGTAGGTTCACTCTTCGGGTCTGCACGATCGCATTGGGTCGGACCTATTACCTATCGGGTTGGGGGTACCGGCCTACCTCCCGCTGCCTAGACAAACGTAAGGATGGATACATGCCCGGTCATCATAGCGGACGGACATGACAACCAGCAGTAACTATAGTATCAGGAATACTTTCTATCAACTGTTATCCTATCGATGCAACACCATTCGGCTTACGCGGAATAACACGGCTATCTGCACACAGCAAATACACCACTGCTGATCTCACCTTGATTCCTCGAAAAATCACCACCACTGATAGAACAATTAAGTTACAATTCTAATGTCACGAAGCACATTCAACATCTCTAATAATAAGCTCTACCTTATCATTTACAGCGTCATGCATGTTGATGTAATGACTGACAAAACTGTCGCCTTGCCTGCGTAATTAATAAACCAAACCAGTAACTGCTACACACTGTAACGCACATCGTTCGGCCTATTTATGTACACACCACTCGCTGTGGAATACGGCTTGTTCCGTCAGGTAACACATTACATCGCTGATCGATAAAGCCTACTTAAATATGCAACCGCCAACTGTAACGGATAACTCAATTTTGCGACGGCAATTAATTCATTCCGGGAACTCAGCACGGCATCACGACAACAATTAAATAATAGAATAAGTATTCAACTAACCTGTGATTGAAGAATCACAACCTTGACTGCCGATGTCCGCACTGGCCGCGGATTATTGACATCAAAATTACATCAGCCTGTTGGCTGCGATCTGTTTCACGCTGAGATTTGGTGGGCGACTGACCACGACAATTGTCAGTGCGCCTTCCACTCGCCTACACCGGGCCGCGTGACCTTCATGACTCATGAAGAAAAACCAGAGTCACGATAAGTTCCACCAACCCGTGCTGCCTGAAGCACTCGTGAACTTAGAGCTATTTCCCACGTACGCACTTAAGGGAACATTCTAGATTGTTCTATAAATAACTAGAATAGCTCCGCCCCGCACTACGTTTCTAGGGAAATCCCCTATTAATTGATATTAATTTCAAGGGAGACCAACGCCTCGCACTCCCTTCAAAGGGCTATTATGCAGAGATCTGACGATCTGTAGGCGTTTCGTCACAAGGAGCTACTGCGAAAGCATTTGTCAAGAATGTTTTCATTAATCAAGAGCGAAAGTCAGAGGCGCGAAGACGACGATCAGATACCGTCGTAATTCTGTCCATAAACGATGCCTAATAGCGACCCCAGTGGCAAAGTGAAGCGAAACGGAATGTGCCATGGCTAGCAAATCCAATGTATATGAAGCCCGAATCATGTGCAAGGTACCACTACATGTTTGGTCCCGACATTTGTTCTACGGCTCTAAGCTGAGGGATGTGGCTAAACACCTCTAAGTCAATATCTCTCGGATGTGAGGTCCTGGCCGTTACTCACCCTTTGCTGTATGGGGGTAAGATGCTGAGCCAGCAGCATCTGCAGCCTACCTCGTGAATGTTACCAAAGGTGGAAAATGCTTCCCATGGGCACGCGATGGTTACGATGTAAGTCCGTAACAAAATTTCATTGAGTGAGAGTAATCAAAGGTGGAAAAACGTCTCATTAACACGAAATGGAACGCTTGGCTAGCGAATCCATTACGTGGAAGTCCGAAGCGAAAGCTTGCCGAGTGGATGTCGTCTGCAAACTAACCGTTACTAGTTTGCGTGGGGATTGATTGATTGACTGATTGATTGATCTTTATTTTAGAAGGGTTAAAAATTGGGCACGCAAGCCCGTCTTACATACGGCCCTTCCAGTCACTCATCTTTCCTTAATCAATAGTGCATGATGCAATTTACATAGGGAAAAACATTATCAAATGAATGTTGTAAACATAAACAATGCATATTACCTTGTTATGAGACATATCCCCCACCCATCCAAATATCCCCCACCCATCCACACATACCCCAACCACACACACATCCCCCACCAACACACACCCGCCAACCACGCACACACCCCAGGAATACATATATGCCCAACCCACCCATCCCCACCCACACAACCCCCACATACACACATCTCCCCTACCACACACACATACTCCACCCAACACACACTCGCCCACCCACACATCGTCCACCCACACACCCCAACCACTCAGCAAAACACCGATCCCAAACCACACATTCTCCCACCCACACAAACATCCCCTGCCAACCCACACATCATGTATCCACCCACACACACCCACACTTCCCTACCACACAATCTCCCCCACCCACACTCACATCCCGCACCCACCCATACACACATACCCAACCCACACAATCTCACCACCTACACACACACCACACCAATCCCCACATCCCACACACACTCACCCACCCACACATCCTCTGAACTCATCCTCCATCCACCTACACACTCACAATCACCCATCCCTCATCCACGTTTCCCTCAACCACATATCCCCACCCACACATCCACCACCAATCCACTCATACACCACCATGCACATCCGCCACCCACACACACATCCCCCACCCATAAACACATCCCCACACACATCCGCCACCCACGCACTCATTTCTCAACCACTCACACCCACTCATCCCGCACCCACCCATCAACACATACCACCCAAATGTACCCACCCACAGTTCACACACCCCAACCACCCAACCAAACACACACCCCCATCCTCACACATCCCTCACCCACCCGCACATCCCCACCCACCCACATACATCCCTCACCCACACACAAATCCACCACACATCTCCCACCTAACCACACATCCCTCACCTACAAAACCCTCACAACCCACATATACATCCTCCACCCACCCACACACACCCCCACCAACACAGACATATCCTCCACCCACATCCCCATACCTATCACACACCCATCCCCTAACCCACACACATCCTCCACACCCCTCACCCACCCACCCACACATTCCACACCCACACAACCCCCACCCACCAACACCCACACACTTCCAACCATCCCACACCCACATCCTTCACCAACCACACATCCCATCACCCACCCACCTCCCACACACAACTCCTCCATACATACATCCCCCACACACACATTCCACCACACACATCCGTCACATACACATTCACACACACACACACACACATCCTCACATCTAGTAGAGTACTGATATTAGTAGTAGTGGTGATATTAGTAGCAGTAATGATATTAGTAGTAGTAGTAGTGATATTAGTAATAGTGGTAATATTAGTGGTAGTAGTGATATTAGTAGCAGTAGTGATATTAGTAGTAGTAGTGATATTAGTAGTAGTAGTAGTGGATATTAGTAGCAGTAGTGATATTAGTAGTTGTAGTGATATTAGTAGTAGTAGTGATATTAGTAGCAATAGTGATATTAGTAGTAGTAGTGATATTATTAGTAGTAGTGATATTAGTAGCAGTAGTGATTTTAGTAGCAGTAGTCATATTAGTATTAGTAGTGATACTAGTAGTGATATTAGTAGCAGTAGTGATATTAGTAGCAGTAGTAGTGATATTAGTAGTAGTAGTGATATTAGTAGCAGTAGTCATATTAGTATTAGTAGTGATACTAGTAGTGATATTAGTAGCAGTAGTGATGTTAGTAGTAGTAATGATATTAGTAGTAGCAGTAGTGATATTAGTAGTAGTAGTGATATTAGTAGTAGTAGTGATATTAGTAGTAGTGGTGATATTAGTAGTAGTGGTGATATTAGTAGTAGTGGTGATTGTCAGGATCTTAAACCTGGCTCGTTGGACCTAACACATGTGAGACAAGTACAAGTACAAAATGATTGGACTTGACACACAATGACACTGAGTTCAATGGATTTATTTACAATTCACATGCAATACAATCTAGTTTGGCATGTGATGATCATTACTTTACATATACAATACATCAGTACACTTACAGACAAAACCCACAGCTTCACAGTCTATCTCACAAGATATACAAGCACTCGACTTTCGGGCACAGAACTACACGAAGCCTTTCTCAACCCACACGTCCTGTCATGTCCGAGTTCCCAAGCTGTCTGCCGGTTTCCCCGCACAGCGCTTGCCCTGTGGATTGGCTTCACGAGGACTGCGTGCGTCTTGCTTTGTCCTTGCCTGACCGCTGACTATCACGTCAGCCAGCAACCTGCGGGCAGGTAACTGGTACTCGCCTGGCGGGCGTAACGATGTTACTGCATCCCGGTTGGCAACTATTCGCCTGGCGGGCGTAACGATGTCACTGCATCTCGGTTGGAGACATTAGAGATTCTGACACGCTCCCCCGGGGCTTATTCATGAAAGATTTTATATTTCATGTATACTCTACATAGATACAGGGTTAATCTTTTAACCATGTCAGAATCGACCTTTCTGTTGTCATGTACATTGGCATAGAAATACATACGAAATGCAAGTTGTATGTTAAGTCATGTGGTGTTCAATCTTTACCACTTTCCAAGTTTTATCCTCTCGATGGATGATCACCTAAGTTGCAATATTGACCCAGTCAGATCGGTAGCACCAGCATCCAATGCAACTACCTCGCAACCTCTTAAAAGAACGAAATAATATGCTTTTTGCAACAAAAAACATCAGGTAAGACTGTAATACGTCTTTTTATAAGCCGCATTCAACGCTCGAGCTGCGACCTCATTTGGCCGGGAGCTCTTCCGTTCGTCTACAACGTCTGTAACCCTATACCATGCCCAGCTTATGACCTCTTGGAATGTTGACAATCTGGCAACACAATGGCTATATTTATACAACACATATTCGAATACATTTCAATTTACCCCCTTTTGTATAATACTTTAACAACAATTAAATGAAAGGGACATAATTTCAAAAGATCTCAAATCTAATCTATTACAATTATTATTCTATGTCTCAGCGTCATAGCTTGACGCTTTTCCATACTAGCGAAAAAAATGTCGATAGTGTGAATAAGTTATTCAAGATATGATTCTAAGATTACACTAGTCGAAAAATACTAATACTCAATTCGTGTATTCGAAATTGGTGTTTCATAATTATTTTAGAAGCGTCATAAATTTTAAGGTTTTTGTTATCGTCTGCTACTTTTGGTCTAAATTTACAAATTCTCCGAAAGTACACACGAACAGCTGATGTCGTTAAAAATTCTATCACACACTTGTTCCGCTCTGGTGTAGCAATTCGGAATGTGAAATTGTTCTGATAGTTAATGTGTTCGTTGTTTCGCTGGAAAACTTCTGGATTGCGATTGACTGCAGTGGTGTAAATGTCACAGTTTCAGTTCACTCTTTCGTTCGTAGCAATTCGGAATGTGAAATTGTTCTGATAGTTAATGTGTTCGTTGTTTCGCTGGAAAACTTCTGGATTGCAATTGCCTGCAGTGGTGTAAATGTCACAGTTCAGTTCACTCTTTCGTTCACGGATTAAAATATCACTGGATATGTTCCACTCGCAGATACCACTGATAACTTGAATAGTTCGCTTGAGGTAAGTTATGAGCGCATGTGGCACTGTTCTTATTTCATAATATATACAATTAATATTGTTCGCTTTCTAACACACACTACGCAATTATTCAAGACGATTACTACACTAATAATAAAATAAGAAAAAATATTTGCAGTGGGAATGAACCCTATCACATCGTATATTAGATGTACACAGCTTTCCTGAAAAAACTTCACTGATGATCCTGAAGTAATAAATTTTAATGGACTATTGTTGGACTCTACAATAAAATGCCGTCCCAGGAGGAATCTGGACAATTTAGTTATACCCACCACTAGAGCAAGGGCTTCTAATTGTGGTGTCGACCAAGCGAGTTCTCTTGGTTTCAATTTTCTAGAGACGTAGTATACAGGGTGTAGAATGTTGTCATGTTCCTGTAACAGAACTGCCCCAATCGCCACGGAGCTCACGTCTGTGCGTAATCTGAAAGGAATATGTAAATTTGGCAATTTGAGAATGGGATTCTTTAAACTATTCTCAGAAAAATACGATAACACTTTCTGGAATGCAAATTTTAGGCATTCATTGTTTACAATCTTTTCAGGCTGGTTTTTCGTTAGTAGGTTAGTAAATTTTTCTGTCAGTCAGCAAAATCTGGTATGAACTGCCTATAGTAATTTAATAGACCTAACACACTTCTGACTTGTTTCTTGGTAGTCGGAAGTGAGAGTTTCAGTATTTTAGATACGATGTTATCGTCTGTCGTGACAAAGCCATTAGATATTTGTACCCTAAAAAGGAGATTTCTTGATAGGCTATGTCAACTTTTGTAGGCTTCCAGTCAGTCCGTGCTGTCTGATCCGTTCAAATGTCTGCTGTAATGTCTTTATGTGGTCTGTCATCGTCTTTGTGTGAACACAAATGTCGTCCATGCAACAGATAATGTTTGTTATGTCCACAAGTAATAGTCGTGTCATTCGTACGAATGTCGCTGGGGCATTGACTAGCCCAAATGGCTTTTAGATGTCTGCTCTGCTCGTGTAACCGTTATCTGCCAATAACCTTTAGTCATATCTAACTTCGTAAAGTACCTAGAGTCTGTCAGTTCTGTCAGTAGATCTTCGCAGTTGGT
>JACEFZ010000146.1:0-12294 GCA_014155875.1 Cepaea nemoralis | reverse complement strand
TAATTCACATCACATACTACTTTAAGCTTTCCCTCATACAGACTTCTCACATTCCACGTTGCTATTCTCAATCTGTTTCTTAGTCTGACACAGGGGATTTCCTTGGTAACACAGTCAGGATTAACTCCGTCATCGCGATTACTAGTACTGGTCCCTGTGTCACACTCTTCACCAGTGTTATCTGATCTGCCTGGCCTGGGGGTCTCGCCACCAGATCTCTTTCTTATTATGTTTTCTTTCATGGTTGTTATGGTTTCTTGGCAAGTTTTGCAGAAAGTAGTTTGCCATTGCTTTCTGTCGCGTAATGTTGACTATTTTGATAGACAAGGATCAGAAATAGCAACCAATAGACTTTCAGAATTCCGAAAGACTAATCACTGTCGAAGAAGAGGCCAAAATGGCTCGAACTAGGATATATGATTCGGAACAGTCCCAGGAATGACCACGTCTTCAGACAGTGTTCAGGCACAGATAGGTAAAGCGAACAACCGTACTAGTATTCTAGGAAGTAGGCTTAAGGAATCTGGCTACGAATGCCTGCAAAAATGAAAGAGCCCCCTTTTACTGATCCATTCTCACAACACGGATAAAGAGTACAAATATATATATAGTTACACCTCTCATTACCCCACTCGCAATCTCTTAATATTAATCCTTAACTTATAACAAACTAGTGGCTGGTTACAGTGTAAAATATAACAAACATTTAATGTGAAATTGCTAGACAAGTATCTGCAGTTTAGCGAGGTATCTGCACAGAAAATCATAAACTGAATTGCTGGGTTATGGTGTCAGACGTTGAGCTGGTCACTTAGCTCATGACTCTGCTCACAGGTTGTCGACTCGGATGATGTTCACAGGCAAGTTGCTGATTCACACTCTCCGGCTATAGACAGGGTGTTCAAGTCAGGTACGTATTCGTTGCTGCTGGTTGATGGCTCAATGATACCACCAATGATGGTGCAGAACTTCTTCCATATTGTGGTGATTAAACCTCTTCACAGGGAAGCAGTGCCACTAGCAGTATAATCATTAATTTTGGGTTTCAGTTGGGTTCTCAGTTTGTTTTTCCCAAATATAGGCTAACTAGAGCCTGGATTCTTTTGTTGCAATGTGTCTTTTTAAAAGCTATTATCGGCTCCTGTGATCTCACCGCTTCGGGTCAGTCAACCAAATGGACGATCTGCCGGCTGACGACAACTGGCCAGGCAGATTCTTGTGTTGCCACCAGGGTCGCAGGCTAAAACTGAATATGTTATTCAGCCAAACTTGCGCTGGGGCAGAAGGCATGCACAACTAATAGTTCTATAATATACTGTATAATATGTAGTTTAAAACCCCTAGAATATTCACTAGGTTTACAGGAGATTAAATCCTCGCCAATAATACAGGTATATCTATAGATATCTACAAACATGGGAAAATAGGGAAAAGATCGTTTTTCTAGATATATTTATAATGAAAAATACGATCTGCAATGTAATTTAAGCAAACCTAAAGGGGGAGACTTCTATTGGGCAGTGACTGTACTAGTAGATGGCCATAGCCATTGTCTCTACTGATGAGATCATCTGCCTATCACCGTAGAGTGCAAGACCATAACCAACAACAATCTGTCGGCTGTTCTCACACTCCATCTACCACCTGCTTCCATGGCTTCACGTAACCCTGATCGGGGGGCTAAACGGGTACTCCACCTTGCCCAAGGGTGTCCCGTAGACTAACAGAGGAAAGAAGGCGTCTTACACCTCCTTTGATAGGGGATACCCCTAACCCGCTAACCGGGATGATGGATATACTGAGGGTATAAGGCCCTCAGCCTCTCTCGTTGTTGTTGATCTCTCGCTAAGTGCAATGAGCAAGAAGGAAGTACTGATAATACAAAAACCACCCACACGCATTCACACACACACACACACACACACACACACACTCACCCCCCCCCCCCCACACACACGCGCGCATGTATATATATATATATATATATATATATATATATATATGTTTTATTTGTGCTAATTTTCATTTTATGTTCCCTATACATCTGGGTTAGACTATTCATTATTCATGTGGTCTTGTAATTCAGCTTCTGATTTTGCTATTAGTGCTTGCTCGTCCGCAAACAGGAGTTCTCTAATGGTGTAATTTGCAGATAGCTCGTCTTCTGTGTTCTCGTCGTGCGGTGTTCTTAAGTCTCTGTCTTCAACCAAACATCCCTTAACCACACACCCTTACTCATATAAATCACCCACACACACATCCTCTACCCAACCACACATCATCCACCCAACCACACATCCTCCATTCCCCCAGCCACACTTCCCTTAACCACACACCCCTACCCATATACACACACATCCCCACCCACGCACAATTTCCCCACCCATACAAACATCCCTCACACACATCCCCACCCACCAACACATTCCCCATTCACAAACACACCTCCCATCCACGCACACACAACCCATACATTCATCCCCTCACACATCCCTAGACACACGTACTTATCCCTCAACCACTAACACCCACACATCCCTTACCCACTCATAAACACATACATCTCCTATCTGCCCACCCACACTCACACATCCCAACCACCCATCTAAGCACACATCCCCCACCCTCACACACATCCTTCACCCACCCACAAACCCAACCACACCTTCACCCACCCACACAAACATCATTTAACCACACCCAGCTCCCCTCCCACACAATACCACACCCACACACATCCAAAAGACACATCCCTCACCCACACACACATCTATCAACACATCTCCTACCCATCCACACATCCCCCAACTACAATCACCCTCACTACCCACACATACATCCTTCATTCAGCCACACACACCCCCACCCAGCCAGACATATCCCCCACCCACACACACATCTCCAAATCCATCACCCACATCCATCACGCACCCCTCCCCCAACCCACACGCCCCCCACACACATTCACCCACACATCTCTCACCCACACACACTCCCCACCCATCCACCCAAACATCCCACACCCATACACATCCCTCACCCACACACACATCCCCAAACCCACAACCACCCCACCTGCACACATCTCCCACCCACCACATATCCCCACACACACATCTCCCCACCCACACATATACCCCCACCCATCCCATAGCCCACCATCATATCCTCCTCCACCCACTCACCCACAACCACCTAAACAAACACACATCCCCACCCACAAACACATCTCCCCATACACCCATACATCTCGCACGCACCCACACACAATCCCCCACCCACCCACACACAATCCCCCACCCACCCACACAAACCCACCCCTCCCACCCACACATCCTGAGCCCACCCACACACATCACGAATCCACCCACACACACATCCCCCGATCCCCCAACCTACTATTATGATCAAACTCCCACACTTTACACACACATACAGTGACGATTGTCGTAAGCATTGTCGCAAAATTGTAAAGGAAATGGAGAAAAATTGTACATATACATTTTGTAACTTAAACATTAGTGATGCAATTCAACTCTCTCTCCCTCTCTCTCTCTCTCTCTCTCTCTCTCTCTCTCTCTCTCTCTCTGTCTCTCTCTTTCTCTTTCTCTCTCTCTCTCTCTCTCTCTCTCTCTCTCTCTCTCTCTCACTAACGCTCTCACTCACATTACAGTAATGTTATATTATACATGATAAAATCAAGTGTCATACATACAAAATGATACTGTGAAAGATGAAAATACACAAAAAATATGGAATGGCATGTTACAGGACATGCGAGCACTGAATTCTCTCTCTCTCTCTCTCTCTCTCTCTCTCTCTCTCTCTCTCTCTCTCTCTCTCTCTCTCTCTCTCTCTCTCTCTCTCTCCCTCTCTCTCTCTTACACAGGCACACACACATTCCCCCCACACACACACATATCCCTCACATACACACCCATACATACATCCTCACATCTAGACAAATACTTGATGCCTCACATGATCACTGAAGCTAATAAGAACAAACTCCCACACTTTACACACAATTGAGACACTGACGATTGTCGTGAGAATTCTCGCAATTGCAAGAAGTGGAGAAAAAGTTGTACATATACATTATGTAGCGTAAAAATTAGTGATGCAATTCAACTCTTTTTTTTCCCTCTCTCTCTCTCTCTCTCTCTCTCTCTCTCTCTCTCTCTCTCTCTCTCTCTCTCTCTCTCTCTCTTGTGCTCTCTTTACATACACACACTCTCACACTCATTCACTCTCTCTCTCTCTCTTACTTACACTCACTAACTCTCTCACTTGCTTTACACATGCATGTTAAAATCAAGTGCATCAAAATGATAATATGAAAAAAATGAAAATACACAAAACATATGGATCAGCTTGTTAGATGACATGCGTGCGCTCAACTCTCTCTCTCTCTCTCTCTCTCTCTCTCTCTCTCTCTCTCTCTCTCTCTCTCTCTCTCTCTCTCTCTCTCTCTCTCTTCTCTCTCACACACCCACACACATCATACCCACGCAATAAACACACCTGCACACATCCATATACTTACTCACACGTACTCACATAACACCCGAATATACACTCCCTCGCATACACTGCATGCATGCACACTTACACATACAAAGATATACAATACATACACGAGCACACACACACAGACTCATCCATACACCCATACACACACGCACATGTATATAAACGCATATAAACACATGAACGCACACTTTAACACACGTACAGACATACACACGAGTCACACACAGATACACGCATGTACACACATATACACCCATACACACATCCAGACATGCACACACATACATTACACTTTCTCATGCACTCTCTCATTCACCCACGCTCTCTCGTTTACCCACTCACTCGCTCTCACACTCACTCATTCGTGCACATACACGCATACCCACAAATTCTCTCTCACTCACTCACGCTCCCTTACTCACACATTTACTCGATGACTCTCTAACTCACACTCACTCACTAACTTTCACACTCTATCACACAGACAGGCAGACACACAACACACCCACTCTCTCAGATTCACTCATTCTCTAACTAAATCTCTCACACATATGTCCACACACTCACTCACTTTTACACTCACTCAGGCACACGCGCATGCATACTCTCTCACTCTCTCTATCATACTAATTCTTCCACTCACACTCTTTCTCACTCACTCTCTCACCCACTATCTCGTTCACACACATACAGTGAAGAATGATAGTGGAAAAATGATACTAGTAGGTGACTTATGGAGGCATATAGTCGGTATGAAGTAAGTATTGAAAGAGTTTTCGGTTGAATGTGTAGGGACTCATTGATAGATAGATAGATAGATAGACAGACAGACAGACAGACAGACAGACAGATAGATAGATAGATAGATAGATAGATAGATAGATAGATAGATAGATAGATAGATAGATAGATAGATAGATAGGTAGATAGGTAGATAGATAGATAGATAGATAGGTAGATAGATAGATAGATAGATAGATAGATAGATAGATAGATAGATACATAGATAGATAGACAGATAGATAGATAGAAATCAAATCAAATCAAATAAACTTTATTAGGTTCACAAATTGGGCGCGCAGGCCCGTCTTACATTCGGCCCTTCCAATCACTCGTCTTTCGTTCATCAAGAGCATTATACATTTACATAGGAAGAAAAATAAACATTGTGAAATGAATGTTGTAAACATAAATAAGGTTAAACATGGAGAAAAATATGTACATAAAAAGTATGGGACGTAAAAGTAGTGATGCCAGCGTGCCCCACACACACACACACACATTCTCTCTCTCTCTCTCTCTCTCTCTCATTCACTCTCACTCATTCCCTCTCACTCATTCACTCACACACACACTCTCACTCATTCACTCTCCCGCTCACTCATTCACTCTTCCGCTCACTCATTCACTCTCACGCTCACTCATTCTGTCTCTCCCGCTCACTCATTCACTCTCCCGCTCACTCATTCACTCTCACGCTCACTCATTCACTTTCACTCATTCTGTCTCTCCCGCTCACTCATTCACTCTCCCGCTCACTCATTCCCGCTCACTCATTCACTCTCACTTATTCACTGTCCCGTTCACTCATTCACTCTGCCGTTCACTCATTAACTCTGCCGCTCACTCATTTACTCTCACGCTCACTCATTTACTCTCACGCTCACTGATTCACTCTCACGCTCACTGATTCACTCTCACGCTCACTCATTCACTCTCACTCATTCCTTCTCACGCTCGCTCATTCCTTCTCACGCTCACTCATTCACTCTCACTCATTCACTCTCACTCATTCACTCTCACGCATTCACTCTCACGCTCACTCATTCACTCTCACTCATTCACTCTCACTCATTCACTCTCACTCATTCACTCTCCCGCTCACTCATTCATTCTCACGCTCACTCATTCACTCTCCCGCTCACTCATTCACTCTCCCGCTCACTCATTCACTCTCCCGCTCACTCATTCACTCTCCCGCTCACTCATTCACTCTCACTCATTCACTCTCACTCATTCACTCGCACTCACACACACACACACACTCACACTCATTCACTCTCACGCTCACTCATTCGCTCTCACGCTCACTCATTCACTCTCCCGCTCACTCATTCATCCTCACGCTCACTCATTCACTCTCCCGCTCACTCATTCACCCTCACGCTCACTCATTCACTCTCACGCTCACTCATTCACTCTCCCGCTCACTCATTCACTCTCACTCATTCACTCTCCCGCTCACTCATTCACTCTCACGTTCAATCATTCACTCTCACGCTCACTCATTCACTCTCACGCTCACTCATTCACTCTCACGCTCACTCATTCACTTTCACTCATTCACTCTCACGCTCACTCATTCACTCTCACTCATTCTGTCTCTCATTCACACTCACTCACTCTCTCACTCAAGCTACAGTAATGAACATAAGTTTAGATTATACATGATAAAATCAAATGGTATTTAACTGATAATATGACAGATGAGAATACACAAACATATGGATTCGCGTGTTACATAACATGCGTGTTACATGACATGCATCTGTTCAGCTCTCTCTCTCTCTCTCTCTCTCTCTCTCTCTCTCTCTCTCTCTCTCTCTGTATTCTTTCATATACACACACTCACACGCATGCGTACGCTCACACACACACACACACACACATACACACCACACACACACACTCTCTCTCTCTCATTCACTCTCACTCTCACTCATTCACTCTCACTCATTCACACACACTCTCACTCATTCACTCTCCCGCTCACTCATTCACTCTCACGCTCACTCATTCACTCTCACTCATTCTGTCTCTCCCGCTCACTCATTCACTCTCCCGCTCACTCATTCACCCTCACGCTCACTCATTCACTCTCATGCTCACTCATTCACTCTCACTCATTCACTCTCCTGCTCACTCATTCACTCGCCCGCTCACTCATTCACTCTCCCGCTCACTCATTCGCTCTCACTCATTCTGTCTCTCCCGCTCACTCATTCACTCTCCCGCTCACTCATTCACTCTCCCGCTCACTCATTCACTCTCCCGCTCACTCATTCACTCTCACTCATTCACTCTCCCGCTCACTCATTCACTCTCACTTATTCACTCTCACGCTCACTCTTTCACTGTCCCGCTCACTCATTCACTCTGCCGCTCACTCATTCACTCTCACTCATTTACTCTCACGCTCACTCATTCACTCTCCCGCTCACTCATTCACTCTCCCGCTCACTCATTCCCTCTCACGCTCAATCATTCCCTCTCCCGCTCACTCATTCACTCTCACGCTCACTCATTCACGCTCACTCATTCACTCTCACGCATTCACTCTCACGTTCACTCATTCACTCTCACTCATTCACTCTCACGCTCACTCATTCACTTTCACTCATTCACTCTCACTCATTCACTCTAACTCATTCTGTCTCTCAGTCACACTCACTCACTCTCTCACTCAAACTACAGTAATGAACATAAGTTTATATTATACATGATAAAATCAACTGGTATTTAACTGATAATATGATAGATGAGAATACACAAACATATGGATTCGCGTGTTACATAACATGCGTGTTACATGACATGCATCTGCTCATCTCTCTCTCTCTCTCTCGCTCTCTCTCTCTCTCTCTCTCTCTCTCTCTGTGTATTCTTTCATATACACACACTCACACGCATGCGCGCGCTCACACACACACACTAACACAACAACTCTCCCACTGTCTCACTCCCGCACACACAATCCTTCATGCACACACACACACACACACACACTCTCTCAATCACACTCTCTCACACATACACATACGCATGAACGCGTGCACTCACGCACACACTCCCTCACTTACTCTCACACATACACGTACGAATGCATGCACTGACACATTCCCCCACCATTTCTCGCTCAATCACTCTCTCCACACACACGCATGCACGTGCGCACACACACATTCTCTCTCTCTCTCTCTCTCTCTCTCTCTCTCTCTCTCACACACACACCACACACACACACACACACAACACGCACACACATATATAGTGAACAATTATAATGAACAATTATACCAGTAAATGAATTATGGTGGCATATAGTCGATATGGATTAAGTATTGAAAGAGTTTTCGGTTAAATGTGTAGGGACTCATTGGAGTTTTCAAATCTGGAGGCAGACCATTCCATAAGTGAGCACCAGAATAGGCGAAACATGTTTTGTATAGGTCCAATCTAGACTTTGAGACATGTAACAAATTTAGGCGCTTGCTGTTCATTGCATTAGATTGAATCAGCGGCAGAAGATACTCTGGGGTATTTTGAGATATAATTTTATTCACTAATTTGGCTTTGTTGAAAAGGAAGCGCTTTTGAAGTGGTAGATGTCTTAGATGACTGTACAAATTATTACTTTCAACGTGCTTTATGCCAGAAACCAGACGAATAGCGCGGTTTTGAAGAGAACATAGTCGTTTTAAATTAGATTTAGGGCAACCATCCCAAACTGTGGAACAGTAATCGAGATGTGATTGGATATAGCATGTATAGAATATTTTTCGTGTGCTTTCGTCCAGGAAGTGCTGAATTTTAGCAAGTTGGTAAACTTTTTGTGCTATTTTCTTGGTAAGAGCGTGAACATGAGAGCTCCAGTTCAAATGGCTGTCAATTAAAAGACCTAGTGTTTTATGTTCAGTCACATTAACTATAGGTAACGAGCCCATGCGGAGTTCGAGTGGTGGTCCAGTTATGGCTAGTGTCTGTAGTTTTTGTCTGGTCGTTATTAGCATGGATTTGGTTTTGTCGATGTTAATTTGCAAGCGGTTTTCATTGCTCCATCTAGTAAGATTATCAAGTTCCTTTTGTAAAGAATTCTCTAATTCACTACGGTTTTCTTGACTAGTATATATAGTACAGTCGTCTGCAAATAGATCACAAGTTGTATTGATATATAAAGGAAGATCATTAATATAAACTGCAAAAAGCAGCGGACCTAGTATTGAGCCCTGAGGCACACCAATATTAAGTTGTGTGGGTCTTGATAGACAGTTGTTGAAGGACACGACTTGTTGTCTGTCGGATAGAAATGACGTAATTATGTTCACCATGTTGGTGCTTGTCTTCATTTGTTTTAGTTTTCTAATTAAAATATCGTGATCTACCATATCAAAAGCTTTTTTAAAGTCTACAAACACCGCTCCACAAATTCTCCCGTTGTTGATGTTTAAGTGCCAGTTATCGGTCATTTTTGTTAGAGCACTATGGCAAGAATATTTAGGTCGAAACCCAGATTGACTGTTAATTATTAGATCGTTGTTAATTAAATGGTGTAACGTTATATTATGAATGTGTTTTTCTAGTGGTTTTGATAGCGACGATAGTAAGGAAATAGGTCTATAATTACCCAAAACGCTATTATCGATTGAGCCATTTTTAATTAGCGGAAACACTTTAGCAATTTTAAATGCAGATGGAAAGTAGTTTTTTGCCAGGCACTGGTTATATATGAACGTTAAGGACTCGCTAATGACTGGTGCAGCACAACGAAGAATTCTATTACTGATACCATCTAGGCCGTGTGAGTTTGTTGATTTGAGGTTTAAGAGATATTTATAAACGTCTGCAACAGACATTAAAGGAATCTCAGCGGGAATATTTCTGGTGCACTTCTCCTCACAGAATGATGCCAGTGAACTTAAATTACACGATGAGTCTGGTATTGAAGACTTTAGATTCTCTATTTCTGATTGAAAGAAAAAACTGAATTCATCGCATGTTATGGAATTTGGTATTGCTGATTCTTTAGGGCGTTTCTTATTGGTTAGCAAGTTAATAGCCTTCCATAGATAGATAGATAGATAGATAGATAGATAGATAGATAGATAGATAGATAGATAGATAGATAGATAGATAGATAGATAGATAGATAGATAGATAGATAGATACATAGATACATAGATACATAGATACATAGATACATAGATACATAGATAGATAGTCGGGAACGGGAACTGGAGATTATATGACTGCTTATATGAATTAAATGAGATGCTCCCCACCAAGGTCTGGGCGAAGACGGGTCAGACAGACAGACAAACAGACAGACAGACAGACAGACAGACAGACAGACAGACAGACAGACAGACAGACAGGCAGATAGTCGATAGTCGGGAACGGGAGCTTATACGACTACTTATATGAATTAAATTAGATGCTCCCCACCAGGAGCTGGGCGAAGCCGGGCCGGGTCAGACAGACAGACAGACAGACAAGCAGACAGACAGACAGACAGACAGACAGACAGACAGACAGACAGACAGACAGATAGATAGATAGATAGATAGATAGATAGATAGATAGATAGATAGATAGATAGATAGATAGATTCCCACCAGGCCCTGGGCGAAGCCGGGCCGGGTCAACTAATATATATATATATATATATATATATATATATATATATATATATATATATATATATATATATATATATATATATATATATATATATATATATGTATATATATATATATATAAAGTTAGTGCTCGACTTACGACCACACGATTTGGTCGTAAGTTGAGAACGCTATGTGTACAGTAATGTGATGTGATGTTATAAAAATATTTAAGTTAAATTATATCATAAATTTCTTTTTTGAGTGTTATAAATCATAATTTTCGATGTTCATTTTTTGCCATTTGTATCATCTCTACACCATTTTGTTTCTTATATTTACATCGTCAGGTTTAAGAAAAACACTGCATTAACTGTACATGTACAACTGTTTTAATTTTTGCAAAACATACAAAATACAGGTGTGAAAATACTATAGGAAACATTTTCCCAATCGCACATACAAAGATATACAATACATACACGAGCACACACACACACAGACTCATCCATACACCCATACACACACGCACATGCATATAAACGCATATAAACACATGAACGCACACTTTAACACACGTACAGACATACACACGAGTCACACACAGATACACACATGTACACACATATACACCCATACACACATCCAGACATGCACACACATACATTACACTTTCTCATGCACTCTCTCATTCACCCACGCTCTCTCTTTTACCCACCCACTCGCTCTCACACTCACTCATTCGTGCACATACACGCATACCCACAAATTCTCTCTCACTCACTCACGCTCCCTTACTCACACATTTACTCGATGACTCTCTAACTCACACTCACTCACTAACTTTCACACTCTATCACACAGACAGGCAGACACACAACACACCCACTCTCTCAGATTCACTCATTCTCTAACTAAATCTCTCACACATATGTCCACAAACTCACTCACTTTTACACTCACTCAGGCACACGCGCATGCATACTCTCTCACTCTCTCTATCATACTAATTCTTCCACTCACACTCTTTCTCACTCACTCTCTCACCCACTGTCTCGTTCACACACATACAGTGAAGAATGATAGTGGAAAAATGATACTAGTAGGTGACTTATGGAGGCATATAGTCGGTATGAAGTAAGTATTGAAAGAGTTTTCGGTTGAATGTGTAGGGACTCATTGATAGATAGATAGATAGATAGACAGACAGACAGACAGACATACAGATAGATAGATAGATAGATAGATAGATAGATAGATAGATAGATAGATAGATAGATAGATAGATAGATAGATAGATAAACAAACAGATAGATAGATAGATAGATAGATAGATAGATAGATAGATAGATAGATAGATAGATAG
>JACEFZ010000145.1:0-27572 GCA_014155875.1 Cepaea nemoralis | reverse complement strand
AATTCTCACGTTGTCGTGAATCGATAATTGGTAACATTCATAAATTGGTGCTCTTACGGCCACATAAAATAAAGAAACTCTCATTTCATTAAAATAAACAGTCACATAGACTTGAACTGTTGAGTAGTATGTAAATCCAGTTTAGAATGAACACAATGATATACACAGCATCGTGATTGAATTGAGTAAACTTATTAAAATAATCAAAAATCGGGAGAATATGTTAAGCCAGATGAGGTCAGCACCTTGGAAGTCAGAAACGAACACAAAACAACACGACCGTCCGTCGCCATCTTGAAACCGGAAGCTCCGAGCGGAAAGGTATATATGTCCCTAGTTTTGGCCGGTACTGGCCTGTGTAGTCCGCAGCTGCAGTCAGAAGAAGGCGAACATACTATGGATGGGGGTCTAGTGGACCCAGGGAGAAACTGACTGGCAGATGTGGGCGCCTGCTTTGGGTGCGTGTTGAGTGTACTTTGGTAGTGACAATTTATAACCTTGGGTTAGTATGTGGTATTGACCAGCATAGTGAGACCTGGGATGTAACTTGTCCTGTACTGATTACTGAATGTGATGTAACGGTACGGATCTGGTAAACAAGGATAATGGAGAGTTTCTGTAACCAGCGGTGCAAGATGCGCGCGCAAATCTCTCTCTCTCTCTCTCTCTCTCTCTCTCTCTCTCTCGTCTCTCTCTCTCTCTCTCTCTCTCTCTCTCTCTCTCTCTCTATATATATATATATATATATATATATATATATATATATATATATATATATATATATATATATATATATATAAGACAATATATGTGTGTCAGGTCTTAGTCAGATATGACTGAGCTACCGTATGACAGTAGACGGTACTACCTGCTTTCTGTCAGCGCCGAATGTTGGACGGCGCTTACCAAACCCGACACCCCATATTGTGCCAACGGCTTCGGGCGGAAGAGCGCAATTAGGAGGGTACTAGCCTTATCCTGGTGCGAGGAATTGCAACCCAAAGACAAAATAAGTCATGGCAGGGCAGACCAGGCCCTAAGCCTTGGTTGGCAGCTGGTCTAGGATCGAAGCTCCAACAGGCGGACAGTTAGAGCATTGCTTTGCTGATCCGTGAGCTTCTGCAGCTTGTCTTGTTCCAGATTATAGGTGTTAACTTTCCTCTGGAGTGAACTAGGCAGGCCGAGAGAGGGATCATGCTGCATGGGCAAAACATGGTTTCTTTATTTTAGCCCAGGCTTTGTGCTATGGAGAGGCAATAACTCCATCCCTGGTCTTAACCTGTCTCGGAATCAAAGCGAGAGGCAACTTTTACGGGTTATAAGTCCTTGTCAGTTGGCGTAGACATGGGGCGCCACGCGTTGCCTCTGACGGTGGGATACACCCACAGGTGTCACTGATCAGCTACCGCCCGCCTAAAACTGGGCAACCCCCAGCCAATTGGGTGCTGATCCGCCACAGCCTGCCTGCTCCAATGGGTGCTTCGGGCTAGGACAAAATCTGAATCGCAGGCTGTAAAACCAATGCACCAGGTAATAATAAAAGGAATAGAAATCTCAAGCTACGGCTTGCAACCTGGAACGTGAGAACCATGTGTCCAGGATTTTCCACTGACTTGACAAATATTGACGATGTGAGAAAAACGGCTGTGATTGATGCTGAACTCAATCGTCTTAACATTGATATTGCTGGCCTGCAGGAGACTCGCCTCGCTGAGGAAGGGTCACTCAGGGAAAGCAATTACACCTTTTTTGGAAGGGAAGAGGGCAGGCATAAAAAAGGCAACATGGTGTGGGCTTTGCAGTGAAGAATTCGCTACTGGGAATGATGATATCCCAGCTGGAGGTAATGAAAGATTATTATCACTGCGCTTGGCAACCTCTTGTGGATTTGCCACCATTCTCATTGCATATGCACCGACACTCGCTTCCTCTGATGATGTGAAGGATACGTTCTATGAGCAGCTAGACTCTGCGATCAAGGCAGTTCCAAAATCCGACTACATTTATATGCTCGGTGATTTCAATGCTCGTGTGGGCAAGGACTCGAGTTCATGGCCAGTGTGCCTTGGAAAATACAACATCGGTCGCATGAATGATAATGGACAAAGGCTGCTGGAGCATTGCACTAGAAATGAACTATGTATTACAAACTACTTTTTTAAAACAAAAGAGATGCATAAGGTCACATGGAAACATCCAAGATCCAGCCATTAGCATCAGCTGGACTTCATTATCACACGGAGACAACATCTGAACCATACATCATTAACTCGAAGTTACCACAGTGCTGACTGTGATACAGATCATTCTTTGGTTGTTGCAAGGGATAGACTGAGACCAAAGAGAATCTACACAGCTAAACACAAGTCTAGCCCCAGGATTAATATTACTAACACTCACGATCCTGGAAAGTGCTTTGAATTTCAACAGCAACTTGAGGACGCTTTCAATGATACATCAGAAAATTGTATAGTAAATGATAAATGGAGTAAACTTAAGGAAACTATTTATAAAACAGCGGTAGGGGTTTACGGCACTGTGGATCATAAGAGGCAGGACTGGTTTGCGGCAAACAGCCAGATACTGCAGCCCTCGATTGATAAAAAGAAGATAGCTCTCTTAAGAAACAAGGAAAGACCAACACGTAACACTCTGAGTAAGCTGAAGCAAGCGAGGAAGGATGTACAAAAGGCTGCAAGGCAGTGTGCGAATGACTATTGGATCAAGTTATGTGAGTCCATTCAAATCGCAAGTGATAAGGGAAACATCAGAAGCATGTATGAAGGGATAAAGAAAGCCTGTGGTCCAATGATCAAAAGAAGTGCACCGCTGAAAACCTTGACTGGAGAAATCACTGATAAGAAACAGTAGACGGATAGATGGGTCGAGCACTATTTAGAGCTTTACTCAAGTGAGACCAAGCTAGCGGATGATGCCCTCAACGCCATAGAGGCCCTGCCAACTCTTGACCACCTGGACACACTTCCCACTATAACAGAAGTTAAGTGTGCTATAAATGAGCTTGCATCTGGCAAGGCTCCAGGTAAGGATGGGATTCCAATAGAGGTAATCAGGAGTGGGCAAAACACACTCGCTCTACAGATCCACCAGCTAATAGAGCTATGCTGGCGAGAAGGACAAGTCCCATAGGATTTGAAAGATTGAAACATCATAACGCTGTACAAGAACAAGGGAGATCGGAGCGACTGAAACAGCTATAGGGGTATCTCACTTCCTGCGCAGACTTCAAGTCCTGGGAGATCAAGTCTACCCCGAATCACAGTGCGGTTTCCGTCAGAACCGGTCTACCATTGATATGATATTCTCATTGCGACAGATGCAAGAAAAATGCCGGGAACAAAATTAGCCACTGTTTATTGCCTTCATCGACCTCACAAAGGCATTCGATTTGGTCAGTCGTGAGGGTCTGTTCAAGGCACTAAAGAAGATTCGCTGCCCACAAACTCTTCTGTCCATTGTGGAATCGTTCCACACAGGCATGAAGGGTATAATCAAGTTTGATGGCTCAACTTCAGAAGAGTTTGAAATCAAGAGTGGTAGTTAAGCAAGGTTGTGTACTATCCCCCACCCTCTTTGGGATATACTTTTCACTTCTACTGAAATATGCCTTTCGTGATCAGGATGACGGTATATACATTCACTCACGGTCAGACGGTGGCCTCTATAATGCTCAGAGATTGAAGGCCAAGACCAAAATTAGCAGGGTACTAATCAGAGAGTTGCTTTTTGCGGATGATGCTGCGATTACGACCCACTCTGAGGAAGAATTACAACATCTACTATCTGCATTCTCCAATGCTTGTTCTGAATTTGGTTTAACAATTAACAAAAAGAAGACACAGATTATGTCACAAGGTGCACATGGTGTACCATCAATCTTTATTGACGACGCCGAACTGGAGATAGTAGACCATTTTACATATCTAGGATCAGAGGTAAATAGCAAATTATCCCTCGATCAGGAAATCAACATCAGGATTGGCAAGGCAGCAACAACAATGAACATGTTAGCAAAAAGAGTCTGGGAGAACAGGAAGCTTACTGCCAAAACAAAAGTCCTCGTCTACCAAGCCTGTGTCCTTAGTACTCTTCTTTATGGCA
Source organism: Cepaea nemoralis (assembly GCA_014155875.1). Lineage (NCBI taxonomy): Eukaryota > Metazoa > Mollusca > Gastropoda > Stylommatophora > Helicidae > Cepaea > Cepaea nemoralis. The sequence continues at coordinate 23,450 of JACEFZ010000145.1, read as the reverse complement.
GTGAAACCTGGACAACTTACTCACGCCAAGAGAAACGTTTAAACAGCTTTCATATGCGGTGTCTGCGAAGAATACTTGGTATTAAGTGGCAAGACAAAATCACAAATACTGAAGTATTGGAAATATCAGGTTGTGTGACGGTGTATTCCATGCTCAGTCTTCGTAGACTTAGATGGATAGGACACGTTAGGAGGATGGATGATGGTAGAATACCAAAGGACATCTTTTTTGGTGAATTACAGACGGGTAGGAGATCTCAGGGTCGGCCTCTACTACGATACAAAGATGTGTGTAAGCGGGACATGATTGATACAGACATTGATAATGCACACTGGGAGCACGTCGCCGCTGAACGTGTTGCATGGAGGGCAACTATCAGAAATTGAATAAAGACAAAGGAGAAAATGATTGCAGATAAAGCACACACAGAGCGTGAGAGACGTAAGATGGTGCAAAATGGTGGAAATGACCATGTTTTCACATGCACATACTGTGGGCAAACATTTGCAGCAAGAATTGGCCTTACCAGCCACACTCGCCACCGCCATGGATCGTAGTTATTAAGCCTTTTTGAAGCACAATGTACCAAACTATCGTCTGTCAAGACGGAAAGGTGCCAATGAATAAGACAATATATATATATATATATATATATATATATATATATATATATATATATATATATATATATATATATATATATATATATATATATATATATATATATATATATATATATTCGTGATCAGGATGGTGGTATATACATTCACTCACGCTCAGATGGCGGCCTCTACAATGCTCAGAGATTGAAGGCTAAGACGAAAATTAGGAGGGTACTGATCAGAGAGTTGCTTTTTGCAGATGATGCTGCAGTTACGACCCACTCTGAGGAAGAATTGCAATGTCTACTATCTGCATTCTCCAATGCTTGTTCTGAATTTGGTTTAACAATTAGCAAAAAGAAGACACAGATTATGTCACAAGGTGCACATGGGGTACCATCAATCTTTATTGACGACGCCGAACTAGAGATAGTAGACCATTTTACATATCTAGGATCAGTGGTAAATAGCAAATTATCCCTAGATCAGGAAATCAACATCCGGATTGGTAAGGCAGCAACAACAATGAACAGGTTAAGAAAAAGAGTCTGGGAGAACAGGAAGATTACTGCCAAAACAAAAGTCCTTGTCTATCAAGCCTGTGTCCTTAGTACTCTTCTCTATGGCAGTGAAACCTGGACAACTTACTCACACCAAGAGAACAATTTAAACAGCTTTCATATGCGGTGTCTGCGAAGAATTCTTGGTATTAAGTGGCAAGACAAAATCACACATACTGAAGTATTGGAAAGATCAGGTTGTGTGACAGTTTATTCCATGCTCAGTCTTCGTAGACTTAGATGGATAGGACATCTTAGGAGGATGGATGATGGTAGAATACCAAAGGATATCTTTTTTGGTGAATTACAAATGGGTCGGCCTCTACTACGATACAAAGATGTGTGTAAGCGGGACATGATTGATACAGGCATTGATAATGCACATTGGGAGCAAGTCGCCGCTGAACGTGTTGCATGGAGGGCAAATATCAGAAATGGAATAAAGTCAAAGGAGAAAATTATTGCAGAAAAGTCACACACCAAGCGTTTGAGACGTAAGATGGTGCATGATGGTGGAGATGACCACGTGTTCACATGCACCCACTGTGAACGGACATTTACAGCGCAAATTGGCCTTATCAGTCACACTCGCTACCGCCATAGTTAAAAGTTATTATGCCTTTTTAAAGCACAAACTATCGTCTGTCAAGACGGCAAGGTGCCAATGTGTGTGTATATATATATATATATATATATATATATATATATATATATATATATATATATATATATATATATATATATATATATATATATATGTGTGTGTGTGTGTGTGTGTATGTGTGTGTGTGTGTGTGTCCTTTATGCGTTCCCGAACGGTCCATCCGATTGAGATGAAATTTTGTACAGATGTTCTTCTCACTCCCGCGGATACAACTGACATAGTTAGTTTAAAAACAGTTTTGTACGTAATAAAACAACATTAAAAGGAAAGACGTATAATTAAGGGGACTTAACAACAAAAGTTATATCAAGGGACATTACTTTTAGTAGCATTGCTATATTATGTAATTTAAATAATTGTTGTATTTTTCTTAAAGTTTTATAAAATGTTTAAAGAAGTTATCTATAGTCATATGCGTTATAAACAAAGTGATAAAAACTTTAAGGCATTTTCAAAGTTTTCATAAAAATAATGCATCTATTTTAGATACGTGAAAATGTTCTAACTCATCTTTTTTATTTCTCTTCGACATCACATTAAATGTTTAATTCTTCTATTACTACACTGAATAATGTAATTTATTTTGGAGAGAAAGTTAGTCTCATATCCTTTGAAGTATGCCGCAATCAACCAAGCATTTATTTTGTGTTACGTTCAGTAGTTTCAGGTTTTCTGTTTAGATAGTTCTCTTCCAATATTTTGGCCATATACCATATTTCCATATCTTCTACTATCTTCTACTATACTACTATATATAAAAGAGAATGTTTTTATCTTTGTGTGTCCTTTATGCGTTCTCGAACGGTTCATCCGATTGAGAAGAAATTTTGTACAGATGTTGTTCTCACTCCCGCGATAACGGGAACGGGAGCATCAGAAACAGACTAGCCACAGGAACAGGAGCAGGGGCCGAACGCGTACTCTGTGCGCTTAGAGAAATGTGTTTGAATGCATAATGACTACTTATATGAATTAAATGAGACGTTCCCCGCCAGGGGCTGGGCGAAGCCGGACCGGGTCGTCTAGTCTATTCATAAATTACAAAATAGCTTCCATTGGACAGAAGCAGACGACGAGGGAGAGATGCAAGCATACATCAATATAAGTGTCTAGGTCGAATTTAGAAGAGTACCTTGTGAATGGTAGGGAATGTGGTATTCCCAGGCCCAACAGGTAACTGATCTACATACGAGTGGCGGGAGATGCTCTAATGGTGCAAAACTGGTAATGTTTGTTTACGGCGTTATAAATTGGATATCGATACTGGAGGTGCCCCCCCCCCCCCCCCTTTCCCGGGGGAGGGGGGCTGTTTCGTGTAATTCCAGAGATTTGATATTATGGCCAGAAGCTGATATTGTGGTCGATGTGGGTAGCAACATTACATTGAGTATGGTAATATTATGTAATGTTTTATGTATGCTACATGACTGTTGTGGGCACATGAATGGTGATCCCACATATACCCCTTTACCTAGATTTTTATGTGTGCTAGATATGGCACATGACGCATGTGAATATGGGGTGAGTGGCCTGTGACAATTCTAGTGCCCACATGATGATTATGATGATGATGATGTTGTTTAATCCCCAGGAGCTGAATGGCCTGTGGTAATCAAGGTAGATAGATGTGGGCTGTGCGGTCAGGGGAAAGCAAAGTACACCACTGGGCAACTATATTGTGATTTAATCCATAATCAGTGACATGGTGCTAAGCGGAAAACACCTTATGAATGTATAGAGGAGTATAATGTGTGTCGGTGTGCAAGCTGTGAGTTTGTTATGATGTTCCTGTGTAGATGTGGCCATTATGAGAAATTATGTTGTGGTGGTGACCTCATTTGGCAGTACACAGTATATGTCTAATTTACAGTCGGTGTCTATGCTGAACACTGCATAAATGCCTTTGAATGTCAATGTTATAGACGAGTTCCAAAAATATCTTGGATAAAGAAAAGAACAAATGCATCCATACTTCAAGAGCTGAATATTGAAGAAGGTTGGCTATTAAAGACGATAAAACAAAGAGAATTGAAATATTTCAGTCACTTGAAACGTCACGAAAGTTTGGAGGGAACAGTAATGGAGGGGTATATCCCTTGGAAGAGAGGAAGAGGAAGGCCAAAGAGAAGATGTGAGTAGGATATGGCGGATGATCTCTAGAAGGGTGTATCGGACGCGGGACATCTTGCTTATGATCGTGAGGTTTTCCGGAAGGTTGTTATGGGAGCGAGGTTCTGCAAAGGGGACATGCTACTGCATGAATGAATGAATGAATGAATGAATGAATGAATAAATTAATGAATGAATGAATGTCTATGTTGTATCCTGTTGTCTGATTTTCGCCAGTGCAAAGATGTATGATCTGATTGCGTTATGTGTTGAACTGCAGCTGCTTGATGTTGATATGCCGGGTTGTCACCTGTACAAATGTGTCGGTGTTGGTCTTTTAAAGTATCATGTTAATGTATTTAACTTCCCATGGCAAGATGAAACACCTGTGTATAGTGTATGGTGTCTCACATATCATGTTGCTGATGTTGTCTTGTTGGGGCATTGTGCATGGTATGTGACTGGATTGTGTTTAGTTTTGTCTATGTTATATACTGGATAGTTTTGATTGTTTTATGGTGGTGTATGTGTGACTGGTGTGCCCCTGGAGAAATGGAGAGTAGGGAAGGTGACCTGACGTCTGCTGTCCAGTCTCAAGGTGCAGTGCAGTATCTTGTGTTGGCCTTGGGCAGCACTGGTTGATATCACTGTGTAATGTTGATACCAATATTGGAGGTAATGAACTACATTGTGGTTTATTGATGTTGTGATGCTGGGCAACAGTCTTATTTAACCATGGGGATATCAGGGGCAGATAGCTGGTTCCAGGCTGCATTCCATAGTTTATAGGTGGTCATAGCAGGTCTTTCAACACTTGTGTGTGTGGGATCTGTTTGTGGTACTCCCCCTGAGGTGGAAGACATCCTGTGAGCAAGTACATGGGAGGTCAGGATAGGCCAGGAATACTGTGGTGAGGCCTGATCAATTTTAACAACACGAATTGTTATCTTATGATAAAAGTGGCATAACTGGGGAAGACAGCGAAGATGGTGATTTGCAAGAGCGACAATCATTGTCGTAGCTTTTGCAGGTTTAATCATTCTGAAGGGCAAGGGTGAGGAAATATTCAGTAATTTTCATGTGTTGTGATGTGTTATATGATCATTGATTCGTGAGTATTTATTCTGTAAATTCACATAAACAGATATGTGGTATTTTTTATTACAGGAAGTGGCCTCCGATCGTGGTTGTTGGGACATTACTGGATCCTTGGTTGATCTTATAACTGAACCCCCATACCTTTCTTCATGTCCCTATTGTTAGTGGTTTAATCTTTTTGTTATGTCTTGTTCCAGTTAGTTTAGGGATGTGGTATCCGCTTGTTGTGCCCGGTGCACTCGGTGTACCTGGCCTGGTGGCAGGGGTCTGAATAGATGTTGGGTACAACCCACTGTGATCCCCGGTGCTGAACCGTAGCCATCTACACTAATGTACCCTGTACCTCAATGCTGTATATGGTGTTCCTAAACTGAAAACGTATGTTTATGTTTATGTTTGTATGTCTATTGTTTTTAGTGCTATAGTTCGTGTATGACACATTTTTGGTGATTGTCAGTCATCTATACGGCAATTTACAAACACATTTTCAGAATTAGAATCACTTTCTTCAAAGTGTCTATGTACACTGCCCACGCTGGTATCACTGATATCTAGCTGCAATTCAGTTATCTTCGTGCATTTAAATGTCACTTAAATTGAACCCAGTGAAATCCATTTTGAAATACAACGCGTAAAACCTCCCAAAACTATAAAAAAAAATCAGTTGAAATTCAAAGTATGCACTGGCAAATGGCGGCCATGTTGTCAAGCTATTGGTGAAATCAGTATGGTCACTGCCAGGAAGGAAGAATGGTAGACTTCCCTCCTTATTGATTCCCGGGCAGAGGAGGCTCGTCAGCCTTGATTGGTATCTCTTCTAAGAAAGGGAACTCTAAATCTCAAACCTCCGCTGCCTTGCGGGTATACCCATATGGGAAAGGCTTCGGGAGTAAACCCTAAGGACAAATCCGGAGATGGAGTCCCTAAGGCAGTTCCATGTTGTAAACAACATAGTTCTGGCAACTCCTGCGACGGCACCGATGCCAAGTTGCATTGGCTACTGCCTTTCCCTTGGTCAACATCGGCGACGTGGAGAGGGGGAACCTGCTACTGGGCAACAGCTGGTTCTCCTATTCCCATTGCCCAGGCTTGTGCCCTGAAGAGGTCACTTCAGCACCGCGTAAAGCGGTGACACAACACGGGAAGCAGCATTTGCCGGTTATAAGTCTTAATGCTCGATTGGCGTAGAGCAAGGCGCCAGGGGCTACTTCCGAGGGTGGGAGAGATCATTGTATCTCACCAGACAGCTACCGCCCGCCTAAGCTGGGCAGCCCCCAGTCAATAAGGTGTTGTCTCGCCACGGTTCATCTGCTCCTGAGGGTGTGTGGAGCTTAGGGGAAATCCTGACACATGGACCGCAATCTATACACCTAGCAACAAGAAAAAACAAAACAACCAGCCCTAAGGCTGGGAACATGGAACGTAAGAACCATGACCCCTGGCATCTCAGACGATCTAAACGAGATTGTGGATGCCCGCAAAACTGCAGTGATAAACAACGAACTACTAAGACTGGGGATAGACATTGTCGCCCTGCAAGAGACCAGACTCCAAGAATCTGGAAGCATCAAGGAGAGGGACTTCACTTTCTACTGGCATGGCAAGCCGTGCGGAGAGACCAGGGAGCATGGAGTTGGCTTCGCTATCAGAAACAAGCTGCTCAATTCCATCATACCACCAAGTGATGGCACTGAAAGAATATTGAAGCTCCAACTCCAGACAGAGGCAGGCCCAATTAGTATTATAAGCGTTTACGCCCCAACACTAACTGCAGCATCAGAATCTAAAGACAAGTTCTATGACGACCTTAGCAAAGAAGTCAGTGAAACACCAGAAAAACAACATCTTTTTATCCTGGGGGATTTCAATGCCAGGGTTGGCTCCGACCACGAATCTTGGCCTTCATATCTAGGACAGTTTGGCGTTGGGAAGATCAATGACAATGGACAACGTCTCTTGGAATTCTGCAGCCACCATAATCTGTGCGTGACCAACACCTTCTTTGACACGAAACCTCAACACAAGGTGTCATGGAGGCACCCCAGATCAAAGAACTGGCACCAACTCGACCTGGTGCTCACTAAACGCAGCAACCTCCGCAATGTACGGCTGACTCGCAGCTATCATGGTGCTGACTGCGACACTGACCATTCACTCGTCTCCAGCAAGGTGAAGATAAAGCCCAAGAGAATCTACAGAAGCCGAACAGAAGGAAGACCACGCATTGACACCAGTGGCACCCAAAATAAAGAGAAGGTCAACAAATTCATGCAGGCTCTAGCGGATACTCTGCCCGGCCCCACAGACGGAGATTCCACCGAGAGATGGAGTAATTTTCGCGACACCATCTACAATACAGCACTATCAACATTTGGCAAGAAGCAAACTAAGTCAACCGACTGGTTTGAAGCACACTCTGAAGAGATGCTCCCAGTCCTGGAGATAAAGAGACACGCATTCTCAATGTATAAAACATCACCTTCAGAGAAAACACTGCAGGCATTGCGAACGGCCAGAAATAGAGTACAACAGATGGCAAGAGGATGTGCGAACAGGTACTGGCTACAGCTCTCTGCTCAAAGTGCAGACACTGGAAATATAAGCGGAATGTATGAGGGCATCAAGCAAGCTGTCGGTCCATCAAAAAATAAGATGGCCCCTTTACGATCAACTGAGGGGGTAATCATAAAAGATCGAGCGAAACAAATGGATCGCTGGGTAGAACACTACTCAGAGCTATACTCAGTGGATAACACTGTCAGCGAAGAAGCTCTGGAAGCCATCGATCAACAGTCCGCCATGCATGCCTTGGATAACGAACCTTGCCTCACAGAAATCAGCGAAGCACTAGACTCTCTCAAATCCGGCAAGGCACCTGGAAAAGATAGTATTCCACCTGAAATTTTAAAATGTAGCAAAGAAACAATCATCCCAGAACTGTATGCAATATTACAGCTCTGCTGCAGAGAAAAATCAATATCACAAGATATGAAAGACGCAAACATCGTTACCCTTTATAAAAACAAAGGCGACAGAAGCGACTGCAACAACTATCGCGGCATTTCCTTTCTCAGCATTACAGGCAAGATTTTTGCCAGAGTAATCCTTAAAAGATTACACATTCTTGCTGAAAGAATCTACCCCGAATCGCAGTGCGGATTTAGACCCAACAGGTCCACCATCGATATGATTTTCTCACTCCGGCAGCTCCAAGAGAAGTGCAGAGAACAGAGGAAGCCATTATATATTGCCTTCATCGACCTCACAAAGGCATTTGACCTTGTGAGCAGAAGCGGCCTTTTTAAGGTCCTTGAAAGGGTTGGATGTCCACCCACCCTTCTTAGTCTCGTGAAATCATTCCACGAAAACATGCAGGGGACCATTTTATTTGACGGCTCAACATCCCAGTCATTCAGCATCAGCAGCGGAGTAAAGCAGGACTGTGTGCTTGCTCCTACACTCTTTGGTATCTTCTTCGCTGTTCTCTTAAGGCAAGCATTTGGGACTGCCACTGAAGGCATATACCTCCACACAAGATCTGATGGCAAACTTTTTAACCCATCAAGACTCAAGGCAAAGACCAAAATAAGATCAAGATGCGTAAGAGAACTACTTTTTGCAGATGATGCAGCACTGACTACTCATACAGCAGAAGATCTCCAAAGGCTCATAGATCGTTTTGCAGCTGCCTGCAAAGACTTTGGGCTCACCATTAGCCTAAATAAAACACAGGTGATGGAACAAGATGCTGATGCGCCTCCGTCAATCAAAATCTCTAATTACGAATTGAAGGTCGTCCACGATTTTGTGTATTTGGGATCGACAATATCAGATAATCTTTCATTAGAGACAGAAATCGACAGACGCACTGGAAAGGCAGCCACAACATTTTCCAGGCTAGCTAAAAGAGTTTGGGAGAATAATAGACTAACAGAGCGTATAAAAGCTCAAGTATATAAAGCTTGTGTTGTTAGCACACTACTCTACGGGTCTGAATCCTGGACCCTGTACTCAAGACAGGAAAGGAAGTTGAATTTCTTCCACATGAGATGTCTGAGACGTATCCTGGGCATAACGTGGAAAGACCACATAACAAACAAACAGGTGCTTGAAAGAGCAGATATTACCACAGTGCACACCCTCCTCAAGCAGAGACGCCTCCGGTGGTTGGGCCACGTATCTCGAATGGAGGACGAACGTATTCCCAAAGATCTCCTTTACGGAGAACTAGCCACAGGAAAGATGCGATATAGGGATGTGTGTAAACAAGATATGAAAACCATTGGAATAGATCCAGACACGTGGGAGAGAGTTGCAACAGACAGATGCTCCTGGAGAAGAGATGTACAAAACGGACTGGTGCTCTTTGAGCGCAATCAGATCCAAAAAACTGAGGAGAGACGGCACAGGCTCAAAGAGCAGTCACTTACTGCGGGACTTGCCTCGTCTTACAGATGCGGAAACTGTGACAGGGATTGTCATTCTCGAATTGGACTATACAGTCACCAGCGATGCTGCCAGGCACCTCCCAAGCGGCACAACTCTATAGTCCTTCAGGACTGAAAGAGGCCTACTGGTTCGTGTATGGTTTTGTGTCCCGGTCTGACTAGGAATGTGATGTCTGACTGTGATATTTGGTACACTCTCTGGACTAGGCTTGGTTGTAGAGATTGGATTAAATGTGGAGCCCAATCCACTGTTGGTCTCTAGTGTGAACTATGGTAGTCTATGTGGTTGTGCCTTGTGTTCCAGTATTGGATGTTTCATCCTGAGACCGTAAAGCTTATCTAATAAAAGTCTTATGTTTGTTGTTCTTAATTTTGTTATTTAGTTTATTTATGGTTTGGCCATGCAAGTAGGTTACCAGTCAACAGCATACCACAACAAGCAATGATGTACAGACCAGATGGAAACAGAGGAAGAGGCCGACCACGTAAACGTTGGACGGAGGGAATAGCAGAGTCCATGGGAATATCGATATATGAAGCCCATAATCGGGCACTCTCACGATGTTTATACTTCACCTCAACACCGCAAGGTACAGGAGGAACATGATGAGATGAGATGAGATGAGTTTATTGTTTGAGTTGATTATATTCATTAATTCTGTTACAGTCCAACTCTGCATCTATTGTCTGGGGTACATAATGTGTAGCCTATGTTAGCCAAGAATCCTGATTCTTCTGATCTCTTAAATATGTTTCTTTTTCCTGAGGCTGGGGACAGTGATAAATTTTCTCTTTCTTCTTGTTATTCTTTTCCTCCTCTGGTTCATGTGCAGTCAGTGTTGTGTGTCTTTACTTCATATCACTGTAGGTCAGGTGAGGAGTTAAAGGTAGTTCTTTCACTCATCCGCTAACTTTTTTCCCCTTTTCCCTCCTGTCTCAAATGGCGAGTCTCTCATCCCCCCTCCCCCCATGGTAATCGGCAGGCTTTAGATTGCTCTCCGTGATGGTTAACCCGGTCAACAAATGCCCGCAGAAGTCGGATGTGTCGGCCTAACGGCGCAAGAACGCAGCTTTGCTGTAAACAGGCACAACGCAATCACATCAAAAAAAAAAAAAAAAAAACTCTGGATGAACGCAGCAGTAGAAGAAGAAGAAGATTGCTCTTATTTAATGGTTGTTTTATGTGATAGGTCTGTGGTTGTGTTGTTTGTGCCCATTTTTGTATGGGGATTTCTAAGGTTGTGGTATTGACTGGGCCCATGTTTGCTTTAGTTGTCCCCCGGGAAAGAGCTGAACCAGAAAGGGGCCCCATGTGCTGTGCTGGGCCCAGATGACCTCCATGCAGACCTTAACATCGGATTGTCGGGGGAAGTGTCGGCCCCATCTTCGACGTTGTGAACTATGGTTTCTCTCCCGGTCGGCGCTCCTGGAGTGTCAGAGCCCACAGGTGAAATTAGGTAAATGAAGGTACCTACAACGAGAAAGGCACCAGGCTTTGATCAGAAAGATGTGCCCATTGTTGGCGACTGTGTAGGGTGAGTGAGAGAGACATGGAGGTGGTGCAGCGTCTGTAGAAGACCGAGATGACGTAACAAGGGAGAACATCATTCCCAGTATTCCAGTGTTCAAGTGAAGCTGAAGCCTCGGTCAAACTGTGGTGATTCAAGGGAGACGTGGTTGATCATTTCAGGAGGACAGTTTTGAGGTATAGTCCGGGCAGAAGTGTTTTTGTTTTGTTTTGTCAGATCCCCTTTGGAGTTGATTGTGTGAAGGTGGCTGAATGAGTTAGCCATCAGAATCAGCTGGGATCCAAGCAACAACGGTGTCCGGCCAGGGTTCAACCTTCCAAACGACTACCTCTAACTTGGGGGGGGGGGGGGGGGTAGGGAGATGTCAGTTGGTGGGGATGTGTGTGTATGGTTTGGGAATGTGTGAGTGGATGTGCGTTGTGTGGGTTGGTGAGGGATTGTGTGCGTGGTTGGGGAATATGTGGTCGATGGAGATGTGGCTGGGGGATGGGTGGTTAGAGGTGTGGGTGGGGAGAGGATGTGTGGGTTAGGATGTGTATGTGGGTGGATGTGGGTTGGTGGGGGATGTTTGTGGGTGGCGAGTGTGCTTTGGTTGGAGGAACAGATGAGGGCAGTGTGTGTGGGTGGGGGATGAGCGGGAGGGGATGGGTCGGTTGGTGGGATATGTATGTGTCCCTAGGTGTGCGTGTGTGTGGGTAGGTGGGCTTGTGTGTGTGGGTGGGGTGATGTATGGGTAGGTGGGAGATGGGCCTCACAACATGGTAATTTGCCTTGTTTATGTTTACAACATTCATTTCACAATGTTTATTTTTCTTCCTATGTAGATGTATAATGCTCTTGATGACCGAAAGACGATTGGAAGGGTCGAATGTAAGACGGGCCTGCGTGCCCAATTTGTGACCCTTTTAAAATAAAGTTGAGTTGATTTGATTTGATTTGTTCATGTGAATGCAGTCAACCTCTGATGGCAGTGTTATCATCTGTGTTCATCAGGAAAATTTGTTTCGCTAGAAGAAGTGACAATGAAAGTTCCATTATACCGTTGCAGTGTGACATAGGGACGATGCTTCTTCTTCCTTCCTTTATTCGCAAGTGGACCAAGAAGTCTGAATATTTCTGGTGGAACTTTGTGTCGAAGGACATAATGAAGGTTAACCAAAGAGAGACAATACCCAGTGGAAATTGTGGTAGTGGACAATTCGTGACAATGTTGCCATTGGGGTCGGCCACCAAGGAATCAATCTGCTGATAGGACCTTAGTTTAGTCGTTAGCTAGAAACATCAAGATGTTTTGCTGTTGGGTCTTTATATTCTGGTTGCAGATGGATGGATAATGAAAACTTAATTTGGTTGTTGATTGCACATTGTTTTGTTTTGTTCTTTTTTCATATGCATGTGGATGGTGGCACATGATTACACATTTTTTTTAGAGTATACGAGCACCAACAAGATCAGATGAAGAGGGTGACACACCGATCAGTAACATGGCTACAACACCAGTCTGTCTCAGAGAACCATTGGGGCAGGGGTAGCCGTGACTAAAGGACGGGGTAAATCTATGGGGAATGCACCAATGTTGTCATTGTCATCATATTCTAATCAGAAATTAAACTCCAGGGTACACGTATATCTGTGGGTGTCTTTTATTTCAGGTGTCCCTGTCTGTTGTGTCCATATGGCGATTTTGTCACCTGAGGGTGCTGTGGGGCGCTTTGTTCCTTTTGTGTATGGGGAACGGAAAATTTGAGTTGGCTGACTGGACATCGTTCCTGCCTGCATAAATCCGATGTTAGGGCAGGTAAGCAATTAATAGAAGTAGCTGCTGGAGGGAAAGAAGAGAACTGACGAGATATTATTCTATGAATTGCCAACGATGAGTGGGGTGAAAAAAAAGAGAGACCCACGGCATATGAATCTCATTTTTATAATCCAGCACATGATGACTCCGAATCTCATTTTTATAATCCATCTCACCATGACTCCCTATCTAATTTTTATAACCTCACCATGGTTAGCGGGGTAGAGGTATCCCCTATCAAAGGAGATGTAAGACGCCGCCATTCCTCCGTCAGTTTACGGGACTCCCCTGGGCAAGGTGAGTATCCGTTTAACCCCCCTCCCCCACAAACCCCCATCAGGGTTTCGTGAAGCCATGGAAGCAGGTGGTGGATGGAGTGTGAGAGCCGCCGACAGATTGTTGTTGATTATGGTCTGCACTCTGCGGTTAGAGGCAGATGATATCATCAGCTGAGACAATGGCTATGGCCACCGATTAATGCAGTCACTGCCCAGAAGGAAGGCAACGGCAAACTACCTTCTGCAAAACTTGCCAAGAATCCCTAGTGCTTTCCATCACATGTAGTACAACTCATAAAAATACTACCGGCAAGCAATAAACTGTTTAACTTACCCTGGCATTCTACCACAATTATAATCAGAGATGCAAGAAAAGAAACAGTCCTCATCATCGTTTGTTTGTTTGTTTTGTTGTTGTTCTTATTGTTGTTTTACCCAACAGGCAAAACAACAATTTAAGTTAGAGGCCTTTTATATTATATTCTGATTCTGTCTGCCAGTGTAAATAATGAATCTGTGAAATCCTGGTCTTGTGATGACAACAGCCTGGCATTACACGCGGATGTCGCCCGAGGTCACTATAAGCCTTTTGTATCGTGTCATTCTTGTCCTATTTATACACTCTATATGCACGGTTTATTAAATTCTTATCTTCACAAGTGTTTGAACATGCACTTCCTGATGGGCATTATCTATTACCTTATGGATTTTAATGTTGTTTTGCAGATTGCCCAGTTGCAATGTTTTTGCGTATGTTAGTTAAAAAAAATTATTCTTATAGTCCTTGTGTCTTTGGTGATCATGTCTGTCCACAACCTTCTGTCTTTTGTGCTGTCAATCATTTCTGATATCGACGTTCCTTCATGTCATGATCTCGTACCGTCAAGCATCTTTTCTCTTGGTCTCCTCGTGCCTCTCTTCCCCTCCAACTCTCCTGTTGTGACGACATACCCCAGCTCTTATCTTTTCTTCTGATGCCAAAAGAATGTGGACTGTCTCCTTCTGATGCGAGTAACCAGTTCACTTCGTGATTTAACTTCTTTCAAGATATCTTCATTGCTCTTTCTATCCATCCACGATATCCCCATAATTCTTGTATAAACCCACATCTCCGCAGTTTACACAAAATTCCTCACTTGTCTGCTAATTGTCCATGATTCGCTTCCGTACATCAGGATTGGTTCGACAGACCTCTTAAGAACTGTTTTCCTCAGGTCTATTCACACACACACACACACATACACACACACACACACACATACATACATACACACACGCGCGCACACACACACACCCACTCACACATTGCGGACAATATTCTCCATCTAGTGAGATTCTGCCTTTGCTTGGGCTATTCTACATTTAACATCCTTAACTGATTCTGTGCCGGTCTCCCTGGCGAAGGATGTAAGGACGTTGTTCGTAATCCCGTATAGTCACTATAAAACACAGCTGCGCGAGATTCGGCAGCGGATCGCGTCGTGCTGGTTACTTACGGAGGTATGTGAGCCGGTCGTTCAGAAAGCAATGGCAAACTACTGAACCTAAAACTTGCCAAAACAGCGAGTACCCAACAGAACACATGTTCAAGTAATGTAACTAGGCCACCCATAGTCGAGACTATTTTAGTTAACGGTAGTCTAGTAGTATGTCTCTATGACAGTGGACTCCAGTGTGATGCAATAATAACTAAGCAGTTAGTGAAACCATCACAGTTAACACAGAAAACAGTTGCAGTAAAAGGGGCTACCAGGAGCTCCCAAACTATAACGGCTAAGATAGCCAAAGTACATGTGACATCGAAGTATGTCAGTGGAACCATTTCAGCTGCAGCTGCAGCCGTCCTGCACTCTCGTCGGGTTGCTCTCCGTCTGGGTGCATGGACCTCAGAGCCACATATTTTAACCCCGGGACTGCCACAGGGATCTGCAGTCTCACCGGTGCTCTTTAATGTGTATACGAGCAAGATTGCAAACCTAGAAGCACCAGGGATTGGAAGGATACTAACATTTGCAGATGATATTCTTGCATATAGGCAGGGGAGAGATAGGAAGCAAACAGCCCAGGAGCTACAGGCGACTGTAGACAAAGTGATTGACTGGTGCACTGAAATGAGTGCTGTCATCCACCCGGAAAAGGCGGCTGTTTTGTGGTGCTCTCTGGACAACAGGATTGTGAGAGCGGATGTCCCAAGCCTCGCGATAGATGGTAGAAATGTCAGCAGAGAGAACAAACTGAAGTATCTGGGGATCACATTTGACAGGAGCCTATCCTTCAAGGACCATGTGGAGACGGTTGTGACAAGATCTCAAAAGGGACTCAGTGCACTTAAAACTATGGCTGCAATGGACACAGAGCAGAGAATGCTTTTCACACCATACCAGCACTTGATCCTCTCAGTAATTAATTATGGATTAGGTCTGCTCACTGTCTCAGAGAGTCAGCTGGTGAAGTTAGAGCGCATACAGAACGAAGCTATGCGGGTCATTCTGGGATGCACTAGAGACACCCCAGTAGTGTGTATGCGTTACATCCTTGGTCTGCCGAGTGTTGCTGGTAGGCTCAAGGTGATGCAGGCGAAGGCATACCTCAGAGTAGCTGCAGACACAGACCACCCACTGCATGAGGCGCTGGACGCAGTTAAGGGTCAGCGACTGATAAGAGGGAAATCATGGATGGCTCAGGCAGAGGATACGATCAGACAGGTGTGCCCCTTGGAGAACATTAGGCGTGGAGAGGAGTGGGTCAGAGTGCCAGCGGAGCAGTCAGAATTGTGCAGAGTTATAATCACATTAAGCCGGGAGTGCAGGGAGTGGCCAGCAGGGGCCACGGAAGTGGAAATCCAGCAACTAATTCAGGACAATGCCCACTCGGGTGATGTGATTATCTACACAGATGGTTCGGTGTCAAGAGGTGAGAAAAGTGGCTGGGGGTTCATAGCCAAAGCCAATGGTCGACGTTTGGGTTAGGAGAGCCTGGCATATGATACCACAACATCCAGCTTAAGAATGGAGGTGGAGGCTCTCCACTGTATGGAGAATACGACACACACACACACACACACACACACACACACACACATCGTGATTGTAACTGACTCAGAAAGCATGCTGATGAGGGTGAGGACGGGCAGGCTTCGTGTGGAGTGGCTTGCTTCGCTTCGGAGGTCACGGGTGACAAGCATCGCCTGGATCTTTTCTCCGGGGCATGCAGGTGTGCTGGGAAATGAACAGGTGGACAGATTGGCTGGCTCTGCAGAACTTGGTGGAGTATTGATACATGACAAGGCAGACGTGGTTGCGGCCTTGTGGGAGCACGTGCACACATCGGAGGAGCAAATGGATTACCATGGTCTGGCAAGAATGAGACAGCGAGGAGTGACGAGGGGATCTGGCCGACGCTCAACGCTCAGAGGAAAGGCGAGACGGACATATAATCAGATTGCTACTGGTACTATTAGCGTTGGAACTCTTCGCTGGCTGCTGAGGATGGGGACGGAGCGCTTATGGGAATGCCCCGAATGCTGTGATGTCGATTACTAAATCAATCAATCAATCAATGATCCAACACAATAAAACTGTTTAGTTGCAATGGAGAAGAGGTCATAAAGAAAAAAATGTCCAGCACAATAATATTTTGTAGTTGCCGACAGTTCCACACGTTCAAAACGTTATACTGTAAGCGTTGTCTGTATATAAAAGTGAAAAAAGACACGTAATTAGAGTGCACCATCGATACAAATTTCAAATGGTTTACATGTTTCTCCACCTTTGTAAAAACCCTTTTTATTACGAAACAGATACATGAGCCTCGATATCGGGCATATAGAAAGAATGGAAGATAATAGGGAAACAAAACTCGCTTACACTCAGGGAATAAATGACCGTAGACCCCGAGGTAGACCAAGAAGGCGGTGGAGAGATAATACATATACAGACCTACAAGCACCTGGAATCAACGACTGGCAAGAGAAGGTCCACCAGAGAGACGAATGGAGACGTATTGTATCTGCAGCAAAGAACCTCAATGGCTTGGAACGCTGAAGAAGAAGAAGAAGAAGAAGACGACATTTTTTTTACTTCAGCACACATGAAAACTAATGATATTTGTCTCGTAACATCAAGTCCACTAGACGATTAAATTCTCTTATCTCCGGTATCTCTAGCCAATTATTAAAGAGATTCTTCAAAGTATTGACACAGTCTGTAAAATCCTGATTTTTCCCTGACACAAACTGTCTGTACTTCGTTCTATATCCATGTTCAGTCAGATTGAACTTCGTAAGCAAACGTTGGCACAAAATAGCATATTTCTTTCTTTCTGACATTGGTAAATTGAACATTGTGTCCAGTGCCTGCCCTGTAAGGTATTCACTGAGTCGCAAAGCGTATTCTGTTTGTGGTAAACCTATCGCCTCTACGGCTGCCTCATATCTGTCCATATATGCCTGGATATTATCTCTATCTGTAAAGTATGGTAGTTTAAGTCGCTGAGAAGTATGGGAATGTGTATTTCCCTCTTCACTCTGTCCATTAGATGATAGCTCTAGTTTCCTGAGTGCAATCTACTTCTCTGTCTCAAACGTATACTTTTGTTTTACAATTTCGATAGAATTTATTTGTCTTAACTTTTCGTAACGTGAAGGATTTTTTTCTGCATATTTTTTACAGGACATCACTGACAACACCAGCATCTTTCAGCTGATTGTTGATTTCTTGACAAAATTACGCTCAGTAGTTTGCCATTGCTTTCTGAGCGACCGGCTGACACACACTCACACACACATACACACACACACACACACACACACACACACACACACACATATATATATATATATATATATATATATATATATATATATATATATATATATATATATATATATATATATATATAATAAATCTTTGTGTGTATGTATGTATGTATGTATGTATGTCCGTCCTTCATTCGTTCGCGAACGGTCCAACCGATTGAGATGAAATTTTCTACACGTTTTCCTTTCATTCCTGTGCAACCAACTGTGATAGTTTTATCTATCAGCTATCAGCTATTACCTTTCTAAAATTTAATTGTGTAATTACATGACTGAACATAAGAAAATATAATAATATATGACAAAAAGGGATATAACTTTTAGTATAATTGTTATATCTTAAGTTACGTCCCCTGAGTTTAAATGAGTTGATTGACGATGAATTAAGTGAGATGCTCCACATAGATAGATAGATAGATAGATAGATAGATAGATAGATAGATAAATAGATAGATACATAGATACATAGATAGATCCCCGCCAGAGCCTGGGCGAAGCCGGGCCGGGCAGCTAATATTTGGGCAGCTATATTCAAGGGGACTTAACATAAGAAAAGTTATTTCAAGGGTCATAACTTTTAATAACATCACTATTATGTTATGTATAGATGTTTGCATTGTTTTCACAGATTTATAAACTCTTTTCTATAGTTATTTACAGGCATATGAGTTATAATATATAGTGATATAATCTTTAAGGCATTTTCATAATAATTGTCATAAAAGTAATGCATCTATTTAAATAGTGAAAATTTTCTAACACATCTTTTTATGTTTTTAAAACCAGTGTTCATTAAAAATAATGGATTTATTTAGATACGTCACAATTTTATTTCTGTACTTTTTTCGGAGTGGAACTTTTGAAGTAATCGAAGCATTTGTTTTTGAACAAGCATTTTCTTGGCAGAGAGAAGGTCAGTACACAATTAAATGGGTATATTCTCGATTTTGTTTTTGTTTAAAAAAAAAAGTTGGCCGCGTGTGTGTCAACATCACATTTTTCATTCAATGTTGTGGGTGTGCATACCTTATGCATACCTTACACGCAGCACGCCTGTTAAAATGCAGGTTTTTTTTTTTTTGTCTAAAAAAAGAAGAAGCCTATCCTTTGAAGTACCCAGCATTTACGTTGTACCATATTTCAATATCCTCTACTATATATGTAGACAATATTTGTTTGTGTGTGTGTGTGTGTGCCCTTATTCAGATTCAGATGAAATGCAATAGTTAGTTAAAAATCTAATTTTCTATTTTAGTGAAAGAGAGCACATGGTGTCTGGAAGGACATTCTTAAGTTAATTTTGTGTGTGTTGTTCATACTTTATGCATACCTTACACGCAGCACGCCTGTTAAAATACTGTTAAAATGCGGGGTTTCTGTTTCCCCAAAGATTTATAAACTCTTTGTCTATAGTTATTTACAGGCATATGAGTTATAATAAATAATGATACAATCTTTAAGGCATTGTTATAATTATCATGAAAGTAATGCATCTATTTAAATAGTGAAAATTTTCTAACACATCTTTTTATGTTTTTAAAACCAGTGTTCATTACAAATAGTGGATTTATGTTAGACCGCCAGGGGCTGGGCGAAGCCGGGCTGGGTCAGACAGACAGACAGACAAGCAGACAGACAGACAGATAGATAGATCCCCGCCAGGGGCTGAGCGAAGCCGGGCCGGGTCAGACAGACAGACAGACAGATAGATAGATATATCCCCGCCAGGGTCTGGGCGAAGCCGGGCCGGGTCAGACAGACAGACAGACAGACAAGCAGACAGACAGACAGATAGATAGATCCTCGCCAGGGGCTGAGCGAACCCGGGCCGGGTCAGACAGACAGACAGACAGATAGATATATCCCCGCCAGGGTCTGGGCGAAGCCGGGCCGGGTCAGACAGACAGACAGACAAGCAGACAGACAGACAGACAGACAGACAGACAGACAGACAGACAGATAGATAGATAGATAGATAGATAGATAGATAGATAGATAGATAGATACATACATACATACATACATACATACATACATACATACATACATACATAGATCCCGCCAGAGTCTGGGCGAAGCCGGGCCGGGCAGCTAGTATATATATATATATATATATATATATATATATATATATATATATAAGTAGATGCTATACAAGTAATGATGTCCTGGGTGACGCGGGACGCACATGCTGACGACACGAAAACAGGTGATTATAGAGAAAAAACAATTGACATCAACACCAACACATGCCTTTGTAACACGACACACTGTGCAGTAGGCGAAAAGATCAGCTCTACAGGAGATTTCACCCAAGAATCACAATAATAACATATATGCAAAGTAACCAAATATATATAAATATGGGGAAAAGAAAGAAGAAAAGAAAAACAATAATAAATACAGATAAGACGAGAGACGACAGTTGCCCAAACTATTTATCGAGGACAGGAAACTTATTAGGAACACTTTGTTTTTGCAGCTACCGTGTTGTATAAGCTGTCCGAAATTAAGTCACAGTTGAAGGAACATTCCGAGGAGACAGACAAAGTGTTGAATGCCTTGCAACAGGATAATGAAGATCTGAAGACATTGTTGGGCAGCGTGATAGGGGAAGAGTTACTGAACTCAACACTTCGCACAGATCAGGTACACTAAATGTGTATGTGCAGCTCTGTCTGTCGGTCTGTCTGTCTGTCTGTCAGTCTGTCCGTCTGTTGTCGGTCTTTCTGTCTGTCCGTTAGAGGCGCGGTTTGTCTGTCTGTCTGTCTGTCTGTCTGTCTGTCTGTCTGTCTGTCTGTCTGTCTGTCTGTCTCGGTCACGTGTATTTAGACATACATGTGGTCTGTCTGTTTGTCTCGGTCACGTGTATTTAGACATACATGGGGACCCTCCGTGACCAAGTGGTTACGCCGCCGGCCTAGCGCTCTGGAAGTTTGTTTCGGGCTTTGTTGTTCGGTTTCACGAGTGTATTCTTCTCGGAGACTCCTGGGCGTCGTCGCTGGAGCTACGGAGTTCGTGATCTGTGCAGCACTTTTGACAGGTCACACTCTGGAAGGAGACCCTTTTCTAATGGGATAAAACCCGATTCAATGAAGTCGATCATTACAAATCATTCATTTTAGACATACAACTGGGAAGATAACATCACGTGATGGACGAACAGCAATCTGACAGAACGTACAGTCACGGCGAGAGACAGACAATGTTGGAGATCCATTGCAGCTAACCTTCTTTGTGGAGACGGAACTTGATTGATTGATTTTAGACAAACTAACTGAGTGATTTATTCAACGTAGTGATTCAATGACTAATCCAAGGCAGAGGGTACGAGCTTGCAAACCAAACTGGTCAGTTGTACTAAAATGTTATTAGTGACATCTATGAGTGCCCGTGATGCAGTTGTTGATCCAGCGTTGTATAATAGTGACCTCGATGAGTGCCAGTGATGCACTTGTTGATCCAGCGTTGTATAATAGTGACTTAGCAAGATGGCAGAGATTACACTGCTGCTAACACGAAGCAGAAGATGTACAATTGTTAATTATATCTGTTCATTCATTCAGTAGCATGTCCTTTGCAGAACCTAGCACACACAACAACCTTCCGGAAAACTTCTTGATCATAAGCAAGATGTCCCACGTCCCATACACCCATCTGGAGATCATCCGCCACATCCTGCAACCATCTTCTCTTTGGCCTTCCTCTTCCTCTCTTCCCAGGCATATACCCCTCCATTATTGTTCTCTCCAAACTCTCATAACGTTTCAAGTGACCAAATTATATCACTTTTCTTGTTTTTAACTTCTTTAATAGCCAACCCTCTTCAATATTCAGCCCTTGAAGTATGGATGCATTTGTTCTTTTCTTTACCCAACATATTCTTAGAATCCGATACAGCACGCCTTGATTCATGTACACTTGACCGGGAGATATACAGCACGCCTTGATGTTCTATGCACTTGACCGGGAGATATATAGCACGCATTGATGTCTTTTACACCTTACCGGGAAATATGTGAAGGCAGATGTCCCATGTTGTGACATAATCATCCACCATCATTTCACAGTTTAGTCAACAATTGTACACCAAAACAGAGGAAAGTATACATTTATAGCACTAGGGAACACATAACACCGACGTGACACGGGAGATGGGCACATGCCAGCTAAATTTGGAAATTACAGCGACTACAATATCGAAGATAATTGGAGAGGGCGAACCACGTGATGCTAACTCTGACCTGCCGTCAGCGTACGATATTCAAATCGCGCACTCTTCATACAATCGCTCTAGTGGACGGTCAGATTTGCTAGAAGTGACCCTGTTTTTCTCAAAAAGGATTGCAGTTTGGTCTGAAATCCGAGGTAAGCGTGTGAGTCCTCAGATCTATCTGATGCCCAGAAATGTACAGTAGAGGTATCCAGTGTTTGTGCGTCAATTTAAATGTATTATTAATAAAATAAAACCTCAGAAGTGTTAAATTGTCGACTGCCAACTTCTGACTACACAGAGCCATTTCCCCGGGCAAAATGGACACTCTCATACTTTCTCAAAACTGCAAGCTCTGAAGTTCTTCTATACATCTGTTAGCTTTAATGTGTGCATACTACAACATTCTATCACAGAAAACTGTACGAGGTGAGAATCTAAACGAACTCTTATGCATTTCATCAAAACTGCTTAAATTGCTATCTGCTATCCAAAAGACAGTGTTTGCACGAGAACCACTGCCTCGCTTGTAATATACATATTTCTGCTTATACGCAATCTAGAGAACTGAGAGAGAGAGAGAGAGAGAGAGAGAGAGAGAGAGAGAGAGAGAGAGAGAGAGAGAGAGAGAGAGAGAGAGAGAGAGAGAGAGAGAGAGAGAGAGAGAGAGAGAGAGAGATTATATCTTTCCTCTCCTCTTCATGAATTGAAATAATAGGGTTGATAGAAAATAGTTGTATTTATGTGTCAGATTTTCACTTAGACAAGGCACTCATTAGCTGCACTGCATAAAACAGATTACGCTTCACAGATGCCATTTGTGACAGTCGGTCTAGTTAATCTGTCCAGACCAAAAGGTAAATCAAACCTCGGTCTATAGCCAACTGTTGGTAGCCAACAGAAGGGGATTGATGCGCACTGATGACAGAAGAAGAAGAAGAAACTATGATGAAGAGGAAGAGAGGTGGATTAGGAAGAGGTACATTTTGTAGCAACCTCTTACTAATGTACATTGTTTGTTATCATGATTTTGTATGAATTACATTTTGTAACGAATACACATAAGAAGTTCTTTATGATAGTCATGATTAACAATCAATACTAGGTGAGTTATACTCATACTAACTGATGAAGACTGGAGGGGAAGTTGGTGCAAGCTATGAGAACCCCAGTCAACAGAAGTTAACTCAGCACACTACACAACACTGTACACCACTCAACACCAAAACAACAGGTAATAGGAGGTGATTTGAGAGAATAAGAAGACTAGTTAGTTGATTTGGAAGGTGCAGAGAAACAATTATCCACACTATGCATAACCAAAATGAGTTGAAG
>JACEFZ010000144.1:200000-264318 GCA_014155875.1 Cepaea nemoralis | reverse complement strand
ACAAGAGAGAAGAACAGCAAAAGTGACCAAAGAAACACAAATGACAAAAGGACGGGGACAAATGCCTGCACTGGCAGGGCACTTGATGATGATGATAGCAGAATCACCAATGTGGAGCTCTTGGATAGAACAAGACAAATATCAGTGAACCAAGAGATGAAGAGAACAAGACAAATACCAGTGAACCAAGAGATGAAGAGAACAAGACAAATATCAGTGAACCAAGAGATGAAGAGAACAAGACAAATACCAGTGAACCAAGAGATGAAGAGAACTAGACAAATACCAGTGAACCAAGAGATGAAGAGAACTAGACAAATACCAGTGAACCAAGAGGTGAAGAGAACTAGACAAATACCAGTAAACCAAGGGGTGAAGAGAACTAGACAAATACCAGTGAACCAAGAGATGAAGAGAACTAGACAAATACCAGTGAACCAAGGGGTGAAGAGAACTAGACAAATACCAGTGAACCAAGAGATGAAGAGAACAAGACAAATACCAGTGAACCAAGAGATGAAGAGAACAAGACAAATATCAGTGAACCAAGAGATGAAGAGAACAAGACAAATACCAGTGAACCATGTGATGAAGAGAACAAGACAAATATCAGTGAACCAAGAGATAAAGAGAACAAGACAAATACCAGTGAACCAAGAGATGAAGAGAACTAGACAAATACCAGTGAACCAAGAGATGAAGAGAACTAGACAAATACCAGTGAACCAAGGGGTGAAGAGAACTAGACAAATACCAGTGAACCAAGGGGTGAAGAGAACTAGACAAATACCAGTGAACCAAGGGGTGAAGAGAACTAGACAAATATCAGTGAACCAAGAGGTGAAGATAACTAGACAAATATCAGTGAACCAAGAGATGAAGAGAACTAGACAAATACCAGTGAACCAAGAGATGAAGAGAACTAGACAAATACCAGTGAACCAAGAGATGAAGAGAACTAGACAAATATGAGTGAACCAAGAGGTGAAGAGAACTAGACAAATACCAGTGAACCAAGAGATGAAGAGAACTAGACAAATACCTTTGAACCAACGGGTGAAGAGAACTAGACAAATACCAGTGAACCAAGAGATGAAGAGAACTAGACAAATATGAGTGAACCAAGAGATGAAGAGAACTAGACAAATACCAGTGAACCAAGAGATGAAGAGAACTAGACAAATATGAGTGAACCAAGAGATGAAGAGAACTAGACAAATACCAGTGAACCAAGAGATGAAGAGAACTAGACAAATACCAGTGAACCAAGGGGTGAAGAAAAGACACTGAAGCTGAATAGGACATACATTGAGGACACTTGAGAATATTATATAGTGGGGCGGTGGCCATGGAAGTCGGAACTAGCTAAGGAGTGTAACAACTCACCTGCCGCGAATTAATTAGCCCTGAAAATGGATAGCGCTAGAACGTTGGACCTAAACCAGGCCGTCTCGACAATCGGTCACTCTTAAGGGGATTGCCCCTGACTTCCGTTGGGGGATGACCGCGATGTCTTCGACCGTTCTAACTTGACCAGCTAGGATGTGGACGGCATCACAACAGTGGGAGTCCCCCAGGAATGCCAACCTGGTAAAAAATACACGCTTAAGTCGGATGTGTTGGCCTAAGGGCTTCGGCCCAAGGGTGCCTAACCAGACACACCACAACTACGTCTGAAATGAAAACACACCCTAGATGAACGCAGAAGAAGAAGAAGAAGAAGAATAGGATGTAGTTTTAATGACTGTGCAGTGCTTGAAAATATTGCCGGTCCGAGATTTATAATCACCCTCTGTAAAGTTCATGCAACATAATAGGTAAATACAAAACGTGGACCGGCAATATTTTCAAACACTGGACAGTCATTAAATATACACCCTATATAACCACAAAGACAAGGAGCTACACGGGATAGCAAAGGATAGGAGGCCTTGGACTGGGTTGGTTGAGGACCTATTCACCAATGAGAGACACAGGGTGCAGGAAAAAGACCAATCAGTTCTCCTTGGGTGATGTGGTCAGAGCCTCGCTGGCCTAATTTCCTTCCCAGAACATACCCTGGTACCCTTTTCAGGCTGCGTTGATCCAGCAGCCCAGGTCAGTACAATGATAAGTGACTTATCATAAATGCGTCAATGTAATGGTTAGGATGTACGCTGACAGTGGCATGTGTAGCAGTATGGCGAGAGTTCGATGCCAGCTCTCGACGTTCGCCACAGGAACGAAAGGCTGGCCTCCTATTATTCCATGCACTCGGGCCAACAAAATATGATGGTGCTAACATTTTTTTTTGCGCTCGCTCGCTTTGAATTCAAGCGTAGTCCATACATACTATTTATAGTAGTGATGGACTGAATTTTGCGTGTGGATTAGTTTTCCTAATTAACAATGTCCCTCGCTGTCAGGCGAACCCACACCGACTTCAGAGGTACTAGTAATTTACGTGCCCAAGTCAAGGACGACAGGTCAACATTTTAGTCCAGCTGTCCGGTGTAGGGGTTGAACCGCTAACCTCGGCATCAGCACACCGGATGTTTAAGAACACGCGTTCTTACCCATTCGGCCATGCGGACCTGCGTGCTAACATTCCACATTGCCACAGTAGCTTCCTGCCACGGGACATTTACACATACAGACGCATGGGTGCGTGCGCACTCACACACACACACAGAGAGAGAGAGAGAGAGAGAGAGAGAGAGAGAGAGAGAGGCAGAGAGACAGACAGACAGAGAGAGAGAGAGAGAGAGAGAGAGAGAGAGAGAACCTCTTACATTTGCCACTTTGTTGTGAAGGATAGCGTTAGATACAAAATATATTTAACAGGTGATTATCTGCCGTCCCTCCCCAGTCTGTAGTCATTGACAACTGCTAGCAATTCCAACTTACTGGGTATTACATTGTAACACTATACACGGGGCTGATTGGCAACCCGACACCTGACTGTGCATTTTCTCCTGCATTGTTGGGATGAGTCAGTGAGTAGTCATGTCAGTTAATTCTGTCAGCAGTATTCTAGCATACTGGTTGGTTCTCAACTTTTGGAAATTTGTCTCAACGAACAAGGGGATGGCTTAGAGAGAGAGAGAGAGAGAGAGAGAGAGAGAGAGAGAGAGAGAGAGAGAGAGAGAGAGAGAGAGAGAGAGAGAGAGAGATATGGATGTCTTAGCCACGCGACATTATCGAGACCAGAACACGGACCTGATACAAGATTATTGATCGTATGAGATGGCGAACCATGACCGCCCACGCTTATCGGCGTGGTGCATTATGTTGATGATCTTGTAACTTCCATTTTCTCTCCAGCGCACACTTATGCCTTAATGTCCCGGTGATAAGATTCTCTCCATTCAGAACGACTTTCTGCTAGTCTAATAACTGATTTTCATTACTATTTGGAATATACCTATCGAACCTATTTCAGAAACAGAGAGTGACATATTGGCCTGTGATGCAAAAGGTGCATCAAGCCACACTTATGTTTATTTACATTATTTACTGGCATGTAATGAAAAAAGTGTATCTAGCCAAAAAGGTTGAGAACCAGTGTTCACATAGTTGTAGGAGCCTCTATCCGTTAGTTCCTTTGGCTATTAGCATGTAATAAACAAGGATCATCAAGCAAAAATGTTGAGAGCCAGTGTTCTCATTGTTGCTTCAACACTTAGTTGCTTAGTTTCATTAGTTACTGGCATGTGATTTAAAAGGATCACCGAGCCATACATTTTGAAAACTAGCGTTCTTATAGTTGCTACAACACTTAGTTGCTTATTTGCACTATTTACCGGCATGTGATAAAGAAAAAGGCGCATCAAGCCAGGTGCTTCATAGTTGCTGTAACATTTAGTTTCATCAGATGCTGGCACGTGAAAAAAAAAAAGGGTAATAAAGCTAAAAAGGTTGAGAACCAGTGTTATAGCAATTGCAACACATGCATATATTTTGACTGTGTGTTGTTTATTGTAATAGTTGTATCAATATATAGCTATATTATTTCGACTGTATTGTTTGCTCTAGCAGTTGTTGCAACAATCACCTCTGGTATTTCTTCTTCTTCTTCTTCTTCTTCTTCTTCTTCTTCTTCTTCTTCTTCTTCTTCTTCTTCTTCTTCTTCTTCTTCTTCTTCTTCTTCTTCTTCTACCTCCTCCTTCCGCTTCTTCTTCTTTTTCGTCGTCAGTATTGTTTATCTTGAAGTTATTGCAACACATATGTGTTATTGTTTCAGTGAATTGTTTGTTTTCTAGACGTCGACGTGGTCGAAATGATAAAAGCGTTCGCTCTTAAACTTCCAGTGCACTAATAGCGGGGTAAGAGGTTCAACCATCATACACCATCATACTTAGGTGAAAACACCATTGCTCTTTAATATTCGTAAACTATGGCCAACCCATTCACTGGCACCGACTCATACATTGTACGGACATCCACTGGGACTCCTTAGCCTTCACTCTCGGACAACCATCACATCTCCATTGCTTCCAGTTTCCCGCCTTATCTTCCTGTCCCTTTTTTTTCAAGTACCACTTCCACTCATTTACCTGGGATCTTTACTGAACCGTTACCATCTTCCACCCCGGTTCCCATAATCCACAAACCCCCACGGTTGTGTATAAAAGAGGACAGAGGTGACATTCGTGTTAGTATTATATCCTGGGATTCTGAATGGACCAGCATCATTTTTTTTCTTCAAATTTTAATTTTCTCTTCATTGCTCTAATTTTTTCATCTTTTTATTCTTCTCATCCCGTCCTTATATTTTAATGTAGTCACTAGAGGGTCTTCTCCGTGACTATATGTTGTGTTACGTGTTTGTATTTGACTATTTGTTTGCTGATGAAGGCTAGTGGCCGCAACGTCCTTGTATTGTTTCGTTCTGTAAGGCTGCATTACTTTGTGTTGTTTTATATTGTTTACATTTCCACAGCTTTACCGCAGTTCCTCTAATTATATTTTCTTGTTTATTCCAGCATTTGTTGCAAAACATTGATATGCTATTTCAACCGTGTATTCTTTATTCCAGCAGTTGTTGCAACACATAGACATGGCATTTAAAACTATATACAGTATTGTTTATGCTAGCAGATGTTGCAACACACATGGCTGTTATTTCAACGGTGTATTGTTTATTCCAGCAGTTGTTGCAACCCAGAGTTATTTTATTTCGAATGTGTATTGCTGATTTAGAAAACATCATAGCCGAGAGGGTTATCGCGTTCGTGCTTAAACTCCCTGTGCGCTGACGGCGGGGTAGGATTGCATCCCATACACCGGTCAGTTGACCTTACACATTGGCTTCTCATTCAGAAAGCAATGGCAAACTCATTCATTCATTCATTCATTCATTCATTCATTCATTCAGTAGCATGTCTTTGCAGAACCTCGCTCCCATAACAACCTTCCGGAAAACTTCTCGATCATAAGCAAGATGTCTCGCATCCGATACACCCATCTGAAGATCATCCTGCCACATCCTGCACTCATATTCTCTTTGGCCTTCCTCTTCCTCTCTTCCCGTGCATATACCCCTCCATGAGTTTCTTTCCAAACTTTCTTGGCGTTTCAAGTGACCAAGATCTTTCAATTTTCTTTGTGTTATCGTCTTTATTAGCCAACCCTCTTCAGTATTCAGCTCATGAAGTATGGATGCATTTGTTCTTTTCTTTACCCAAGATATTCTTAGAACCCGTCTATAACATTTATATTCAAAGGCATGTATGCACTGTTCAGCTTGTTTAGTAAGGTCCAGGTCTCACAGGCATATGTTGCAATGGGAAAGATGCATGCTTTTAAAAATTTAACTTTTGTTATTCATCTGTCCCACGCCACTATTTATTAATTGTTTCAGTGTTTGAAAAGCAATAGATACCCGTCTTTTAATTTCTTTCATTGTGTCACCATTGTTGGTAATTAATGACCCAATATATTCGAAATTTTCCACCACCTCCAATTTTTCCTCATAAATATAAATTTCTTTCTCCATATTAGTGTTATCTGTATGCATTATCTTTGTTTGTGCTATGTTAAGATATAAGTTGTGATTTTCACAATTTTTTTCTTGGGGGGGGGGGGGGGGGGGGGGGGGGGGGGGGAGGGGAGGGGCAGCGGGTTGAGTTATTAGTTTTTCTATACCATTCTATGATGTGGATAGTAATACTGTATCATCAGCATATCGAATCTCTGCTATTTCATGACCACCGATATTTAGGGCATCATATAGCTCCTTGGTTATATCATCTCTGACATTTCTCATTATATTTTCGGCGTACAGGTTAAACAAATATAGGGACAGCACACAGCCCCGACAGACTCCTTGCTCGATGTCAAACCAATCTGATGTCTCGCCATCTATTCTAACCGCTGATTGTTGGTCTTAATAGAGAATTGAATTTTTACGAGTTATATATACTAAAAGTGACGGAAAGCTCGTCTCAAGATTTCCCAAGTTTCTGATGTTGTACACAGTCAAATGCCTTTGAATAATCCACAAAACATGAGAATTGGTTTACATTAAATTCTCTACACTTCTCTATTATTAAACGCACGTTGAGTATGTGATCTCTTGTTCCTCTTCCTTATCTAAATTCAGCTTGAACCACGTTAATCTCTTCTTCCATTTTCTTAGGAAGTCTTCCAATTCTGATTTTTAGTAGAATTTTACATGCATACATGATGTGCTACATAGAACCTGTACTTTTATATGGATGTGAGGCATGGACAATGAGCAGTCAAGCTGAAAAACATCTGATGGCTGTGGAAATGTGGTTTCTGAGGAAAATGCAAAGAATACCATGGACAGATAGAAAAACCAATGAACAAGTCCTCCAGGAAACAAATGAAGATCGTAAACTGATTAGAGACATTAGACGTAGACAGTCAACATTTGTTGGGTATGTTATGAGAAGAAATGAATTGGAGAACTTGGTGACAACTGGCAAGATCGAAGGGAACAGACCAAGGAGAAGACCAAGAATTAAATACCTGGATGGCTTGGCCACGTGGCATGGTCGAGACAGAAACACGGAGCTGATCCACGACTCTGGTTATCGAGTGAGATGGCAGAACATGATCGCCCACGCTTATCGGCATAGTACGTAATGAATGAATGAATTTACATGCATGACTGATCAGGGCAACAGTTAAATAGTTGGTACATAATTTAAAGTTTCCCTGTTTTTGGTATTGGGATGAAGTTCTGTTCCAATGTTTTGGCCATATACCATATTTCCATATGTTTTTACGTACGTTCTTTATTGCCCATACACTTTCATCTAATGAGGGTCCTGTCTCTGCTGTCATTGGTTCATGTATCTCATTCATATCCTCAAAGTCATTCATATCATACATTCCTCTGCAGTATTCCTTCCTTCTTTCTAGAATTTTTTTAGATTCTGTTACGGTATTTCCCAACTTGTCATATCATCATTATAATCATCATCATCATCATCATCATCATCATCATCATCATCATCATCATCAGCATCATCATCATCATCATCATCATCATCTTCCATCCACGTCTGCCGTCAAGCGTCGTGGGGAGGAATAATTTGCGCTCCAGCCCGGTGGGCGGCACTGGATAGTATAACTTGTCATATATAACATTTAATTGAAGTTGAACATTTCTTGTCAATAACTTCATTTCTTTGAACATTTCGTAATCGTTTCCATTTTTACCACATTGTTTTATACTAATACAACATTATTGTATACACAGGTTTTTTCTCCTTTCTTGTATTCTTTCTTATTTCTCGTGTTAAATATTTATACTGTATCCTGCTGCTATCGGATTCTCCGCCTTTCTGTTTCAGGCAAACTACTGACAGTAAATCATATCTCTCTCTCTCTCTCTCTCTCTCTCTCTCTCTCTCCCCCCCCCCCCCCCACCCCCCCAAAAAAAAAATAAAAAAAAAATAAATCAACCGGGGTTAATCGCAACGTCCTATAAAGGATATGCGACATTTTAATGGTTTATTTAACAGTTGGTGTATCAAGTAAACTTGGTATCTAGGCTGTGAATTGTTCATCATAGCTTTCGTTGCAATGCACAGACATTGTATTTCACCCGTCTATTGTTGTTGTTGTTTTTTTTTTTTTACTAGCTGCTTGTAACACATACATATGGTAATTCAATTGTATTTTGTATTTCTGTCCTCATTACAGGTTTTGGAACATATAATCTGAAGAGAGATGCGCTGAAAGAAGCTTTGGATTACGCATTGTTTGTGGGCTATCGACATATAGACACTGCTTCTGTCTACGACAACGAGGAAGAAATCGGCCAAGTCATTGATGACAGACAGCGGGCAGGGACGTTGAAACGGAAGGACCTGTTTATTACGTCCAAGATCCCCAACACATGTATGAAAAGCCAGTCTGTACTAGAAAGCACACAACAGTCGCTGCATAATTTACGGACAGACTATCTTGACATGCTGTTGATTCACCACCCTTGGGCGTGTACCAAAAAGGAAAAGGGCATTGTGACATTCGAGCATATGGATCTATTAGAGACCTGGAGCACTCTTGTATCGCTCTTTAAAGAAGGTCAGGCCAGTAGCATTGGCGTGTCCAACTTCACCATACAGCAACTAGACCGTATTATTTCAGGGTCCGGTGTTTCCCCAGCGAACGTTCAGCTAGAGTGCCACGCCTATCTTCAGCAGCGGCAATTGAAAGCATATTGTGATTCAAAGAATATCGTTGTGTCTGCTTATGCTGCGTTAGGGTCACCAAACCGCCCGGCTCATCACGTACAAAGCAAAGAAAGTCTGCTTACCGATCCTGTCATTGTAGAAATTGCGCAAAGTTACAGGAAAACACCTGCGCAAATTTTATTGAATTTTTTACTTCGTCGAGGGTTTGTGGTCTTGCCAAAAAGTGAAACTAAGGCTAGAATTAAAGACAATTTGGGGTCTTTGAACTTCAGTATCACAAATAAAGACTTTAATCAGATTGTGGGTTTAGACAAAGGTTTGCGGTTTTTTCCGGTTTCTGTACATGAAGGGCCATCCTGAATACTTTGAAGATGCGGAATTTTTGATGTGAGGGGCACTTGAGATTGTGTTTTTGATATTCTTATAATTAGTTTGTACAGAATTTACAATCTTTAGGTTATTTCTCTTCATAATCTTGTGTTTGTAAGTTTTGTTTGCTAAATTTAGCACAGGTGGCATAGGTATATGTTGCTTTTGTTTGCTAAATTTAGCACAGATAGAATAGACGTGTCTCCGTGGCAAAGAGTTTACCGACTCGATTCGTAAGCCCGCTTACCCGCGTTCGAAACACATCTGCGACAGATTTGGCAGCAGGCCGCATTGCGCTGGGTTTTAACGAGTTGGTATGGGAGCCGGTCGTTCAGAAATCAATAGGCAAACTACTGAACGTAAACTTGCCAAGACAACAACAGCAGTAAAATGCTGGCGTTGACAGCGATGTCCTGTAAAAAGATATGCAATAAAAAAAAAAAAAGAATAAACATATTAATTTTGATTGCTAAATTTAGGAAGTTGAGATTGTTTTTCTTTTTGTTTAATGTTATTTTTATGATTTAATTTTGGCTAAAGTTACCCCAGGTGTAACAGGCACAGGTTGTTTAGTGCCAAATTTTAAATGTTATCGAACTAACAGTGTTTACTGATAAGGGAGCCCTAATTAAAAAAAAAAAAAAAAAACAAGAATAATATAACTGAGAAGCTTAAAGTTAGTTGCAAAATCCTTTACAGGACGTCGCAGTCAACTCCAGAATATTTTGGCTGTGATTTATTGGCAAGTTTACGTTCAGTTGTTTGCCATTGCTTTCTGAACGACCGGCACTCATACTATTTGTTGAAGACCAGTGCAATGCGGTTGTCATATATTTTTGAAGGGAGTGGGAGATCACTGTAGTGCATGCCCCATCTCTAACAAAAGAAGTAGAGCCCCATCCTCTTCTATCTTCAATAACCCCAGAATATGAACCTTGAGTTATCTGCAGGCCTCGTTCTATTAAGTATGTCTAGGAGATATAGATTATGGCCCTGGTGAGAATGGTAATTACTAACTGGGAATCTGCCCCTTCTCCAAGGATTCTGTAGCTCTGGAGCCCCCTTTTAGTTTATCAAATCTGAGGAAAGTCTGGAGAATTTTCTCAGCCTGATTTAGATAAAGAAATCATGGATATTGAGCAGTTGATAGATCTAGAGTCTTCTCTCCCCCATTTTAGTAAGTCATTATGAGTGGAGTTATTTTTAAACAATCAAACACATAATCAATCACATTAGATTCTGACAACATGATGTACAAAGAAGCTTGTTGACTCACAGATAGGTTTGAACTGATAAATTAACAGAAGGTCAATTCATGTTAATCATTTATTGACTGGGCCTGAGCCTTCTGGTCAGTACATACATTTCTATTGTGATTTACACAAGATATATTAGAAAAGTTGCATATTGGACCATTGTCACAGACCATCAACAAACAAGCATCAATACATGAGAGGTCAACAAGTGTGAAACATAGTAAACATTTTGATGTTGTACATATTAAGTGTGAAGGTAATTCAAAAATTAAATATCAGTTTCCTGAAATTGGGTGTGGTGTGTACCAATTAGAAAGGTAACCTGGTGACTGGAAGATTAGGTAAGCCAGGGTCCATTGACTGATGGATCCACTTCAGGTATGCCCGTATAGCTCCACTGAAGGCCTCCCCATACTTTGCTCATGGCCAAGTCATCTTCCATCTCACTTGTGGTTCATCTCTTTCTCTCGGCTTCCCTCTTTCAGGTCTGATTTAGGTGGTTAGTTTGCTGATGTGTTGGGTGGTTGTTGGTATGTAGCCACCAAGATCACTGATGAATATTCACATAAATATATACATTCCTACCAATACAATATTCTAGAAGTAGGTCGGAAGAAATCTAAATTCCTGAAGTAGGAACTAGTTCCCCTCCCCTCCTTTTTTCTCTAATCTAGTGTTGGGTTAATTTGGGGTGGTCAGAGTTTATCACACTGTGTACGCCTTGTATCAACTTGTTCCTGCTGTATGTAAGTTCTCATTTGACCTGGGGTCAGTGAACGTGTACAGTAAGACAGTGACAAGAGTGAGAATGTGTCAAGATGCATGTAAATAAATGACATACATTTATAACATTTCTTCCACTCAATGGTGTTTATAATGTGTATAAATAATTCTCTGTGTTTTCCCAATTAACCAACTTCTTCTTCTTCTGTGTCTAATAACTCTCTCCCATTATCTGTTGTTGTTAGGTTGAGTGTTGGGTTGTGTGGTGATGAGGGGTGTTGAGTGGTGTTGTGTTTTAAGTTATGTTGAGTAATGAGTTAAGTTCACTGCGCGTGATGGTGTTCCGCGAAGCACAACTTTCTCATGTAATGCAGTTCATGTGTGCCCTTATCCAATTAAAATTTGACAAAAATATAAATATTTATTCCGTCAAACCCTATTGATTCAATAGATGAAGGAGAAAGGAAAGATTGATTTCTCTTTCAGCTTTCTAGATTGTAAATAGGCATAGATAAGTCTGTTTTAGAACAAGGCACTTGTTCTAGTCCACGAACCGTCATTTTAGCTGTAGATAGTGATAGCATCTTTAACAATGTTTCTGGTGAAATGCACAGGATTGCTTTAGAATCATCACTTCGTACAGTTGTTCAGAATAGAATGTAGTAGTATAATGCACTTCTTAAAGTTAATAATTATCTCTAAGAATATCAGAGATTGCAGTTTCATCGAAGAGAGTAGTGGAGTGTCATTTTGCCCGGGAACGGCTCTGCGTCGTTAGAATCTACAGTCGAGCATTTTTACATTTCAGAGGTTTTAATTAATAATAATACATTTCAATTGACATTACAAACACGGGTTACCATTACTTGATACCTGATACATCGGGTTCTTAGTCTAATCTCGGGAATCACAAGCTTACCTCAGATCCAGACACCCCGCAATTCCATGTTTGAAAATTTGGTCACACCAGCTTCTCACATCTGTTCATCAGAATGGTTGCAGAAAAAGTGCGCTAATTATCATATGCTAAATATGCGTTGGCGCGAAAGCGGGTCACATGTCTCCTTCGTCCAATGGGTTCCGAGCTTTGTCTGATGAAATCTTTCTAAGAATCCACGTCATCTGTCACTTTTGCAGTTCCAGTTTCGATGTTAAGTTTTAAGTCCTAGTCTCCGTTTGCGGTTGTGAAGTCAATTTCTTTTAATGTTGTTTCCTCTTCTTGCGGCATGTTTTGGTAAATGAATAATGGTGGTTAGCGTTATGCCACAGCGGTCTGCTTCCAAATAAAGACTTTGGCCGTAACGTGCGCCAGTATCTGTGTGTTGTTCCACTCGTCGAGCTTCTTTGTGAAATTGTTTTTGAACTCCATTGCAAAATTTAACATGTTGAAATTGCGTTTCTGTTTAATCTGATTCTTGTAATTCAAGTGTGCTAAATTTACAGAGTTGAGAGTGTGTCTCTTGTTAATGTTGTTATTGTGATATATATATATATATATATATATATATATATATATATATATATATATATATATATATATATATATATATATATATATATATATATATATATATATATCGGCAACATTTACCACTATAAATTGCGTTTCTGTTTAATCTGATGTGCTTTTCATGTATGCTAAATTTACGGAATTGAACATGCTCTTGTTAATATTGTTATCGTAATATATATGGGCAAAATTTACCACGGTAAATTGTGTTTCTGGACTTCTATATTTTCTAAACAGTCCACGACCACATTGCTTGCCTGGTTAAATGTGTGACAGCAATTTCTGATATTTGAATTTACCAAAGTTAAAAAGGCATTTTACAATATTTTTGTCTGTAATTTTTTAAATAGTATGTATATCGTGCAGATTTAGTCATTTATGCAAGCGTATATCTATTTAAAATTTTTTTTTTAATTGTGCTATATCATCATCATTAAGTGAGTTGCGTTTCAATACAAATAACAGGCAAGAAAACTGTAAGACACATGTGAATGTTTATCAGATATAAAACCAAGTATCTGAAATATGTCTTTGTTAATAAAGGTTAGAAATAGAGTTCTTAAGAGCCATGTTGAGCCAATCCTGATGAACGGAGACAAAACATGGATAATTAGCTGACAAGATTTATGTTAAAAATGTGTTATTTATTGCACGCCAGAATCGGTGGAATTGTCCCTGAATGTTAACAAAATTACAGTAGGGGACTTTTCTATGAATGTAAAGTTTACTTGTATCGGGGGACTTTTCTTTGAATGAATAGTTAATTATATCGAATACGATACGAATTCTGTCCGTATTCCATAGTTGTTTGGTTCATCTGTATGATAGACACGACCAATGAAGACACTTTATTTGGAGTACACTTGTTCCTGCAGCGAGGCGCCGTCGTCATTTGGAGGCGACAGGTTTGATCCCGGTGGGTAACTATTATAGCTTTCAAATTTTATGTTCTCTAGTGCGTCTTCTAATCTCTATTTTCTTCTTCTTCTTCTTCTGTGAGCGCCAAATAATATTATGTGTGTCTATTTATGTAATTATATCGGAAGGAATTTTTTTTGAAAGTAAAGTAAATTACATCGGGGTAATTTTCTGTGAAGGTAAAGTAAATTACATCGGAGGGAATTTTCTGTGAATGAAAAGTAAATTACATCGGGGTAGTTTATTAACAAACCAACACAGAACTGGTATCAGGAGCCGATACACTCTGCGGGATTTACCGAGGAGGGGATCCGAGCACTTATGGACTGAATGGTTCGATGTGCAATGAGGATGATCTGTCGACTAACTAACTAACAGGGGTAATTCCCTTTGAATGTAAAGTAAATTTAACTGAAACACATTTAGTCGTGCACTATAGATTTGACACACAAAATATTATTTAAGAAGACATTTTGTTGTACTTTAACAAGCCCTGAAGTAGGAAGATGCTTATAGGGCTGCGATGTGCTATGATCATCATTATTTGTCAGGCCTGAATGCACGGAGGAATAGATTGCCAGTCTTTTCCACTCTTAGTGGACGATGAAAGCAGACTTGAACCCTGGTCGGACCTCGCTCATGATATTATCAACATAACCTCCTAGCGATAACACTAACGCTTCCGCTTTGTTATACTTGCCAAGATGTAATGGCCTTGCCTTGCGTCCTTAGCTGCGTAGCAGTTATATTCAGTGTAAGTCTTACACGAGATATGTAAGGTGTTTTTTAACACACAAATGTGCTTATTGTGCGGTTATTCTTCTTTTTTATTTTTATTTTTTTTTGTCTTTCGCTCGCGTTTCAACTTAAGTGCAATTCCATACACGCGCTACTAATTCTAGTGAACTGGACTGCTTTTTGCGTGTGGATTAGCTTTTCCTATAATAAGTGTCCCTCGCCATCAGGAGAAGCCATTCCGATTTCTGAGGTACTTGTATTTTACGTTCCCAGATCAAGGACGAGAGGTCAACATTTTAGCCCAACTGTCCGGTGTAGGGGTTGAAACGCTACCTCGGCATTGACGTACCGGAAGTTCAAGAGCGAGCACTTTTATCCTCATTGTCAATGTTGACCTCCTTTATATTTTGTTTAATATTAATATTTTATGGCGATATTTTTAAAGCCCCTTTCCCCGCAATTAGGACCAGTCAAGTTCCACTATTGCCCAATTTGAAAAGCAGAAGTTCCACTGTGCATATCCAATCAACTTTCTTATACTAATCACTCCGCGATTACGTTTTCTAATCACTCCTCGATTAGGTTTTCTAATCACTCCTCGATAAGGTTTTCTATATTATAACTGACGAATATATAATAATAGGCTGACAGCATTTCTATAATTACAAATAAATACTGACGCTGCAGAAAAGTTAAGCCATTCATTAACATGTGGTAAAAATGTGTGTATTGCGTATGTTAGTAATGTTTCAGAACAATAAAAGCATGACCCGAAGCAGTTTCGTGCTTCGGGTGTGTGATGTGACTGAGCCATCACTTTATGTAGGTCTGATTGCTCGAAGTAATAGGTGGTCGGTCCTTTTCTTACTCTAGCAGCACATAAATCTCTAGTCTCTGTTTATTTCTTCGACTTCTGTGAGCGCCCAAGAATACATGTGTGTTTATTTATGGACTGCCCAACTCTAGCGAGACGACGACCGCTCGAGTCGAAACGCTCTTATGACACCATCAACCTCTTTATCAACTATGCTAACGCACCCGTTTAAAAATGTGTCCGAAGCAGTTTTCTTTATGCAGCGAGTGCTTAATTAAAGGACCAGGTGTTAAGGTGTATATTTTTTTAAAATGTATTTTGTTCGGTAAATAATGGTTCGCTTACAGGCTGTTGTCTCTGAGAGTTGTGGCGTTCGGTTTTGAGCAAATAAGTAGTTATTAAAGTGTATTGTTTCAAACTTTTCTGATTGGTTTCTAGCAATCAGAAACGTGGCATCGGAAAACAGCGTGCGACCGGGAAAAAGGTCGCTTAAAAGTCGATAGGGTCGACTTCATTGCACCGGACAGCGAACGAAAGAAGAATTGCACCGGGTTTTATCCCATATAGCTAAGTCTCTTTCCGCAGCGCGGAAAGCGTTGCACAAAGCACGAACTCCATAGCTTTAGCGACGACCCACAGGAGCCTCCGAAAAATTTAACTCGTGAAACGAAGGACGCGGCCCGGAATCGAACCCATAACCATCGGAGCCCGAGTCAAACGGCTTAGAGACCGAAATATCAGTGGTAGAAGAGACAGAAGCAGACGGAAAGAAATGATGCTGGGTGGACTGTGGCATGATGGGCTATCGTCCACAGATTTGGTACAGTAGGCCAAAAACCGAGATCTGTGGAGAGACACGGACTCAGACCCTAATTGGTTGGGCAGTTTATGACGATAATGATTTCTAACAATGCGTATTTTCATGCCTTGTGAAGAATGCCAAAGGAGCCGGGAATTAAATGAGCCAATTTTGAATTAATTAATCCACAGGATTCGCGCGCGCCTCCCTGTGTGCGTGTTTGTGTGTATTTTAGATTTGTCATATTCTTTGTTGTTGTTGTTGGTTATTCAAATGAGTAATTAATAAATCCGGCTGCGCAAACAAATGTAATACCTAATGTTTGTTGGGCATAAAAATATAACAATTATGTGGATGGGTAGGGCGAAAAGAGGGGGACGTAGAGCAGCGGAACACAAAGATAGTTCAGACTGGGAATGGCCACAAGTCACAAGATAAGGCAAAGTTGCAGCAACTGCTTTGGGCTGGAATGTACAAGATAAGACAAAGTTGCAACAATTTCTTAAGGCTGGAGTTCACAAGATAAGTCAACGTTGAACAAATTGTTCAAGACTGGAAAAGCTATAAATCTTCTGAAGGATGGGAAAGATATCAATTGAGCAGCCCTTTGAGGCCATTAAGACAATTAATAAATAAATACACACATATTGTTTGGCTCTCATAGAAGTAGGTGTAAGAATTAGAGACTAGAGGACGCACTAGACAACATAACGATTGAAAGCTATAGTTACAGACCGGGAATGTCACTTCCAAATGACAACAGAGCCTCGCTGCAGGAATAAGTGTAATTCGACGTATGACCAACAAGACACCCCTAAAAAATGTGTTTCATTAGCCATGTCTATCATCCACATGAACCCACAACTATGGAAAATGAACAGAATTCTTATCCAATATAGCACCATAGTTCTCACAATTTATATTAAACCTGCGTAGGTCAAATCACAAACACATCACACTGTCCAGATAGTATCCAAGAGATGCTGTTAACGCTAATACAAACACTTCAAGTGAACTATGTCACAAATTTTACAGCAGCGGCTGGGACACCGAAGAATTACCAACAGACTGGAAAAAAGGATTCTGGTGAAGTTGCCCAAGAAAAGGGACCTGTTAACACTATAAAGGGACCGCGCCTGGCCGAGTGGCTAGAACGCCGGACTCTCAATCGGGAGACCCGGGTGGGTTCGAATCCTCGGTGAGGTGAGGGATTTTTTCTGTCGGGGGCAAAAAGAAAATCCTAACCTGCACAGTTCGCGGCGACTGCACTAGCCAGGCGGCCTTAATTCCTCAGGCTCAAAGACCCCTCTGCCATACACCGCAAGGTACTATACTGGCAGTAAATGACAGTGACAGTTATTGTCAGTTTCAGGGACAATATTATGCAGGATCATTCTAGAAAAGAGTTTTTCTAGTTAAGAGAGTCACTGACAAACAACTAAGGTATGAACAGGCAGACTACAAACTAAACATTTCCTGCACTGACCAGATAGCCACAATACGCATAATAACAGAGCAAGACTGGTCTCCCTGGCGAATGGCTTAACGACTTTCTGCGTAATCCCATATATCCACGCGAGGAACACAGCTGCGCGAAATTCGGCAGCGGATCGCGTCGGTTACTTACGGGGTATGTGAGCCTGTCGCTCAGAAAGCAATGGCAAACTACTGAGCGTAATCTAAAGAACATTAACAACAGCTGAAAGATGCTGGTGTTGACTGCAACGTCCTGTCAGTGATAGGCTAAAAGGGATATATGTATAAGGAATTTAAAAAAACAAAACAGAGCAAGGGACTGAACTTATCTCGCTACTTTCTTCTTCTTTCGTTCGCTTGAAATATGTCTATCTATGTTGTCTCTTGTATGAATTTAACTGTCTTTGTTAGTTCACTCAGCGGTCCATAGCGTTTATCTTCCACTGTCGTCTCTCTAGACCAGAAGTTTTGCCTAGACATGTAATTTGGGCAGTCTTGGAGTATGTGCATAGCTGTCTACGACGCCAATCCACATGTGCACATGGCTGTTTCACCAATCTTGAATTTTGTATATATGTGGTTGCGTAATCTATTGTGTCCTGTTCTGAGGTGCAGAATACTGACTTGTTCTGGTCTGTCCATAATATTGTCGTCGTCTTGAGCAGGTTTTGGTGGCTTTCTGACTGATTTGATCATTCTTTTATTTTGGTGGTATGTAACGGGCACATCAGGCTGTTCTTTTGCTCCTTCCTTATCCAATCGATCAGCTCTGTCCTTTCCGGGTATTCCATAGCGGGATGGTATCCACTGTATGGTGACCTTATGCTGACTGCTAAGTTAAAAAAGTAGTGTCCTTAGTACTGTCAATTTCCCAGACAGGCGCGCCTCGAGTACTGATTTTGCATCTGTCAATAGCACCACAGGTTGTGTACCATTGCTGGTATTTAGTAATTTCTCTGTTGCTATCTTGATTGTCTCAATTTCAGCATCATAGTTATGGCAGTACTTTCCTGTTGGAACTCTGGCCGTGTCTCTAGTATTATTCGGGTATTCTATGTACACTGCCGCTCCTCCATTTCGAACAGCATTTTGTGCTGACCCATCTGTGAAGACTCAGATCCAGAGGTCCTGTGGGTATTCTATTTCAAGGAAGCTGAGAGTGGCTGTTCTGCGCTGCACGCTGTTCTTCCTTGTCAAATATTCCTCTCACTTTTATCTGGACGTGTAGTGATAGTCTATGTTCATCTTTCCATGAAAGGGGATACCACTCGCTACTTTATATTGGATCTGTCGACTACAAAAAGATCGTCGACAGCATTGTTAGACAATCCCGTTAGAAAATGTTGAGGCACTATGGTGTCCCACATACAATCTTGAGCTTAATAAAGGCAAAATATGAGTATGAAGATATGAAATGCGGAGTTCTTAATGAGAGAATTATAACGTATACATTTGAAATAAGAACAGAGGTGCCTTTTTCTCACCTTTATTATTCTTATTGATTATATATTGTTTTATGAATGCAATAATAACTACCACAAAAGATGCAGTTCACTAATGCTCTGGACTTCGCCACAGGAGGGAAAGACTGGCCACCCATTCCCCCATGCACTTCGGCATACAAAATGTGATGATCTTAACACTTCACATACCCACATCAGACACATGTTACGGGACCCCCCCCCCCCCCTCTTTTTTACTCTCTTCTTCTTCTTCTCCTGTTGCTCCTCCTCCTTCTTCTTTTTCTTCTCGTCTCCCAATAGTACAGTGGTTCTCAACCGGTGGGGTATTCCCCCTCCCCCTCCCCCCTAGGGGGAATTTTAGGGTTTCTGGGGGGTGGGGGGGGGGGGTGAATTAAGATTATTTCAAGATCCCGTTAATACAAGAACAGATTACTTGATATTGTTGTTCCCTCCATACTTTACAGTTCTGTACGTATGGCCCTTCTGAAATTAATTTTATAACGTAAGTAGACCAGCAAGTCACATTTTATGTAGACGTCTAGACTTGATCTAGTTTGTGTTATTAAATTTAGCTTCCACTTTTTACATATACTGTGTAGGGGTGGGGTGGGGGAATTTATAGGGAGGAAATGCGAAAGGGGGGGGGGATGACGTTCTGAAAATATGGTGAAGGGGGGGCACGGACCAAAAAAAGTTGAGAACCACTGCATTAGTAGCATAGGCCTTCGACATACTCATGCAAACCCTGTGTTGACGTGTTTATACTCGGCTGTACTGCAGTTAACGTTTTCTACTGGATGAAGTAGTCAGTCTACCGCCAAGTCTCCTTAGTTGTCTCTTACGTCACATATGGTAGGTTACAGGGTTGCCATTCTGTTCAACACATAGGCCAGCTAAGGTCTGACAGACATAATAAATGGACCGGCTGTGCTAGTGAACTCTGGCAGTAAACTACACATTTGTCTTCACATGAACAGTAACGTCACGGGTATTGATTGCCACTCAAAGAAGTAAAGGAAAGATGATATTAAGACTGGGACGCAGAGGTGTTTCCAAGGCACCAGGGCCGGGTTATAAACTGGCCAAGACCTATTGACGCGTCCTGGGCAACAGGTCCCTTCGGGGTCCTGGCTAAAGTCAGTAGGATCGCCGATTCCTCTGAAGTCGGAGAGTGTCTGTCTGTACGGCGAGGAACCACCAGTCTGCACACCAATAAGCCAGACATGGGACAACGGATACTCACGCAAAACTCAGGTCCTGTATGACATCACACTGATGTTGGACAACAGGATGCCTTCATTCGACATACAGGACTTCGCGTTGGAGCTCAAGCCAACGAACACAAGCAAGCAAGCAAGCATATTAAGACTATTTCATTCCTTCGATTGATGTGCTTGTGTATATAATACCTGTGAATTTATTTGTGGTAATTATTTGACAATATCAAACTTCTCAGAGGCTCGGAAAGAACAGGGATTGGAGGCGTGGTTCCAGGCAGAAAATCAGTAAGTATAGCGTGTATTTTTAATGACTGTGCAGTGTTTGAAAATATTGCCAGTCTTAGTTTTGTATTTACCCTCTGTAAAGTTCATGCAACATAATAGGTAAATACAAAACTTGGACCGGTAATATTTTCAAACACTGCACAGTCATTAAAAATACACCTATAACACCTATGTCGATGGACACAGTACATTGCAGACACATTGAAGATAAGGGTGTTTGAGGCTGGAGTAATGGCGAGACATCGAGATCTTTCGGCAGGTCGTGATGATATCGACATTTTGCCAAGGCCCTGCTACAGGCTGATGTTGTTTCGGTGGTCTCAAGTGTGTCCCGGCGATTGTGCATTTTAAAAAAATTTCCTATTAAGTCAGTGTTCGTGTGCATGGTTCGGAGAGTGCGCCCTTACTTTACCCCAGCGACCTTGACCTCACGACAACAAACAGCAACATTACTATGCTTATCAGACGTTCAATTAGTCTGTATTTATTTCCACTGAGAAGGTCAGAGTTCAGTCTGCCCCAGTCGCTCTTTATGATAGCGCAGAGACTGAGTCAGTGACCTGAATTTGTCAAAATGTATGAATGGGCATTAGCAGACCCATTGTGTTTTCGGTCTCAGTGATATTGTACCTGGTACGCTATGCATATTATGACAGCATTCATAAATTGTATTATCAGCTTGTGCTAAAAGGCAGTTTTCGTTTTGTGTGTGTGTGTGTGTGTGTGTGTGAGAGAGAGAGAGAGAGAGAGAGAGAGAGAGAGAGAGAGAGAGAGAGAGAGAGAGAGAGAGAGAGAGAGAGAGAGAGAGAGAGGTCTAAACAAAATGCGACAGCAAATTGTCACATTGTACACCCAAAGTCCAAAGTTAGTTATGAAGCCCTTTTTGAACTAAAGCTTAACAGTTAGATGACAACTTAGTCGGGGCATTCTAACATGGGAAGGCCTCTAGAAACGGGTTCATTCGATAACAGTATCTGGCAAGTTATAGATTGTCAGTAACAAAACAGCGTGTAGGCTTCGATTATAAACAGGCATGTTGACATTTTCTGGAATC
This sequence comes from Cepaea nemoralis, assembly GCA_014155875.1. Lineage (NCBI taxonomy): Eukaryota > Metazoa > Mollusca > Gastropoda > Stylommatophora > Helicidae > Cepaea > Cepaea nemoralis. The sequence goes on along the minus strand of JACEFZ010000144.1, from coordinate 243,042 downwards.
TCCCAAGAGATATCTGCGTGGCCTCGAGAGTAATATGTATGCGCTTGCTTAAACATCTTGTGCGCCGACGACGGGGTACGGGGTTAATTCCATACACCTGTCTGTTGGATTTCAGTGTTGCCTTCTGGTTCAGAAAGCAATGGCAAACTACTGTACGTAAAATCGCCTAGTAAATCAACCTGGGTTTTGGGGTTGATGGCAACTATCTGCAAAAGACATACACAAGTTTAGAACTGTCACAAGAGTCTTGTGTCACATCGCACTGAGTATGTTGTAATAACATTTTTTTTAAAACGGTGTTTCAAGGCAAGAGGCTCGTATTCATTGCACCGTGTTTTATCCAATTTTGCTCGGTCTCTTTCCGTAGGGCAGTCTGCTGAAAGCGTCGCAAGGAGCACGAAATCCGTAGCTCCAACGATGACCTCCCACGGGGATCTCTGAAAAAAAAAAAAACTGCATTCGTGAATGGAATGACGGAGTCGAAAAAGCGATTAACGATTAAGGAAGGCTGGCAAGGTGTTGGCTACCTCAGACCGTCGAAAATCCTAACCATAAAATCCAACCAACCACGGAACCCGTCTTCAGTAAAGAAGAGTCATCATCATCATCATCATCCACTTTTGCTGTCAAGCGTCGTGGGGAGGAATAATTGGCGTTCCAGCGCCCAATGGGTGGCATTGGATAGTGTCATTTCCTGTGATTGTACAATGTCTATGATGTCGTTAATACATTTTCTTCTCGGGCGTCTTCTTGATCTCGTAGCAGATGTTCTTTGATGTAGGGCCAGTGCTGGTACTTGATGGTGGTGCATTCTAACGAGATGTCCAAACCACTTGATCTTGGGTTTTTCAATATATGCGGCACAAGGTGTCTGTTCTGATAACATCATTTCTTTATTCGGTCTTGGATAGTTACGTTTGCAGCTCTCCCCAAGCATCTCATCTCACAGGTGTTGATTTTGCCTATGTGTGATTTTGATAATGTCCAAGTTTTAGATTTGTAGCATAGGGCTGATGTTAAAATGCTATTTATTATCTGTCGTTTTCCGAACATAGGTATATTTGAATGTTTCAGTATGGGTGATAGTTGATATATAATAACACTTGTTTTTTTGACATTTGATTTCAATTTCTTTGTCTATTCTGTCATCTTCTGTGATCATACTTCCAAGATATTTGAATTCTTTAGCTTGTTTCAGTGATGTGCTATATATCAGTGTACTTAGTGGACCAGGAGATCTACTAACTTGCATACCAGGCAGCAATGTTGTACTTAGCTATGGACACCGCCAGCATACCAGGCAGCAATGTTGTACTTAGCTATGGACACCGCCAGCATACCAGGCAGCAATGTTGTACTTAGCTGTGGACACTGCCAACATACCAGGCTGCAATGTTGCACCTTAGCTATGGACACCGCCAGCATACCAAGCAGCAATGTTGTACTTAGCTGTGGACACTGCCAACATACCAGGCTGCAATGTTGCACCTTAGCTATGGACACCGCCAGCATACCAAGCAGCAATGTTGTACTTAGCTGTGGACACTGCCAACATACCAGGCTGCAATGTTGCACCTTAGCTATGGACACCGCCAGCATACCAAGCAGCAATTTTTCACCTTAGCTATGGACACAGCCAACATACCAAGCAGCAATGTTGTACTTAGCTGTGGACACTGCCAACATACCAGGTAGCAATGTTGCACCTTAGCTATGGACACTGCCAAAATACCAGGCTGCAATGTTGCACCTTAGCTATGGACACTGCCAAAATACCAGGCTGCAATGTTGCACCTTAGCTATGGACACCTGCCAACATACCAGGCAGCAATGTTGCACCTTAGCTATGGACACTGCCAACATACCAGGCAGCAATGTTGTACCTTAGCTATGGACACTGCCAACATACCAGGCAGCAATGTTGCACCTTAGCTGTGGACACTGCCAACATACCAGGCAGCAATGTTGTACTTAGCTATGGACACTGCCAACATACCAGGCAGCAATGTTGCACCTTAGCTGTGAACACGGTCAACATACCAGGCAGCAATGTTGTACTTAGCTATGGACACTGCCAACATACCAGGCAGCAATGTTGTACTTAGCTATGGACACTGCCAACATACCAGGCAGCAATGTTGCACCTTAGCTGTGAACACGGTCAACATACCAGGCAGCAATGTTGTACTTAGCTATGGACACTGCCAACATACCAGGCAGCAATGTTGCACCTTAGCTGTGGACACTGCCAACATACCAGGCAGCAATGTTGCTACCTTAGCTATGGACACTGCCAACATACCAGGCAGCAATGTTGCACCTTAGCTATGGACACTGCCAACATACCAGGCAGCAATGTTGTACCTTAGCTATGGACACTGCCAACATACCAGGCAGCAATGTTGCACCTTAGCTATGGACACTGCCAACATACCAGGCAGCAATGTTGCTACCTTAGCTATGGACACTGCCAACATACCAGGCAGCAATGTTGCACCTTAGCTATGGACACTGCCAACATACCAGGCAGCAATGTTGCACCTTAGCTATGGACACTGCCAACATACCAGGCAGCAATGTTGCACCTTAGCTATGGACACTGCCAACATACCAGGCAGCAATGTTGCACCTTAGCTATGGACACTGCCAACATACCAGGCAGCAATGTTGCACCTTAGCTATGGACACTGCCAACATACCAGGCAGCAATGTTGCACCTTAGCTATGGACACTGCCAACATACCAGGCAGCAATGTTGCACCTTAGCTATGGACACTGCCAACATACCAGGCAGCAATGTTGCACCTTAGCTATGGACACTGCCAACATACCAGGCAGCAATGTTGCATCCTTAGCTATGGACACTGCCAACATACCAGGCAGCAATGTTGCACCTTAGCTATGGACACTGCCAACATACCAGGCAGCAATGTTGCACCTTAGCTATGGACACTGCCAACATACCAGGCAGCAATGTTGCATCCTTAGCTATGGACACTGCCAACATACCAGGCAGCAATGTTGCACCTTAGCTATGGACACTGCCAACATACCAGGCAGCAATGTTGCACCTTAGCTATGGACACTGCCAACATACCAGGCAGCAATGTTGCACCTTAGCTATGGACACTGCCAACATACCAGGCAGCAATGTTGCACCTTAGCTATGGACACTGCCAACATACCAGGCAGCAATGTTGCACCTTAGCTATGGACACTGCCAACATACCAGGCAGCAATGTTGCACCTTAGCTATGGACACTGCCAACATACCAGGCAGCAATGTTGCACCTTAGCTATGGACACTGACAACATACCAGGCAGCAATGTTGCACCTTAGCTATGGACACGGCCAACATACCAGGCAGCAATGTTGCACCTTAGCTATGGACACTGCCAACATACCAGGCAGCAATGTTGCACCTTAGCTATGGACACTGACAACATACCAGGCAGCAATGTTGCACCTTAGCTATGGACACTGACAACATACCAGGCAGCAATGTTGCACCTTAGCTATGGACACTGCCAACATACCAGGCAGCAATGTTGCACCTTAGCTATGGACACTGCCAACATACCAGGCAGCAATGTTGCATCCTTAGCTATGGACACTGCCAACATACCAGGCAGCAATGTTGCATCCTTAGCTATGGACACTGCCAACATACCAGGCAGCAATGTTGCTACCTTAGCTATGGACACTGCCAACATACCAGGCAGCAATGTTGTACCTTAGCTATGGACACTACCAACATACCAGGCAGCAATGTTGCACCTTAGCTATGGATACTGCCAAAATACCAAGCAGCAATGTTGCACCTTAGCTATGGATACTGCCAAAATACCAGGCAGCAATGTTGCACCTTAGCTATGGATACTGCCAACATACCAGGCAGCAATGTTGCACCTTAGCTATGGACACTGCCAACATACCAGGCAGCAATGTTGCACCTTAGCTATGGACACTGCCAACATACCAGGCAGCAATGTTGCATGTTAGCTATGGACACTGCCAACATACCAGGCAGCAATGTTGCACCTTAGCTATGGATACTGCCAAAATACCAGGAGCAATGTTGCACGTTAGCTATGGACACTGCCAACATACCAGGCAGCAATGTTGTACCTTAGCTATGGACACTGCCAAATGGAAGACATCCCAAAACACTGGACTTCAGGTTAGAGAAAGACCCAGTACATTTTGAACAGACCTGATATATCACTGAGTGCTTGTCCATTATTTTACCAGATCCCTTTCACTTCATCTCGCTCATTACTAGAATATTAATTTTCACCTTTTCTATTTCTTTGACTAAATTGTCTAACTTTCCCATTTCTGCATCATTTACTACAGGCCACGTCAGCTGTCAAACACACTGTCACATGACCTATGACACAATCACAGCTTCATACATTACCTGCACGAAAAGAGGTATGCAGTTCAGTCCGCGAATCACTGCTCTGTTGTTTGCTTCACGGGCCAAGATGTGCAGAGCCCCGACAGTTCCCTCGACAATTTCCTCCATACGAACGCCATCAACATAACCAGTCAGTGGAGGTCCACTAGAGCTAATGGAAGCTCTCTAACAACAAGAAAGATATCATAGCTGATGTATTAGTTATCAGAAAAAGTACCACAAACATCATACACATGTATGCTAAAACGAGAGCGAAATTCAAGTCTACAACTTCCAATCTGATGTGAACAAATCCCAAGGTTCGTACCGCAATATGATCTACGTTGCCTGTAGTGGGTTGTGCTCAATCTTCAAACCCCTACTCCCAAAACAACCAAATAAATCAACATGTATATATTTGTGTTATCACTTTAGTCCAACATTCAAGCACTGCAGGGGGCATATTTAAAAAGTCAAGCAAACCGCCCCTGTCCCCACCATGAGGTATACTGGGTGCACAGCACCAACCCTTTGTTTTTATCAGTGAGCACTTGGTGGGGATGTTGTCAACACCACGCGGGCTGGCTTTACTTCCGACTTCCTGGTAGCCATTTAGCCTGGGTTGACATACATATGAGAATATCATGGGAATAACAAGCTCCAAATTCATATAATATCACCTCCCCCGATGTGTCTCCACCTTACCGTGGTGGGGGAGCTTGTGTGTCCTATTGACCCCATGAGCTTGTCAACAGCTTATGGGATTTGGACCAGACTAAGCAGGACACAACCTGCTGCTCTGCAGGTAGACTGAGGATAGCAGTCAAAAGTTTAAATCAGGCGCACAAAGTTCGTGGTCCGGACACATACTCTAAGCCATAAACCCTCGGATGTGAGAGCCAGGCCGATACCCACCTACTGAAAATGGAGGTGAGATACTGAGCACGCTACAAGCCCAGTTCAGATAAATGTCCGAAGGCTCTTAGCTGGGGGATATGAGGGATCCCCGGATGAGAGGGCCTGGCAGTTTCTCGCTGACTGCTGCACGGAGGTAAGATGCTGAGCTGGCAGCACATGTAGCCAACCTCATGAGCGAGTGCTAAAAGGTAGAAGAAGTGCCCCAGTCGAATGAAATGGTTACGAAAACTGTCTGTATCTAACTCATAGAGAGTGTAGACAAAGGTGGAAAAATGTCTCAATAACACGAAATGGAACGCACGGCTAGCGAATCCATTGCGCTGTCCAAAGTCCAAAGCGAAAGCTTACCTAGTGGATGTCGCCCGCAGACTGACCGTTCCTGGTGTGTGCTTGAGTGACCAGTGGCAAGCAAGATGCCCAACACATGGAAGTGAGGAACTAAAGCAGCCATGAGCAGGACGTGGTAACTCCTCGGGTGAGCCCAGTCTCAGAGCAATATGTGCCGGCTCTGCAATTATGGAAGCCTCCTTGGATAGAAGGGAATGCCCGTGGTCTGCCCCTGCCTTCCCTTGAGGGCTGACTGTGATGTCTTTGACCATTCTATCTTGACCAGCTGAGATGTGGGCGACATCACAACAATAAGTCTAACGTGCCTTGAAACCCGAGGAAGGATAACTTCATTAAAAATGCCCGCCGAAGTCGGAAGTGCCGTACTATGGGTGGCAAAATAAAAATTGGCACTACGCATTTACGTCCGAGTGAAATGTCTCGTCTGAATGTCTCTCATGCTAGGAACAGCTCTGACTACCTAGTTTCCAAATGCCGCTCTTGTTTGGAACAGCGCTGACTAGGTAGTTTTCCGAGTGTCCATCGTGCCTGGAACAGCTCTGACAGGCACACCGACAAGCACATGTCCGAAACGAAAACTCGCTGAGCGGATATCGTCTGCAGATCTGTCTGGTTTGTGCGAGAATGGCCCGGGAAAACGAAATGCCCAATATATTGAAGTGAGGAATTAAAACAGCCATGAGCAGGACGTGACAATTCCCTCGGTGAGCCCAGCATCAGAGCGCTATGTGTCGGCTCTGCCAGGACGGCGGAAAATGCCATGGACTGTCCCTGCCTTCCTTTGAGGGACGACCGTTAATTCTTCGACTGTTCCAACTTGACTAGCTGGGATGTGGATGGTACCACAAAAGTGAGAGTCTCCCAGGAATGCTAACCTGGTCAAAATTGCACACTAAAAGTTGGATGTGTTGGCCTAAGGGTTTCAGCCCAAGGGTGCCTAACGAGACACACCGCAGTCACATCTGAAAAAACACTCCGGATGAACGCAAAAAAGAAAGAAGAAGATATAATATCACTGACTGTGTTTTAAGTATTTCAGTCAAAGTATAATTCATTTACTCACTTCATTTCATATATTAATCTAAAGTATACATATGAGATGCAGCAAAATATGCCTCAATAAGTGAGATAAAAGAAAATCCATGCCCTTGAAGGGGATCTGAAGACATGACCACTGGGCCAACAGGCAAGTATACAAACCACTACACAACTGCAGAGTCAGCACTAGACCAGCATTATTTTTTGGTCATGTTATGAGAAGAGAAGGTCTTGAGACCATTGTAACACCCAGATAGAGATGGTATTAGAGGGCAACAGAGGGAGAAAATACTGGATGGGTTAGCAGGGTGACATGAAGTAAGTTCAGCAGTCAAACAAGTCAAGCACTTGCTAGGACAGATATTGTGGAGGAACATAATCACCTGTGCTGCAGGCATGGTAAGTGGTGATGAATATCAGATACCATATATTCAAAAACTGCCTATCTACTTCAATGATGAATATCAACACAAGTCCCAAAGCAGCAGTCTGCTACGAGTCTGTGATGTATCAGGATCATCACATTCTGAAGGCCTGACTGCATGAAGGTACCAGTAGCTGATCACTACAAACTGAGTGTCTGCAGCTCCATCAGCTGCAGCTGATGACTTCTTGTGTTGGTTTGTTGTCTAACATTGATGTCTGCTGTTATTTGGCGTTATCTCCGGACTGGAACACACAGACAAATAGGTGCCCGGGACAGGATTCATACTTCCATATGGGGCATTCAGGGCAGACGCAAGTCTGGCTAGCAAAGAGAGGATTGACGGTGGGCTCTACCGAGATGAATCCTGCCAAGAACCACATTGCTGCTCCTCATGGCTCATTACTGCATCAAAAGTTCTACTTCCCCACTTCAGCAAATTGTGTAATATTGAAATATACCAGAATCTTAAACTTGGAACACGCTTGTGCTGCGTTAGGGTTGGGGTTGTGTGCTTCATTGCTTTTCTCACAAAGACAATTTGTTAGTCATGATATGACTGCCACCTGCATGAAGTGATGTACATTTTGTCCACATCAAGCAAACAGATTTTAAATGCATGTGTTGTGCCAATTTACATATTACTGCTGTGACAAAGATGTCAATGATGTTGAGTTCATTTGATGTGTTGTGTAAAGAATTGTTTTCTCTTACCCTTTGGATTTTGGTGTGAAGGTATTTTATGTAGAAAAGGATTACCTTACCCTATGGGATGTTAGTGTAAAGGTATTTATGTAGAAAGTGTTATCTTACACTCTGGGGTGTTAGTGTAAAGGTATTTCATGTAGAAAGTGTTATCTTACACTCTGGGGTGTTAGTGTAAAGGTATTTCATGTAGAAAAGCATTATCTTACACTCTGGGGTGTTAGTTTAAAGGTGTTTCATGCAGAAAAGCATTATCTTACCCTCTGGGTGTCTTGATGAGCCCGAATTAACAGCTGCACAATTCTAGGCAAGGCACCGTGCTCACGCAGTGGTGCATGATTTGCAGGGCACAAGGCTAAGTTTCTGTCAGCGTACAAAGAAGAAATCATAAACACAACTTACAAGTAGGAAACAAAATATCCTAACATGAACAGGGAATAAATTGTACATATATTGCCTATTGATAGTTCACATCAAAATCAACTCTCTCTCTCTGAGCACACACATACACTAAAACAATCATACCATGTAATTACTTGTAGTCACTAAGTGGTCTTATTCTCAGGTGACCCAACAGCAGCTATGAAAATATGTTAGTATGAACTCAGCACTGGTTCATGGTGTTTATTACTCATATAATACCATAAAAGTGCAAAGATACAGCATCAAGGAAACAATTATAAAAAGTAAAAAATACAAATAAGTCAATGGTGGAACACTGCTTAGTTGAGCTGTACAATAATTGTCTTCTCTCAAGACTCTTGTATAATTAGTTAATATTTGTTTCAGCTATGCAGAATAAGATTACTGTTTTACATAATCTTTTAAGATCAACGCACACAGAAATGAATCACAAACAGGGAAATGTGAACGACACGAGACGAACGTGCAAGACAAACCTGATGAGGCCAACAACAGCTTTAATCAAAGGCCAGCGACTTGGTGGATGCAGCAGTTTCACAAGGACGGGCAAGCCATAGTGCACACGCACTGCATTCTGAGCCATTTCAGCTTCTTGATGTCGAGAAGTCAAGTGACGTAAGGCACATACCTAAGTAAAATGTATACATCAGGTTTGGGTGATACTTCCAAATAAAAAAATATGATGAAATTTCAATAGTGTAATTTCCACAGTCATTGTCGTCAAGTTTTGCCAAATAGCATAAGTGATGAGTGTTCCTCCACAGCTCCCCTTCTCTAGCAGAATGTATCCATTCATGTGTGGTATCTTTTCCTGCAGTGATGTGAGGTTGTCTAGAATATTATCTTGCCTCTTTCTCCGTTAAACTTACCATTTTTTGCAATATTTCTATTTTTCTTTTCTCATGTGGTCAAAACAAACACACTGCCTCATGTTTGCGATAGGTTTACTTTGTGTCACAACCTTGTTTACAACATATGGACTGCCTCCTCATACTTATGACAAACTTCCTTTGTGTCTCACCCTTTTTTAAAACTAACTGCCTCATCATACTCATGATGAACTTCCTTTGTGTCTCAACCTCTTTCAAAATACTACTAAATATGGTGTTCCATGGTATGTTGTGGGGTGGCAGCAAGACGATATTCCCTATCAAAGGACAAGGCACCTCCTTCCCTCCGCTAACCTATGGGACACCCTTAGGCAAAGTGGAGTACCGGTTTAGTCCCCTAAATAGTTTATGTCAAACCATATGAGTGGATAATGGCTTCCACTTGAGAGCAGCCAACAAGAAGGAAAGCAAAAGCAGACTACTGTTGCAGAAGCCTAAAAATCTATAGCATTCACAGACATTCTGGAGAAAGACATGAGTGAGGGGAAAAGTTCTACACAAGATACCCTGGATAATCATGATGATGATGGTATGCTTAACATTGTTCCATAAACCACCATTTTCATTGTATTGGGAGTTTTAATTACTTCTCATTTTTTGTGTCTATTGACAAAATAGTTCAGGAAATTCAGTAACTATTGATTTTTAAACAGTTCTGTTCTTATCTGAAAAGCCCAGGGTGTATAAGATCCTCTGGCTCGTGTTAAAGTTCACAGCATGATTCAACTATGGTCTTCTCAAGTCAGGGGTGGACACAGTACCTCTAAGCCACTCTATCCCATAATCCACTACACACTGACTGGTACACCTGTATAATGTTCATTAGCTCCAGTCGCTGGCAGTTACTGCCATTACCCACTGTGTTGTACGTGCTACTATCATTGACACTGTACCACTAGCAGCCCCTTTAACTCATTCTGAAGCCCAGTCACTGTTTTAAGCCATTAATATAACCATAGCCAGCCTGACATGAAGATGGATAAAAACAGCAAATTAAATACACAAAATCTAAAAGCCACTCCAGCAAACTGGACTACGAACTTACAGCTGGTTCAGTGATATCCTCTCTGTCACCCGCTTGCATGATAGTGCGGACGAGGGCTTCGATGCCTCCTACTTGGCAGACTATCACCTTGTTTCGTTGGTTGTTACAAGTGAGATTGGAGAGTATGCCGGCAGCACATGTCACAACATTGATGTCGTTACTGGTCAGTAGCTGGACTAGCATGTGCAGGAGATTGTCCAGCTGATCCTGTTTATAAATCTTCAAGATTACTTGGCAAGAAACAAAATGGAAGATACAAGGAATAAATTAATATCAAATGGAAGTTATAAAGAAATAAATGGCCATACTGATATCCAATGGAAGAGATAAAGAAATAAATGGCCATATTCAAAGAGCCTTTACTAGAATGAGAAATGTCATGGAGAACAGAACAAATGTCAGGACAAGTACAAAAACTGGCTGATTAAAATAATGTTGGTAGCCTGTTCTTCCGTGTGCTGGCCAAATAATGATGTAATATAAGTCAACATCAACTTCATCAAAATAGCAGATGACAGACAGGACTGAACTTATGATAGCCAACATCTGCTCACCCCCAAAGATAAATATTTATCCATTCTACTTCAAAATGAAACATGGTTGCAGACTCACAACTTAACGTACAAGTAACAACATTTTAAAGACCCTTTTTGTTAACAATTAAAATATCTAAAACCAATTAATGTTTCTTCTTTATACATCTCTCATTAACATACTCCAAACACTTTTTACCCCAAACAAACCTGAGAGTTTAACATAATAAGCTTGCTGACTGCTAAATTCTATTATCAAGTTTGAATGTCTCACCATTCTAGTAGCTGCATCAGATAAGTTTCTTAGGGACCAGAGGCAGTTCTGAACCAGCCGCTGGCTCTGATGTCCCAAATGCATGGCCAGAGCTTGCATACCACCTGTTTGGTTATAAAGAACATTAAAGCTTGAGGCAATAAGCACAACTTATGATCTCCAGATAATACAGTATATCAGAATTCGTAACAATATTTGAAACAATAATGCTACATTTTGGTATATTCAAATGGTATTGTCAGAGTCCAGAATAGTGCAGTGATGCAGTGACATCGTTACGCCCGCCAGGCGACTTAGTCCCCAGCAGGGATGCCGTAACTTCGTTACGCCGCCAGGCGAGTAGTAGTTACCTGCCTGCAAGATTGCTGGCTGACGAGACGGCCAGCGGTCAGGCAAGGACGACGCAAGACGCACGCCTGCCTCGTGAAGCCACTTCAGGTGGGAGGCAAGTTGCGAGCTATAGGGAGACAGCTCTGGGACGTCGACTCGACTGGACGCATGATGAGAGAAAGGCGTTGTGTGGTTTCTGTGCATGAACGTCGAGTGTCTGGACATCTTGAGAGATAGACTGTGAGCTGTATTGTGTATGTAAGTGTATTGAAGTGTCAAGTATATCTTGTTGTGATCATCGTACGATATATGATCTGTAAATAAATCCGTTGAACGTGGTGTCGTTGAGTCTTAAGTCAAATCACGTTGTGCTTGTACTGTCTCACATGTGTTAGGTTAGCGAGCCAAGTTTAAGACCCTGACATGTGTGGACATGGTGGCATTCGTCCGGCTTTGAAATGAGCGTGTTTATGTGATTAACGATTTAAAACTAGAGTTTGTGAACTTAGAATTTTTGTCAAACTTTATAGTACATGTAAATGTGATCGTGGGAGGCTCATTTTGATAAATTACTACATTGTTTAAACATGGAGACTATTTGTAAACGTACAGTGCATACACATTGTTTGATCTTGTAAACGTGTAAAACCTTTGTGATTTGTGAAACCGTTTTGACCTTGTCGACATTGTGATCTTGTCGCCATTGTGACCTTGTCGCCATCTTGTAAACTTGATGTCCATGTCCTTACTGAATGTCATCTTGATGTAAGTGATGTGTCATCAATGTTATAGAGTGTTGAGATATATGTAGATTGTCTTTGTGAATTGAGTTGTGGAACGCAAAAAGTTTTTGGAAAGAAAGTGACTTGTGTTTTGAAAAAAAAAAAATTGTTGACGGACAAACTTACGACCTACAATTACACTCAACGCCATACAAACAGACGCTAATTTATTTCCTCCAAAAACAAAGCAGGTTTTCCGTACCATCTGAAACCGTGTGCGTAGAGGTCATTTGTTTTTCGAAGTAGCGACCCTACAGTTCCTAGCCCGATTTCCAACCGTTCTTCACCGCATCCAGGGCACTTGAGTATATTTTCTCTTTTCATTTACTTTAAGGATGCAAATTTAGGCACGTATTGTCAATAGCACACAATTGTAAATTGTTTACTGTACTAACCACTTATAACAAATTGTGTGACTGGTATTTCATTGACATTTTCCATCATGTCTTCATTAAATGATTTCATCGATATGGGGTTAAAGTTGAAGTTAACAGGTGATGAATTAATGAAGTGGAGTGAGAATAAATACTCTGAACACCTTCGCGTGAAAGCTAATGAACGCGATGAAAGAGCAGCTGAAAGAACTGCCAAGCAAGCAGAAGCAGAACTGGCTGCAAAGACAAAGCAAGCTGAGATAGATAGTGAACTCAAGAAAGCAGAAATAGCAGCTCAGAGGAAGAGAGAAGAACTGGAGTTACAGTTAAAGATGAAACAACTTGATACTGAGACTGCCATTAACAAAGAGTTAAAAAAATCTGAGAGACTGGAGAAAGAAAACCAGTACAAGAAATATCAAGGTATTGTACGTAATTATACCTCGGGTGACTGCATCGCAGCCTTTACCCAAAATTTTGAGACTTTAATGGAACATTACCAGGTTCCACTGTCTGAATGGAATATTGTTTATATGAGGAGTTTATCAGGGGAGCCTCTTAAAGTCATTGAGACCATCCCCAAAGACCTCAGAAAAGACTACCATTATCTGAAATCAAAGATTATGGCACATTTTATGTTAGATGAGGCAGGTTACAGAGAACAATTCAGCAAGTTGAGTCCAAAACCGACTCAGACGTTCTCTGATTACCTCTGCTTAGTCCAAGATATATTTACCAAATGGACTTCAGCAGCTAAAATTGACAAAAACTATCAAAGATTAGAAGATCTGATCATTAGAGATAAAGTCATTTCATCCATTCCATCAGCATTTTCAAAATTTTTGCAGGAGAATGAATGCACTAGTGTAGATGAGATTGAGAGACGTGGTTCGGCGTATTACACAGCCAACAAACATTGTTTTGCCAGTGAAGCTACTGACATAAATTTTGTAGCATCGGCTAACTATGACAAGCCCTATAGTAGGCAGAAACCTCATAAGCCTACTTCTGAGAAGTATAATCACTGTAAATATTGTAAAATTTCACATCATCAAGGTGAGATGTGCGACAAGAACCCCGCATATCATACTTATCTACAAAACATGGTAAACAGACAAGATAAGGAGCGTAGATCCTTCAGAAATTTGCGTAAATGTTTCCTCTGTAAGGCGTACGGACACTATCGCCAGGATTGTAAAGGTAGGCAAATGACCAACAAAGCAAATGCCGCCTTGTTTGACAGTTCATCGTCAGATGAAGAACAATCAGAGAAACATCCTGTGAACTCAGCACAGGCATTTGACATGTTTAAACGCAAATAAATGTACTGTTTGTAACACCTTTTATGAAGATGGTATTTTAACATGTGGCCACGCCATCCCTATTGCCAATGAAGAAGCTAATTTGGTAGTAGATTCTAAAGGCAAGATAAACGTCCATCACGGATATGTGAATGGCAAGTCTGCTACAGTGCTTCGTGACACGGGCAGCTCCCTTAATGGTCTGAAGAGAACGTTCATAATGCCTACAGACTATACAGGCAGGCACGTAACATGCAGAACATTCTCAGGCAATATTGAGAAATACCCACTAGCATGGGCATATATTGAAACACCTTTCCTCACTGGGAAAGTAAAGTGCGCTGCATTAACAAACCCAGTGTGTGATGTAATAATTGGAAATTTACCAGAGGTGAATGATAAACCTCATGACATAACATCTCTGTGTATTGATGATAGCATAACATCACCATCCAATGTCATCATTGATAATGTTACACCATCAAATGAATGTATGGTAGCTAATGTAGCACTAAGATCTCATGACATCATTGATAACATTGTTTCATCACCATCTGATATTGAATGTGTGAACGCAGTAACTAGATCTACTGCTAGAGTGCAAGATGAAAGTAATCAAACTGAGGCTATACAAATGCTTAGCCCAGCATCACTACCTACTAACACCATGAAGGAAACGTTTGTAACAGCTCAAAAGGCTGACCCTTCATTGGTAAAATATTTTAATCTATTCGGCCAAAAGGCAAAGGTAACCAAGAATGCAAAATGGCATTTTGCTGTGAAAAATGATATCCTCACCAGGTATTATACCAGAGGTGACAACACCACAGAGCAAACTGTTTTGCCAACTAATTATCGTAGGCAAGCCTTACATCTTGCCCATGATATACCTCTTGCAGGGCATATGGCATACGCTAAGACCAGATCAAGATTATTAACACAGTTTCATTGGCCCAAATTTTGCAATGACATTAAAGAATATTGCAGAAGTTGTGACACCTGCCAGAAACTGGTGAAAAAAGGTAAACACCCACAGGCAAAGTTACAAGTCACTGACTTAGCCAGTCGACCTTTTGAAAAATTATCTGTCGACATAGTGGGCCCTCTCAATCATACAACAACTAGAGGGAATAAATATATTCTAACTGTCATTGATCAATGTAGCCGCTGGCCGGAAGCTATTCCGCTAAAGAACATAACTGCCAATGATATAATGGAAGTTTTCTTCCATATTTTTTCTCGGATAGGATTTCCAGACACTATATAATCTGATAGGGGCACTCAGTTTATCGCCGCATCTACCCAAGCTTTCACCAAAATGTTGGGAGTGAAGCAATGTTTCAATTCCCCGTACCATCCTCACTCTAGTGGAATTGTGGAAAAATTTAACGGCGATTTAAAGCACATGCTTGCAAAAGTCACGCAAGAGCACCCCAATAACTGGGATGTATATCTACCAGCTATTCTTTTTGCTTATTGCGAGGTACCACATTCTAGTACCGGTTTCTCTCCTTTTGAACTTATCTATGGTGCCAAACCACGTGGCCCATTAACTATTTATCACCAAATGTTAACTGACTCTACTCCAGTACTTAAACCCATATCATCATACGTATATGTTACATCATTGCGTGAAAGAATCATCAAATCTTGTATAATTGCAAAGAATGCACTAAAAGTATCTGGTGCTACTTATAGACAGTATGCTGACAAAGGTAACAGGACAATAACGTTGACACCTGGACAGGACGTTCTTCTTCTATTACCTAGTGACAGACATTTATTGACTGATTCTTGGCAGGGACCTTTTAAAGTGACGAGACAGATTTCACCTGTAGACTACGAGATCCAAATAAAAGACAAACACAAAATATTCCACATAAATATGCTAAGACCATACTACAACAGAGACAACGAACAAGACGATACAACAGCTGGTACAGTGATAATAGATCATGAAGATGACGAGGCTAGTGACGAGATTCCAACACCTGCATTAGACACGACAAACTGCTTGAAGGAGATCAAAATCAACCCAAAGTTAACTCAAGCAGAAACAGATAGTCGCAAACAGCTAATACAACAGTACAACACCATCTTCTCTAACAACCCAGGACAAACAGAATTAGTACAGCATCACATCACGCTCGCGTCAAACACACCCATAAGATGCAGACCATACACCATTCCATTACATGACAAAGAACACCTACATCAGGAGATCATCAACTTACGGAAAAACAACATCATAAGACGATCCCAATCAGACTTCTCATCTCCAATGGTCATAGTACGCAAAAAGGACAACACGATAAGACTGTGTGTCGACTATAGGAAGCTCAATAAAATAACTGTTCTAGATCTTGAGCCAATGGCTAACTCTGACGATCTACTGACAGAACTGACAGACGCTAGGTTCTTTACGAAGGTAGACATGACTAAAGGATATTGGCAAATAGCGGTAGACGAACAGAGCAGACATCTGACAGCATTTGCCACACCTTGGGGACTGTACGAATGGTGCAAACTTCCATTTGGGCTTGTCAATGCCCCAGCCACATTCGTACGTATGACACGACTTCTTCTAGTAGATATACCTAACATAATTTGCTATATAGACGACATCTGTGTTCACACAGAGACAATGACAGAGCACATAAAGACTTTAGAACAGACATTTGAACGTATTAGACAGCACGGACTGACGGTAAAGCCTGCGAAAGTAGACATAGCCTACCAGGAAATATCCTTCTTGGGGTACAAAATATCCAATGGCTTTGTCACGACAGACGATAATATTGTGTCCAAGATACTAACACTCTCACTTCCGACTACTAAAAAGCAAGTCAGAAGTTTGTTGGGACTGATAAATTATTACCGGCAGTTCATTCCTGATTTTTCCGAACTGACCGAAGTATTTACTAACTTACTAACAAAAGATAAACCGGAAAAAATTGTAAGCAATGAATGCCTAAAATTTGCATTCCGTAAAGTATTATCTTGTTTTTCTGATAATAGCTTACATAATCCCATCCTGAAATTGCCCAATCTCCATTTACCTTTCAGATTGCGGACAGACGCGAGCTCCGTGGCGATTGGAGCAGTCTTGTTGCAAGAGCACAATAACATCCTCCATCCCGTGTACTTCGTATCCAGGAAACTAAAACCCAGAGAACGGGCTTGGTCAATACCCCAGTTGGAAGCCCTAGCATTAGTGGTGGGTATAACTAAATTGTCCAGATTCCTTCTAGGACGCCATTTCATCGTGGAATCTGACAGCAGCCCGTTGCGATTTATAAATTCAGGTGTACCTTCAAACCAGATGGTAGCGCGCTGGTCTCTTAAACTCCAAGATTACAGCTTCGAGGTTCGACATATTCCAGGCAGAACCAACACGATCGCCGATCTGTTGTCCCGTTGTCCGACCGACCCAGTAAGCACCAGTGTCTGAGTGCAGTGTGAGAAAATACACTCAGATTAACACAGCCATCCATCAGTGAATTTTTTTTTTCCATTCACAAACAGCTGTGTAAAGTCTACTATGTCATGTGATAGGGATTACTCCCAATATATATAGTGTTCTTATTTTACTAATTCATGTAGTGATTGTCGTGTATAATTGTGTAGTGTGTGGTAGAAAGCGAACTTTATTAATTGTATATATTACGAACAAGAACAGTGCCACATTCGCTCAAAAACTTACCGTAAGCGAACTATCCAATTTGACAGTGGCATCTGCGTGTGGAACATTCCAGGGATATATTAAATACGTGTATGAACGTGTGACCTAAACATTGACAGCTACACCACTGCAGTCAATCGTAATCCAGAAGGTTGTACAGTGAAACATCCAACACATGAACGATTAGAACATTGTACTTTCCGTAACTACATCAGACCGGAACAAGTGTGTTCTACAAGCTTCAACATCAGCTGTTTAGTGTTCGTGTGTACTTCCGGATTAGTTAGAAATTTAGAGCAAAATTAGCAGACGACAAATAAAAGTTTAAAAAGCTATGACGATTCTAAAATCTTTAGGAATCAACAAAGTTGAATACACGAATTGTGTGTTTATATATTTATTTAGTGTAATCTTAGAATCATATCTTGATTAATGTATTCATACTACCGACTTTTTCTCGTTAGTATGAAGAATTATCAAGCGATGACGCTAAGAAATAGAATATTTATTGTAAAATATTATATTTCATAAATTTTGAAGTTATTCCCCTTCCATTTAATGGTTATTACATCATTACACAAAGGGCCATAATTTGAAATGTATACTGTAATGTGTTGTATATAAATAGCCATGTTGTTGCCAGATTGTTAACACACCAGGTAGGCATCTACTGGGCATGGCAGAGTTTTGCCGACATTGCAGACCAACACAAGAGCTCCTGGCCAAATGAGGTCAGGGTTTGAGCGTTTAATGCGACTTATGTAAAAGCCGTATTTCGGTCTAGCCTGATGGTTTTTGTTTCAAGAACCATATTATTACGTTTTTTTGGAGGCTGCGAGGTAGATGATTGAAGCTGGTACTACCGATCTGACTGGGTCAGTAATGCAATTGAGGTAATCAGCCATCGAGAGGATGAAGCCTGACAAGTGTTAAAGGTTGAACACCACATGTCGTTGAATACAACTTCCATTTCTTATATGTTTCTATGGCAGATGTGTATTTCCATGTATTAGGATACCAATGTATATAACAACAGAAGGGTTGACTCTGACAAGGTTAAAATATTAACCCAGTATGTACATATATTAGACATGAAAGATGACATCTTTCATGAAGTTGCCGGGGGAGCATGTCAGAGTCCAGAATAGTGCAGTGATGCAGTGACAACGTTACGCCCGCCAGGCGACTTAGTCCCCAGCAGGGATGCCGTAACTTCGTTACGCCGCCAGGCGAGTAGTAGTTACCTGCCTGCAAGATTGCTGGCTGAAGAGACGGCCAGCGGTCAGGCAAGGACGACGCAAGACGCACGCCTGCCTCGTGAAGCCACTTCAGGTGGGAGGCAAGTTGCGAGCTATAGGGAGACAGCTCTGGGACGTCGACTCGACTGGACGCATGATGAGAGAAAGGCGTTGTGTGGTTTCTGTGCATGAACGTCGAGTGTCTGGACATCTTGAGAGATAGACTGTGAGCTGTATTGTGTATGTAAGTGTATTGAAGTGTCAAGTATATCTTGTTGTGATCATCGTACGATATATGATCTGTAAATAAATCCGTTGAACGTGGTGTCGTTGAGTCTTAAGTCAAATCACGTTGTGCTTGTACTGTCTCACATGTGTTAGGTTAGCGAGCCAAGTTTAAGACCCTGACAGTATATATATATATATATTTTTTTAACGAAGTCACTATGTACATTAACCCCAACTCTATCAAGTAACCAATCATTTCATGATGATGATAAACTGTAGAACCAAGAGAATCTTTTCTGAAGTATCTAAATAAAGCTATCAAGCTGCATATTTTATCTATTATCTATCACCATGTGGCTGATAATCTTTGCTCCACGTCTGTCGCATGGTGTCAAGGGAGTTCAATGGCTTGGTCTTGAGACAAATGTATTATCTGGACTATGTCTTGAGACAAATGTATTGTCTGGACTATGACTTGAGACAAATGTATTGTCTGGACTATGTGAAGTTTGTGTAGTATACTCTTCACAGAATTCATCCATCTGATTCTTGGTCTATCTCTGGCTCGTTAGTCAAAGATTCCTCTGATGTAGACATACAGTGGTTGCTGGATGGCTTTGTTCTCACAAAGATCACTATTTGGTTTCTAGTTTCCTCATAAATGCCATGAGAAAGTGGAATCTACATTTCTAATTCTCTGCTAGTGGATAAGTTGCACAGAGACGCTTTAACTTGCACTAACCCACTGATGACCAAGTCCGCACGGTGAGAACTTACCTGCTTCCACTATGGCAGGCTTGTTGCTAGGACATACAGAAAGTACTTTCAGAACTCGAGATGTGGTCCACAGCAGCTTTTCATAAGTGTAAGACTTCATGATACGAACAAGTTCTCCTGGCCCCCCGCTTGCCAGTATTATCAGCTAAAATCAAAGAAAGACACCACAGATGCATCAGATGAAAATCAACTAAGAAACAACAGGATCCTATTACTGAATGTACCCTGATTTTAAGTAAAGTTGCTTTAGCAATAGATTTCTGATAATCTGTCAAATATGTGATCAAAAGCTGCTGACAAATTAATCTTATTCTCAAGGCTGTAATCCCCTTTACTGCAAACAGAATGTTTCCAATTTATTCTATCTCCGATGATATCTATGTAATCCAAAACAGTTCTTTTAGGCCTAATTTTACACTACCTTCCATTTGTTCTTACCCAGCATTTGCTCAGTATACACCACCTTCATCTCTGAATTCATCTGTTCAACATGGGCATACAATTTTAATATGTTGTATTTAAAATGTATATGTTGACAATGCTCATACTATGTATTTGTTCTATGTGTGCCCATGTCCTTATCCTCCAACTAAATCGATTCATTCATTGAAGTTCCCAAATGAAGGTTGGCTGCACTTATCTCCAACACTTCCTGTCTCTCTCACTTGTTGGAGAGACATGAACAGAGACAAATACACACATACAGACATACACACACGTACAGAGACACGTATATACACACGCACACACAAGAACAAAGACACATACACACAATTACAGCACATCCAGACAAAAGTACAAATTCTATGTATCACTTCAACAGTCAGATAGTGTTGTTTTTTTCTCCAGTGTTTTGTTACCGTGCGCGGGTGTCCGAGAAAACTTCTGTTTGCCTGCTCATCCAGCAGACCCCACTAGCAGAACTAAACGGTCATATACTATGCAACAGCCCGTGTTTGTAATAACAATTTCTCTTTATACATCGCACAAACTACAATCACTTGTTGGTTTTTTTATATCAACAAAAACATAAACTTTAATTTCATTATAACCTTTACATACCTGTCACCAGTAGAAGTTATGTTGTTGACACAGAAACAGGCGATCTATCACCGATTAGATACCAGAAAAGAAGGGGGGGGGGGGGGTCAAAGACACTATAGGCCAGACAAATAATACACACAAAAACACATAACAGAAACATGACTATACATAGATCTCAAATGTCCGGGGTATTTGGTCAATAGCTCTTAACCTACTCCTCTGTGCCTTGACTCCACAGCACAGGGGAAGGGGTTTGTTGTACATGACTCGTGGCGTCTTGATGGTCTTCACATTATTTCAGTTAGCAAGTGTAGCCCCAACACGTCTTTTGCTTTTGGAAATTAATACTCTTATTTATCTACACCAGTGGTTCTCAACCTTTTTTATTTGGGCCCATGCACCCCTTCATCATATATTCAGAACGTCATTCTCCCACACACACACACACACACACACACACACACACACACACACACACACACACACACACACACACACACACACACACACAATATTCGTAAAAATGGAAGCTAAATTTAATAACACGCTAGAACAAGTCTAGACATCCACATAAAATGTGATTTACGGGTCTACTTACGTTATAAAATGAATTTCAGAAGGACGAGATACACAGAACTGTAAAGTATGGAGGGAAAAACAAAATCAAGCAATCGGTTCTTGTATTAATGCGATCTTGGAATAATGTTAATTCCCTCCCTGGAAACCCTAAATCAGGATGCGACTGAGCACATGTGGGAATGTCTCAGTTGCAGTGATGTTGATTCTTGGTGTAATACTTATATCGTCTTCTTCATTTGTTCCTCTTTTGAGGGCGATGTGTTAAACCTGTTTATGGACTGAAGACTGCTGATGAATAGAAAGATGGTCCTTGAATCTTTTTGATTTGTTGATTAAAGAATACTGATAGATTGAAGAATGCTTATGGGTTGAAGCATGCTGGTAGATTGAAGAATGTGAATGGGTTGAAGCATACTGGTAGATTGAAGAATGCTAATGGGTTGAAGCATACTAGTAAATTGAAGAAAATTGGTTGGTTGAAGAATACTGGTAGATTGAAGAATGCAAATGGGTTGAAGCATACTGATAGTTTGAAGAATGCGAATGGGTTGAATCATACTGGTAGATTGAAGAAAGCTGTTAGATTGATAATGCTACTAGGTTGAAGAATACTAATGGATGAAAGAATCTTGATGGATAGGAGTCTTCGTCATGTGTGTCACACAGTTATGCTCTTCAGAGATCACTGTCTGATTTTAACACGAATTTGTGTGAAGTTTACTTTCTCTTGACAAATTGCATTCCAGGTAGTGGATTGTCTTTCTTAATAAGTTGCCATGACAGTGGTCTTGCAGCCTACTCTATGATTTGCAACTGCCATGTGCAACTTGCATGCTGGACATTCTATTCTTTGTAGCTAAATGAACAGGCTAGATATTTGATCTCCTTACCCTAGAGATGAGAGGGTTATGTGATATCATTAGAAACCAATGCTTCGTGTCAAATCTCCATCTCTGTGCTGGAATTTGAACCTTGTACATACAGCTGAAAGATGCTGGTGTTGACAGCGAGGTCCTGTAAAGGATATGCTAAAAAAAAAATGTCTGATTTAGGGATACTACTGTGATCTCTATCGTGTCGTGTCAGTCCCCCTTTCCCCTTTCATCCTATGTAATCTTTCACTTGTCTCTGCTGTGAGATCATGTCATTTCATTTCCTATATTGTCTAGTGTGTCATGTGATCTCAACTTCCTTACATTTACTTCTATCAGTGCAAATTAATACTCATAAATGTTCTCATTGGTAAATGTGACTTGTAATGGAGTCTAACATTCTGTATTCATTTCTGCATTAGGCCCCATCCATCAGCAGCAAGAGTCATGGAGATGATGTTGAAGATGGAGAAATGGATCCCTCAAAAATGATGTTTGACTGGGCACTTGGTGGTGACACATACACCCAGGAGCAGGTTGATGGTGAGTACAGAGACTTGTCTCATGTAGAGTTCAATCACTTCAGCCCTTTCTTCTTCATTAATCTTAAAAGAGTTGCTGGTTGTGTTTGTTTACAGCAATGCTTCTTTGCTTGCACTGTTTGGTCCACACATTTGTCAGCACAGCATTGTGTGGCACCTGGTTAGCTGTCCATGTTTGCAGGACCAGCACTTGTCATTGGGGTAAGGTCTTGGCCATCCCTGATGTATTTGGTTGGATTTGAGAGCAAAACTCAAGCCTAGTGCTTCCAATCTGTCATGGGCGAGGCCCAAGGTTCGTACCAGAGTATGATCAGCGGTGCCAGTAGTGGGTTGTGACCAGCACTTGTCAGTGGGGTAAAGTCTTGGCCATCCCTGATGTATTTGGTTGTTTTGGGATTTGAGAGCGAAACTCGAACCTAGTGCTTCCAATCTGACGTGGACAAGGCCGTAGTTCGTACCGGAGTATGATCAGCGTTGCCAGTTGTGGGTTGTGCTCATCTTCAACCCTTATGTGCTGACTCTTGTTGCAAGCAAAGTCATGAGGCACTCGCTGCATCCATCTCTTTGTCTGCATGTGCAGTCCTAGCTGTAAGAAACATATTGTTGCTGTATCTTCATTGAGGTATTCATAGATTTTCCTCAAGTATTATATAACATCCTCATTGAGTTTGACATTTAAACTTTCCCTCAAGTGTTATATAAACAATCTTCACTAAGTTTACTATTTACAATATTGCTAAATTATTATATTAATCTTCACTCAGTTTACTATTTATAGTTTTGCTAACTTATTACATTACAAAATCTTCACTAAGTTTTACCATTGAACATGTTTCTTCAGACATAAACCAACAGCTGAACCAAACCCTTGGAAAAGTAAATGTTATTAAATAAGTAGAAGATTTTACATTAAGAAATTATTATAGTCGGTTGCACAGGAATGAAAGGAAGACGTGTAGAAAATTTCATCTCAATCGGATGTACCGTTATCGAACGCATCCAATACATAAATACCCACAAACACACAAACATACACTCTGTTTTATATATATATATATATATATATATATATATATATATAATATATTATATATATAATATATATATATATATATATATATATATATATATATATATATATATATATATAATGGACGTTCCTGGGGAATAATGTTGTATTCAGATGTTCAAATTAAAGTATTGTGTGCGCAGTCTGGTGTTTTGGTTTTGATGTATCGTGGTTGATCAGTTGTTCAACACAACATTTACACTGACATACCCTAGACATAACCATAGCCACTCCATCTGTCACTCTGTCATTATTCACTTTGTGACAGGGGAAACTAACGCTTATCTTCTTATATATAAAAGGCAATCTCCGTCTGTATGTCCTTTATGCGTTCGCGAACGGTCCATCAGATTGAGATGACATTTTCTACACGTCTTCCTCTCATTCCCGCGCTGCCAACTGTGATATTTTTAGTGTGAAATCGGCTGCTTACTTAATATGATTTAATTTTTCATTTTTCATTATAATTTATATATAGCGAGGGGACTTAACTCTAGAAAAGTTATTTCAAGGGGCATAACTTTTAATAATATTGCTATACACCTTATAGTCATATTGTTGCATCGTTTTCCAAGATTTATAAACTCTTTGTCTATAGTTATGTACCGGCATATGAGTTATAATAAATAATGATACAATCTGTAAGGCATTTTCAAAGTTTTCATAAAAATAATGCATAATGCATAACATTGTAACTCATATTTTTATGCTTAAGAAGTTATCTACAGTCATGCAGGTGATTAAAAACAGTTTTCATTAGAAATAATGGATGGTGTGTGGAAGGACATTCTTTTAAGTTACTTTTTTGTTGTTGTTTGAATTTAATGAGACGCTACCCGCCAGGAGCTGGGCGAAGCCACGCCGGGTCAGATAGACAGACAGACCCACCTTTTCGCTGCAGTTATCTACAGGCATATGCGTTATAATCCTACTCCTCTCCCTCCTCCTCCTCCTCTTACCCTCTTCCCCTCCCCCTTCTCCCTCTCCCTCCTCCCTCTTTTTCTCCTTCTCCTCCCTCTTCCTCCTCCTTCCTCCTCCTCCTCCTCCTCCCTCCTCCTACCTCTTCCTCCTCCTACCTCCTCACCCTTATCCCTCCTCCTAATCACTCCTCTTCCTTCCTCCTCCCTTCTCCTCCTCTCTCCTCCTACTCCCTCCTCCTCCCTCCTTCTCCTACGTCCTCCTCCTTCCTCCCCCTTCTCCTCCCTTTTCCTCCCTCCACCTCCTACGTCCTCCTCCCTCCTCCCTCCTCCTCCTCCCTCCTCCTCCCTCCACATCCCTCCTCCTCCCTCTTCCTCCTCCTCCCTCCTCATCCTCCCTCCTCCTCCCTTCCTTCTCCTCCCTCCTCCTCCCTCTACCTCCCTCCTCCTCTTCTCTCCTCTTCCTCTCTCCTCCTCCTCCCTCCTCCATCTCCCTCCTCCATCTCCTCCTCCCTCCTCCTCCCTCCTCCTCCTGCGTTCTTCTCCTCCCTCCTTCTCCCTCCTCCTCCTTCCTCCTCCCTCTTCCTCCCCTCTTCTTCCTCCTCCCCCTCCTCCTTCCTGCCTCCCTCTTCCTTTTCCTCCTACTCTTCCTCCCCTCCTCCTCCCCTCCCCCCTCCATCCTCCTCCTCTCTCTTCCTCCTCATGCCACCTCCTCCCTCTCCTCCTCGCTCTCCTCCTCCTTCCTCCGACTCCTAATCACTCCTCCTCCTTCCTCCTCTCTTCTTCTTCCTCCTCCCTCCTCCATCCTTCCCCCCTCATCCTCCTTTCTCCTCCTCTCTCCCCCCTCCTCCTCCTCAATTCTCCCCCTCCTCCTCCCTCCTCCTCCATTATCCCCCCTCCTCCCTCCTCCTCCTCCTCCCTCCTCTCCTCTCTCCTTTTCCTCCTCCCTCTCCCTCCTCCCTCCTCCTCCCTCCTCCTTCTCATCCCTCCTCCTTCCTCTTTCCTCCTCCTCGCTCCTCCTCCTCTCTCCTCCTCCTAATCCCTCCTCCCTCCTATTCCTCCCTACTCCTCATCCTCTCTCCTTTTCCCTCCTCCTCCTCTCTCCGCCTATCTCTTCCTCCTCCTCCTCCCTCCTCCAACTCCCTCTTCCTCCTCCCAGCTCCTACTCTTCCTTTTTCTTCTTCTGCTGCTACTGCTGCCGCCGCTCCATTTACCCAAGTTAATTGTTGGGGAAGATGTAAAGACCTTTCAAGTGCTCTTTCTAATGCTTTTGTAAGTTGGTCTTCGTTTATCTAGGTTGTTCTAACTGCAACCAATACATGATTAGACAGACAGGCAGACAGACAGACAGACAGACAGACAGACAGACTGACAGACAGACAGACAGACAGACAGACAGACAGACAGAGAGGGAGGAACAGACAGACAGACAGACAGACAGTCGGGAACGGGAACTTATATGACTACTTATATGAATTAAATGAGATGCTCCCCATCAGGGACTGGTCGAAGCCGGGCCGCGTCAGGCAGACAGACAGACAGATAAACAGATAGACAGACAGACAGATAGATAGTCGGGAACGGGAACGGGAGCTTATATGACTACTTATATGAATTAAATGAGATGTTCCACACCAGGAGCTGGGCGATGCTGGGCCGGGTCAGACAGACAGACAGACAGACAGACAGACAGACAAATAGTCGGTAACGGGAACAAGAATTTATATTACTACTTATATTAATTAAATTAGATGCTCCCCACCAGTGACTGGGCGAAGCCCGGCCGGGTCAGCTAGTATACAATAAACGTTAATTTAATATTATCACAACGTTTCTTCTGTTGATTTCCATTACAACCAGTTCGGGTCAGTTGGGGCTTCAGCAGTAACATTACTTTCTGTCAAAAGCCATAGGTGTATGACAGTAATTATGGGGCTAACGTCCTGTAAAGTTACCCGAATACTGAAATTAACCCCAGTTAGATATCATTTAGAATTTCAACTGTTATTTAACTATGTTCAGAAATAATATTTAATTATAAGATAGCGATGATATCAATATTATTTAGTTTCTTTTCCACCTAGAGATATTTAGATATACTTATTGACTATTTTACTTATAAAACATTCACCAACTGTTCAAAATCAACACAAGGACTTGAACGTCATTATTATCATCATTATCGTCGTTTGCTGTGATCCGAGAACTGGCGTCGCAAAAAGATAAGTGTCTTAATTGTGACAGCTATTTTCCAGTGATTTCAGAGTGCTGATCAGTATCATAATTTTTGGAATTTTCCAAGTATCGATCGGCAACAATGCCATCACTAAGCGACTTTGTTGAATTTGATA
Organism: Cepaea nemoralis; assembly: GCA_014155875.1. Classification (NCBI taxonomy): domain Eukaryota; kingdom Metazoa; phylum Mollusca; class Gastropoda; order Stylommatophora; family Helicidae; genus Cepaea; species Cepaea nemoralis. Next base: position 215,958 of record JACEFZ010000144.1, on the reverse strand, counting down.
TAAAATGTGGTTTCACAGGTAAACACCTTGTACACTGGAGTGAAAAGAAGTATAGTGAACACACTGCAAGATAAGTGCGAATGAAGGACAGAGAATTAAGAAAATTAGATAAAGAACTTGCAGAAAATCAAGCTGTACCAGACGCACAAGCAAAGCAAGATGAACTAGACGCACAAGCAAAGTAAGCTGCACTAGACGCACAAATAAAGCAAGCTGAACTAGACGCACAAACAAAGCAAGCTGAACTAGTCGCATAAATAAAGCAAGGTGAACTCAACGCACAGACAAACTAAGCAGAGTATGATATGCAAGACAAATTACAACTATAATTAGAAAATAAGACTGATAGGGCTGCACGGAGAAATGAAATAAAGGACTTTGAATCAAGGAACAAACGCTACTAGATAATAATACAGAATATTAGTTCAAGTGACAGTATTTCCGCATGGACAAACAATTTTGAAACTTTGATGTACCACTACGAGGTGCCAAATGAAGAAAGGCATATTTTATATTTCAAACATTTATCGTGACAGCCAGTCATTGTAGGTGGTGGAAACCATACCCAACCACCTAAGAACAAACTACGAGTATGTCAAAAACAGAACTTTACAGCATTTTTCTCTGGATCAGGAGGTCTTCCGAACTCAATTTAAAACGCTTGCTCCAAAGGCCAATCAGACCTATTCTGGACTACGTATCTGAGGTCCTGAGTATTTTTGATAAGTTGATAAAAGCTGCTAAGGTGCAGGTTGATTTTCATCTGCTAACGGATGTACTAATCAGAGATAAAATATTATCTTCGTTACCAACTATGTTCTCGAAATTTCTACAGGAGAACGAAAGTAGTTCTGTTGAAGAAATAGAAAGAAAAGATTCAGCATATTACAACGCACACAGAGACATTCTTCTCCACTGAACAACTGATATCGCTTTTTGTGCTGCAGCCAAAAATGTCCACAACAGAAAATCATGTAAGGAGAACAAGCACTATTCATATAACAACAAAGAGTGGAAATTAAAAACAGGGAAGATGATAACATGCAAATATTGCTCGATGTCACATGGTAACAATGAAATGTGTGACAAAAATCCAGACTATCAAAATTATTTGAAGAAAATCATGAATCGACAGCAAACCATATTAAATCGATACAAATATATGGTTAAGTGTTACTTGTGTAAAGCCTATGGCCACTAGCAGAGGTTTTGTAGGGAAATGGCAGAGTTTAAACATGTAAATGTAATTACTATTGATAGCAGTGTTTTAAGTAGTGAGTCAGATGACGAACAAATGGCCAATGCAGCTGAGGTATTTGACACCTTCACCTCGTCAACGTGTAAGACTTGCAAATGAATCACAAAAGCGGTAGACTTACATGTGGTCATACCATTGCCATTGATAGCGAGCAGACGAATGCTGCCACAGATCCAAATGGAGAATTAAATGGGCATAGTGGTTTTATCAATGGCCAGTTGGCGTCCGTCCTGCGTGACATAGGTACCCCAGTGGTTTTGGGTACGCTAATCATTGGTCAACAGCCGTGACTATAGGGTGAACATATTATGTGTAGTACCCATGCAGGAATAAAAAAAGATCTCCTATGGTATGTGCTACAATTAAGTCACTTTTCCTATATGGGAGGGTAAGGTGCGCGGCTTTAACAAACCTATTATGTGATGTAAATGTTGGAAACGTATCATCAGCCATATGTTACTCAGACAAAGATAGTGAAGAATGGAATAAAACATACATTCAGGGTAAGGACGTCACACAAAAAACGACGAACGTGGAGGATTATAGGAGTGTACTGTACTTCCTCCAAAAAAAAAGATTTCGGCAATTAAAGATTCGTTTGGTCACCACCATTCGTTACGTACATTGACGTAACAAATAACAGATTAACTGCATTGCCAGAAAATTTACACTATCGAACACTTGAAGTGCTTTACCTTGCAAATAATTATAGAGATCCCAACCTTGATTGATATGGTTAATAAACTACAGCATTGTGATGTATCCCACAACAACATTGGAATATTTCCTAAGACTCTGACAAGGTGCAAGAGACTAACGTATCTAGATGTCTTATTTATCTATATTACCAGAAACATTCAATTTATTGAACCATCTAGACTACTTGAACATCAGCAATAATCACGTGCATGGCTTTCCTGAAGCAGACATGGATGTTTTAGCTTCATAAACTAACACTGGATCTCAAATTACATCAACTGACTCGAATTCCAGAAACTGTTAATTTTACAAGTTATAAACATTAAATCTAGCTATCAATAAGCTGTCTGAACTACCTGAGTAAATGGTTGACATGACAGGCTTTGAATTGGTTATACTTGAAAAGAACAAACTCGAAGTATTGCCAGATTGGCGTTACTATTTCAAGATTACTCATTTAATATACAACACATCCAAAGCTAGATTAACACCATTGCTGATTTATTATCAAGATTGTAATCCTGCAGTTATTCAGAACATTCAGCGCAAAGTATTACAATTTAGATTTCAAATCCGGTGGAAATGACATGCATCAATATGCAACATTCTATAGTGTATGAAGAAAGCGGAATGCTGATGAACTACAATCAAATCTCAGACTTCATTTCAAAACTCTCAGATAACGAGAAATTTCAGATGTAAGCCAAATCCCATGGACCTGTTACTACTATTTCTTCAACTTAATATTTCCAAATCCTCGTTTTAAAATTACAACGTTGCTATGTGTGGACTTTGGTGATAATGAAAGCAATATTATTCCAGCCATCATTAACAAAATTCTAAGCTACGTCACTTTTTTTTATTGGTTTCAAAGCAGAGAATAACAAGATGAAAACTCTGCCAAACAATCCATCAATAATTGTACTGGAATGTGTTGCCCTCATGTTACAGATAACCTGATCAAGAAGTTGAACAATCTTGTATATGAATGGAAATAAAATTCCAACGTGTACTAACAACTAGATTCAGAAACTGCCATTGATGAACCTGGTATAACTAGCCCACGAAGGGTTGAACATATCCCGCAATGGCCTCACCAGCAGTCTTCAAAGAGTGACAAAATGTACACTCTGGTTTTATGTGGATCTTACTTATAGTAATCTAGAAGACATTCCTGCAGATCTGGTTAAACTGAAGTATTTACAGAATAATCTATACTACATAAACTGTTACCCGTGGATTCTGTTCAGATACTGCATTTTCTCGTGTGGAATTCTTCTTCTTCTTTCGGTCGCTTGAAAAATGTCTATATCTGCAATTGCGTCTCTTGCATGAATTGAACTTTTTTTTTTCCAGTTCACACAGTGGTCCATAGAGTTTATCTTCCACTGTCGTCTCTCTAGGCCAGAAGGTTTTCCTAGATATGTTATATTTTGGGCAGCCTTGGAGTATGTGTTCTGCTGTCTGCGGCACCAATCCACATGTGCACATGGCTGTTTCACCAATTTTGAATTTTGTATACATGTGGTTGCGTAATCTATTGTGTCCTGTTCTGAGGCGCAGAATAATGACTTGTTCTGGTCTATCCATAACGTGGTAGTCATCTTGAGCAGGTTTTGGTGGCTTTCTGACTGATTTGATCATTCTTTTCTTTTGGTGGTATGTTACAGGCACATCAGGCTGTTCTTCTTTGGCTCCTTCCTTAGCCAATTGATCAGCTCTGTCGTTTCCGGGTACTCCACAGTGGGATGGTATCCACTGTATGGTGACCTTATGCTGACTGCTAAGTTCAGAAAGTAGTGTCCTTAGTACTGACAATTTCCCAGACAGGAGCGCCTCGAGTACTGATTTTGCATCTGTCAATAGCACCACAGATTGTGTACCATTGCCTGGTATTTAGTAATTTCTCTGTTGCTATCTTGATTGCCTCAATTTCAGCATCGTAGTTATGACAGTACTTTCCTTCGGTACTCTAGCTGTGTCCCTGGTATTATTTTGGTATTCTATGTACACTCCCGCTCCTCCATTTCGAACAGCATTTTGTGCTGATCCATCTGTGTAGACTCGGATCCAGAGGTCCTGTGGGTATTCTTCATCAAGGAAGCTGAGAGTGGCTGTTCTGCGCTGCACACTGTTCTGTTCTTCTTTGTCAAATATTCCTCTCACTTTTGTCTGGATTTGTAATGATAGTCTATGCCCATCTTTCCATGGAGTTCGCTCTGGAATAGTTGTTAGGGGGATACCAACTGTGGGCAGATCGGTGGTTTCTCTGCAGAGTCGTTTGGCCTGCTTCTACTTCTTTTCAACCGCCCCATAGCTAGGTTTTCAAATCTGTTCTTCATAGGGTGGCCTGGCAAGGTGAGGAACTTTTCTGCTTGTATTAGCGTTTTCGTATCTCTGTGCTCACTCAGTGCTTGTGTCCTCCGCATCTTCTCCATATCCACTATAGGGGTTGATCTCATCCCTCCTGTGGTGACTCTAAGATCTTGATTTTGCACTTTGTCCAGCTCTTGTAGTGTGGTTTTTTATGCCGAACACCACGCAGTTGACCCGTATTCCAGGTGTGGTCGTATGCTCTGGTGATAAACTTTGCTAAGTATTTTCCCACTGGCTCCTCATGTGGTTCCACTTAGCTTTCTCAAGATGGCTATTTTCCTTCTGGCTTTTGCTACTGCTTTGTTGATGTGCTTTCTCCATGTCAGCCTGTCATCAAATGTTACTCCAAGATATGATGGTTCTTTATCTTCTCGTAGGGGTGTTCCATTTATCTGGATGGTCCTTGCCTTATGTTTTGAAGAGAGGGTAAATAGGGTGGTGCTGCACTTGTCAGTGTTTATGCTGACACACCATCTATTTGCCCATGCAACAAATGTATCTACAGCTCTTTGTAGTAATCTGGTGGCCACTGATGCATGTTCATTTGTGCTCCATAGAACCAGGTCATCGGCGTACATTGCGGCTTTAATTCCATGCGGTAGATTAGCAACGAGATCATTGATGAAGATTAGAAAGAGTGTGGGGGACAATACTCCGCCCTGGGGAACTCCGTGACGCAGTAGTACTTTCTTGCTCTTAAGTCCGTCTACCTGTACTCGGGCTCTTCTGTTGTGCAAGTATGCTTTCACCCATTTATACATTTTTCCATTGACTTTGCAGTTTCTCAGTTTATTCATCAGACCTTCTTTCCAGACTTTGTCAAAGGCTTTCTTCAAATCTATCCATGCCGCAAGCACCAGCTTCTTCTCTTGGAATGCATCCTCAATTTCTTGAGAGAGGTAGGTTGTCTGATCTTCCGTAGAGTAGCACTTGCCTAAAGCCAGCCTGCTGTGGCACAAGAATGGTTTTACTTTCAATGTACCACTGCAGTTTGTGATTGATGATGCGCTCCAGTGTTTTGCAGAGACAGCTGGTGAGGCTAATTGATCTGTAGCTAGAGGCAATGGAACTATCTTTCCCTGATTTTAGGAGGGGTATCATGATTGCTTCTCTCCAGGCTTGTGGAACACTGCCTAAAGTCCAACTGTTATTGAAGATCTGCAACAGCTTTGCTTTGGCCTCTGTTCCTAAGTTCCTGATCATTTCATTGAAGATACCATCAGATCCTGGTGGCTTTCTCATTTTCAGTTTTTATATGGCTAGCTTCAGTTCGCTGATTGTGATGGGTGCCTCCAGAACCTCATGCACTATTTCCTTATGTCCTGTATGTTGCCGTTTCTCTTGAATCTCTTGTTGTTTCTCTGGACTGATTTTGATATTGTTATCTTGTGCGAATGAGTCCGCAAAATGGTCAGCTGCTTGCTTTCTTGTTAAGATGTTTCCATCTTTATGTAGTGCAATTTTTGAGTTTCTCCCTGTGCCCTCATCGTTAAGTTGTTTTATTAGTTTCCACAATTTCCTTGTGTCTCTTTCAAAGTTCAGAGACTGTTTTTTCCTGCCAGCTTTTCCGTCTAGCCTGCAGCTTGGCCCTTTGAAATTTGGCTTTTGTATGTTGGAATTTATTGTGGTGCTCTTGGCTGGGTGTGGCCTCTGCTTGCTTTCTACATACTTCCACATCATTATGCAACTGTTCTAGTTCACTACTCCAGTAGGGTTTATATTGTTTACGGGCTCCTCTTTGTACTGTTTCTCGCGCTGCCTGTAGTATGCATTTACCAAACTCTTCAACTACTTTATTTATGTCTTTCTCAGTGTTCAGGTTTCTAACCAGTATGCTGGTGAGATTCTTGTACATTGCCCAGTCTGCTTTCTTGTAGTTCCACCTCGAGAGAGTGCTGCTTTCACTTACAAGCTCATTTTCTACAGTTAGAAAGGTCGATGGTCACTGCCACCTAGTTGTTTCCCAAAAATTCGTATAATGTTCCACTCCAGGTCTGGTGAATGAAAAGCCAGGTCAGGTGTAGTTGTAGAGTGCCATGATCTCGAGTAGAAAGTATGTGGGTCAGACGGCTTGTTAACCAAGATGAATCTATTCTCATCCTGCCAGTCTTCCAGTCTCTCTCCTCTCTGGTCCATGTGATCATAGCCCCAACTCTGCGAGTGGCTGTTGAAATCGCCGCACACAATCATTTTTTCTGTTAATGGTAGTGTGTCCAGTGCCTGTGGGCGGTCACTTGGACAGTAGTAATTGATCAGATGTAGGTCTGTATAGCCTGTTTTAAGTTTAAGTGTCTGATACTCAGCCCCTTCCATATAGACTTCGATTTGGGAAGCAGTGATGTTATTTTTTACAAGGGTAAGTATCCCACCTTTTCGCCTGTCCTTTCGGTCAGATTGGTAACACTGGTAGCCTCTGATTTTGAAGGCTATATTTTCGTTGAGGTGAGTTTCTTGCAAGCAACATATGCTTACTTTTTCTTTTTCCAGGATGTTTTCTAATTCTACTTTTTTGTTGCTGACTCCCTCCGCATTCCAGTGGCTACTTCATATCAAAGTTATCAGAACACTCCAATGGCTATTTTATATCAGAGTTATCGTTACACTCCAGTGGCTACTTTATATCAAAGTTATCACTACACTCCAGTGGCTACTTTCATCATCATCATCATCATCATCATCATCATCATCATCATCATCATCATCATCATCATCATCATCATTGGCACTCCAGTGGCTACTTTATATCAAAGTTATCACTATACTCCAGTGGCTACTTCATATCAAAGTTGTCAAAGCCAGACAACTAAGCCTGTTCACATAACTCAGTTACTCAGTAATATCTGATGAAAGATGCAACAAAGGGATGAAAACAAGAATTGCTGTTTCCAAATAATAGAATAAAAAACGTGTAAATCAGTGGCGTAGGTAAACTCTACTCTGAAAACGGAATCGCTCATGTACCTATCATAAAGAGATCAAAGACTACGTTTGGACAAATAACCACGTACACTCTATTCCGAAAATGTAATAGACCATGTACAAATAGATCAAACACCCAGTATTTGGACAGATAACTATGAACACTCTATTCCGAAAACGTAATCGCCCATGTACCGATTCACAAAGAGATCAAATTCTGTGTGTTTGGACAGAACATCCTGCACTCTCTCTTCCGGAAAGTTAGTCGTTGATGTACCTACCCCAAAGAGCTCAAAGACTCTATGTCTGGCCAGATATTCCTGCACACTCTCCTGTGGCTCAGCCAGCATTGTCCGTCGAGGAGCTTGGGTTGCAACTGCTTGTAGTCTTGTCGGCTTGTGCACAGCCATGGAAGGTGATGGCAACTCCACACCGATAGTTTTGTCTAAGTCTTGCTGAAGCTAGTTGGTCTGTAAATTCTTTGATTTTCAAGTCATGTTCGAGTTGTGCTTTGAGCTCTCTAGATCCAGAATTGCTTAGTCTCTTTAAGAAATTGCTTGAATTTAACATTATAGATGCTTCTAACATTGTTTGAATCTAACACAAGACATGCTGCTAGAAATTTCTTGAATTTAACATCAGACATGATCATAATCATCAAGTGCCGTGCTGGCTGCCGTAGGCATTCATGGCTCTCCACAGATCTCGGTCTTTGGTGTTCTGGATTAACTTTACTGATGATATTCCTCCATGCCACCGTCTCAGTCCATCCAGCATCATTTCTCGTGGTCTGCCTCTGCCTCTCTTCCCTTCGATCTTTCCAGTTGTCACGATGATTTGTGCAAATTGAAAACTGACAAAGAAATACAAGATAATTTTAACATAGAAGTAAAGAACAAATTTTATATATTGTCTGAGCTACAGATCCTATTTCAAGATGTGGATGATCAATGGGAAATGTTGAAGAATTCAATCAGTTGTGCTGCAGAAAAAAACTATTCCAAAATTAAAGAAAGTGGGTCGTAAGACATGAATGACTGAAGAAATGTTACTACTAATGGAAACAAAAAGACAGAACAAAACTAATCCTGCCAAATATGAAGACGTTCACAAAAAAGTCAGAATATTATGAAAGGAGGCAACAGAAGCATGGCTAGAGAAAAACTGCATAGAAATTGAAAAACAACACGACAGTAAAAATACCAAACTAATGCACAAAAGAATTCAGGAGCTTACTAATCAAAGAACACATACATCAGCAGACTGCCTAAAGAGAAAAGATGGAAGAATCATAATAGAAAAAGATCAGATTTTGCATGTATGGTCAGAACGGTATAATATTCAAAATAATAATGAAGGACCATCGATTTTGAAGATGGAGGTTCAGAATGCTTTTAACCATATGAAATCTGGCAAGACCCCACAGTTCAGACAGCTTCACAACAGAAATGATTAACGCTTTAGAAGAATATGGAATAGATAAAGTTTCCAGACTGTAGAATACAATAGATACTGGAACTATACCTCATGAATTATGTAACTCTGTATTTATTGGAATCCAGAAAAATCAGGAGCCCTGGAATGTGATCAGCATCGAACAATTAGTATAATGAGTCACATAACGACGAGTTTGCTAAGAATTATCTTGCAAAGAGTTAGGAAGAAAATACAACCTGAAATAGGAGAAGAACAATGTGGGTTTGTAGAAGGCAAGGTTACAGTAAATGCTGTGTATATACTGATAACAGTAATTTAACGTTCTATAGAAGTAAACAAAGATCTACACCTTTGCTTTATTGACTACACAAAGGCTTTTGATAAAGTGAGACATGTCAGCATGATAAGGACGCTTGAAGATCTACAAACTGATGGAAAAGACCTTAGACTTGTAAAAACAAACATATATTGGAAACAACAAGCTGCCATAAGAATTGATAATGAAGTAGGTCAATATCAACCTATTACGAGAGGTGTGAGACAAGGATGTGTAATGTCTCCAGATCTTTTTTCCCCGTACAGTGAAAATATTTTCAGAAATATAGAAGACTAGCTGACCCGGCCCGGCTTCGCCCAGTCCCTGGTGGGGAGAATCTCAGTTAATTCATATAAGTAGTCATATAAGTTCTCGTTCCCGTTACCGACTATGGAAAGATGAGCATAGACTATCGTTATAAATGTTAACAAGTGTTAACTGGAGTAGGCACGGCAATAGGTAGACTCAACGCAGCAATAAGGCAATAGGCAGAGCTCAAGACGAGGTTTTGTTACAGGTACCAAGAAATATATAGAAGAAGAAGTAGGTATATTGTTTTGGCTTGAGATAAATTACAGAGAAATTAGTATGAACTACCTACATACAGAATTAAAACGTATCAGTGCATGGTTGGGATAGTTAAAACTGGCAGTTAGTGAAGTAGAGAATTTTGTGGAAACGTTACAGAGAAGAACGACTAGACAAGAGCCTTGTAGATTTAAGGTAGAGTGCAATGAAATAGTAAAGAATAATAGGAGACAGACATAATCTAATGAAAACAGAAGACAACATAACGTGGTAAATAGGGACAGTTATGTTGAACCAAATAGGACTAAGTCCAGAAGCAGTTATAATAGACGAAGATACAGAAATGGGCCTGAGAGAGACCTTTCCAGTAAACAACGGAGTTGGCCTTCTTATAGTGTGACTGCTAGAAAAAGACGGGACGATTGGTTTGAGCAGAGACGGAGACAGTATTTGAAGTCAGGGTCGATAAACAGAGTAGAACACATAAGTAGAAATTCAACTGCTCCTAAGGTGGTTGCGAATGAGACCGTTAGACAGGAAACGAAGACGACAGTATTAGTAAAGAAAATAGACCAAGAGACTCAGACGCAGGTGATTGAAGTGGTAGAACGGAACACACAGACACACGTTGATACAGTAGAAAAGAAAATCCAGATACAACCTAGCCAACAAGATAACAAAAGCAAGTCAAACTGAGTTAGTTGCTACTTATGGAAACTCTATGAAAAAGGAGACACAATTGAAATAAAGGAAGGTAGACAGACGAAAACCAACAATGTCAAAAGACAGGTGAGGAAAAGTATTAGGGAAAGAAATACGAATAGTATGATAGTTAATAGAGGTACGACGACTGGTATGTCAAGTTCCTCAGGTATAGACATTAAATTAATCCCTAAATGGTGTAGGAATGTTAGGTGTGGGAGTTCAGGTTATGGAGAGAATATTTCCACCTCTACCGCATATTATAGTAAATACCGCGCTGCTGGGACTATAGATACTGATAATTCAGAGAACGAGTTGACTATTAAGAAGAAGAAACGTAAAAAAGGAGTGTCAGGAATTTCTTTTAACCCAGAATATACGGAAGAAAAAATGAAGAAATTTAGAGGATATATGCTTTCTAGACCTGATTTATATACGCTTCCAGATATTGAAGAAGACGACTTAGGAAATCTGATATCTAATAATAATCTAAATTAGAGCCACGGGCTAGGTTTGATAGTTGACCGATAAGTGACGTGACGAAGTACGTTGAGAGAATCTGACTCGTTAATAGTGTGGGATGAAGTGATGAGGAGGTTAAGCTAAAGTGAGTGAGTAGTTGACTGTCGGAGTGGTTTGATGTGGAAATTAGGTAGGACGAAGAGTAGTGGTTGGTTGTGATGATTGAGAAAAGCGAAAATAAGAAAGCAGTTGAATTGTGAAAGTCCTGTTGAGTATTGAAGTAATTCGTCTGGTTATGCATGTGTAAAAGTGTAGACAAACATGTGTGCTGCGTCGTGCTGAAGAAGGAAGTGTATGGATAGAACGATGTCAGGTGATTAGTAGCGCATGCATGTACGAGGTGTTTAGTATATCTTGTGTCAATGTGTGTGGAAGTGATCGACACGCTTAGGCTGTGGTGAGTAATTGCTAGAATGTTAAATTGGTGACTAATGTGTTTGTGTAGAAGTAATAATATAGGCACGTCAGGTTGTCGTGATACGAGAATAATCGTGAGGTGAGAACGAGCTTGTTTCTACACAATGATCAATGCATATGAGAAGTATAAATACGAGCGCCGTGCGAATATGCGAAGAGTGGCTGATGGGTGACACTGATAAAACATACCGGTGAGTAAGTGAGTTTGTGAAAGTGAGAAAGTAGAGAGAGGATGATTAGAAATTGGTGATGTCTTTTGTTTAGAATGTGAGGTGTTGGACAGAATTAATGAAAATTTTGTGACAGGCTGACAGATAGAGAGTTAACGTTATGTTTATTTATAGTAAGCAAGTACCATGTCGTTGGCAGAGGTGAGTGTGCGGAAGAATGAGAAAACACAGAAAAGTTAGCTGTGAGAAAGTGATTCTTGGCGTTTTTAGCGTTTAGGTCGTTGAATGATGAGAGCGGACGAAGAATTGCTTGTTAGAGCTAATGTGTTGTTTGAGCAAGGTAGGCTTTGAGTTGTGGAAAGAGAGTGAATAATTGAGAAAACTAGAAATAAGAAAATAGTTAGATTGTGAAAATTGTTGGCAGAGACATGTTGAAGCAAGAATCCCTGATATAGAGAAATGAGAGAAGATGGTTTGCCCAATCGAAGTGAGATTTTTCGTTACTCATATGCGGTGTTGTTTACTGTTTCTGAAAGAGTTCCGATGAACAGGAGTATTCTTAAGTAGTACTGAAAGAGGAGTGATGTAAGTAAGAGAAGGAAAGAATGTGATTAGCCACATGAATATCGGAGTATTATAAATAGAGCACTATAGACTGTATTCCGATAAGTGTGACTGGTTTGACTATCATCGTGGTGTGAGAACGCTAGGAGAGAGTGGAGGATAGCTTAGAGTTGTTGTGGTGAGATGTTGGAAAGTACTGATACGTTGGGTAGTTGCGTCGGGTAGACGAGAGACTTAAAATTAGAATTACTTGCTGGTACAGTAGATAGGTGTATTGGTGAAGTCTATAGTAAATAGACATTTTTGTGCTGGGTGTAGCATGTTGGAGATACCGTAGTAAACAGTAATGTTTAATAATTCTTTGTACAAATCCAAGGGAAACAACTAGATTAGGAAATGGCTGTGCCGAGTTACAATTTCCCTTACTGAGTAGATGAATTGTGGTGTGCTGAAATAGCCACGCTACTTAGAAAATAGAGCGATTTGAGCTGTAGTTTACAGCGGTTGTTTAGGTTTATACTTCAAATATTGTGATGTGTTAGGAGTTAGTTTTATAAAAGAGGGAATGTTGTGAAGGGAGATAATCAACGTTTGACTTCCAGAAAAAGGTACGGTCATTTGTTGAGTAATGATTTTGGTTGGGGGGAAACAAATATTGTTCTGTTCTGATTGTATCTTCGATTATTCATGAGTTATGCCGTTATTTAAGTTTGCCTTGTTTAAACATTAGCATATTACTTTGCAAAATTGAGTTGCTGTTGACCATTCTTAAAAATAATTACTTTTCAGTAAAATTGTTTTTCTTTTGACGTTTAATTGGGTGAAGTTTTAAAACAGAAACTAGTTAATAGAGTCCTTGGGAATTTTGAATGCAGGGTTACGTTCAGAAGATGTGGTCGGAAGTGAACATGGAATTAGTGCCCTTATGTAATGGAAATTTAATAAGCGTCACGAGATTACTGGTTTTTAGTAGAAGAAGGTAACGTGCTGCGCCAGACAGCGTGAAGACAAATAGTAAAACGTGAATTGAATGCCATGTTTTAGTCCTGTAGATATCATTACAAGAGTTGAGGGATTACACCAGTTGAAGGTTTATAAAGGGAAGTAAGTATGTTCATAGTAAATGGACATTGTCAGTTGTGGAGTGCTGTGGTCACAGCCAACATAGATTAAATAACATGAGGTTTTAGGGGTCCGTGATATATGGACTGAAAAAGAATAACGTTGATTACAAGCAGTGAGGGGTTAGAAGGTCACAGACATGAGTTCAGTGGTGGTATTTTATTGCTGTTGATAACGGCATAAATTGAAAGTGAAGGTTTTTGTGAAATGCCCATAATAAATGGACATTACTGGGTTGCTGAAGTTTTTCGGCGAGATTAATAGGGAATTCTGAGTGAGGTATAGGAGAGATTTGGTTATGTTAAGTGATGAGGAGGTCTTGAGTGATAGGGCCCATAATGGACCTTTTGATTTGTATACTGTCTGTAATATATAGACAGATTAGATTGGATATGAGGAAATGGGGGTATAGGAATTAAAATGATAGAAAATACTGCAGATAGCAGGATGAAAATTTTGTGGTTTAAAGAGGAAATTGATAATTGTTGAAATACGGTGGCTGTATATTACAGGTGTTTTATAGAAACAGAGTGGGAAATGGTACTGAGTTGTCTTGAGGAGTAGACATGATGTTGTATATTTTAGTAATAAGTTAGATAATGTGGATGTAAATTCTCGTGTGGTCTTGAAGATGTATTTTTATTGCCATTTGATTTTAAGATTTGACTTGTTGAGTTTTCTTAATAGATAAATAATTTATTGTTAGTCCGTAAAAGTGACTAACAATGGATAGGATGTATGTCATATTATTTTGAATAATGTCTTTATTTGAATTGGTTAATTGCCTTTATTTGATATGAGGGGAAAGAAAATGTGTATTCTTCTTCTTCTTCTTCTTTCGTTCGCTTGAAATATGTCTATATCTGCAATGTCGTCTCTTGCATGAATTGAACTGTTTTTTTCAGTTCACACAGTGGTCCATAGAGTTTTTATTATTTTAAGTCTTCGTTTGGTAAGGCCAGTCATCCTATTCTCATGTCCCCTGGCTCCACAGGACATCTGAGAAGGACCTCCAGTAGTTGGGGTTGGACCCTTTTGAGACATAGGGCCCGGCACTGCACCTGCCTGGGGGTCCAAAGCAGGGCGAGCACCATAACGATTAGCAGTAGTCGACATATTCCATTTTGCGTGATTGCGTGGCATCCTGATTTCTGTGGTGCGCCTCTTGGCTGGTTGCCTCCGACTTCAGCACCTTTCTTTGCTAGAGCAGACTGTGGTCTCACTCGAGTTTAGATGTGTACACGCGCACACATCTGTCTGGGCATGCATGTACGTGCATACACATCTAGAGCATACTGGTTATTTTCCGGCGCCAGAGATTCGCCGTCGCCCCTTCTCCTGTTAGTTTAAACAGGTCCGCCGCGTGAAGGCCAGGAGTTGGACTTTTGCTGCATAGGTTATGTATTCACGAGCCATTGAGGTATTTAAGCAGTGTTGGGCGCTCACCCCAACACCGCGCCTCGGCTACATACAGCAACATTTGGAACCCAATGTGTATTCAAAACTTGGGGGGGGGGGGGGTATGCTATCCTGTTTTGACTTCATTTAGTTTGGCTCACGAATTATGAATTTAGTTGAATTGTTTTGCATATTGAATAGTATTTACCCTTGTTTACAAATGAGTTGAAAACTGTTTAACAATTTTGTTCACAAGTATTACCGTTTTGTTTAGAATAAAGAGCAATAAGATAGGGCCTTATTTGAAACCTTTCGTCAGAAAATGGCAAACAAACGAGTAATAAATTTTAGTAAACATGCGTATTATGAACTTCGGACTCATGAAAGTAAGAAGGCTGCTGCACCAGTCAGCATGAATGATTAGAATATGGGAGCTTAATTACATAGTGTTTAGAAACACATGAAATGCTTGGGTAACGGGGTTTTATGATGCATTAGGTCAGCATTGATGTAAGGTATATGGATTGGATGCCATATTATATTGAGGAATAAACGTGAATAACGTCTATAGCGGGTGTAAAAAGAGGCTGTGATAGTTAGAAAATGTAAGAAGCTGGTAAAAGAAGAATTGATATAAGAGGGGCTGTAGATGGCAGTGCAATTGCCACAGGGTAGATATGTATATAGGATGTTTGTCATGGGATGTGAGGGGGCAAAATATAGGAGCTGTGATAAACAGCGTTAATTAATTTACAATATGTTCATGGAAAATGAACATGGTTAATGGTTTCATGAAGAGACTTAAGACAGGTGAAATATGGTCTTAGGTGTGGTTGGCGGCATAAATATTAAGTATATGGAAGAAATTTTGGATCAACTTAATTTATAACAAACAGAGATGTAGATGTGTTTTTGAAAAACTTTTATTTGTAAAAGTTTTTACGTTTGCAAGGGAGGTAAATGTGATTGTTCTTGACTACTTCTTTATATCTTCATAAATTGGGTGCGCACCCCTTCTTTTCTATTCCTAACCCCATCTTTTCTATCCATCCTGTGTTGAGAAAGAATGAGAAGTTACATAACGCAAAGTATATACCAACGATTTTTATAAATGAACAATTGTATATATGAATTGAAATATCCTTATGAACTGTGTTTTTTTTTTTTTGGTGAAATCTTGTGGACGAAGGAAACGAAGAAGAAATATCACTTCATAACATAGCGGTTAGCTATAAGAGTATTATAAGAGATAAGGGAGAATTATAAGAGACAAGTAGAGAATTTGATTCGAAGAATGTAGAAGTAAAGTTTATTAGTTAGTTTAAGATGAGTTGGAGAAATAATATTGGGGGTTAAGGTTTTAGTAAGGGAAAGAATAATTAGAATAAGTAGCTTGGGGATTAAGACTTTTGAGCAAAAGTCTTTTTAAAGAAAGGGAGGTCTGTAACAGAACATGGTTTCTGTTAATAGTTTAGAAGGGATTGATGATTGGTGTGCAAGCACTGGGCACGGTTGAGCATCCTAGGAAGA
>JACEFZ010000144.1:0-195000 GCA_014155875.1 Cepaea nemoralis | reverse complement strand
GCTAACTGTCAAGAACCACAACGTATTCCATCTTCTCCCTTACACAGCGCTTGCGAACCACGCATGCGCCAAGCTGTGTGTAAACTAAGCGGGTACCGCGTCAGCAGCTATACCTGACCCAGTTTCATGTGTAATATTTAATTTATTTTAGTGTGTAATATTTAGCTGTGACATTACTACTACTACTACTACTACTACTACTACTACTACTACTACTACTACTACTACTACTACTACTACTACTACTACTACTACTACTACTTGTTCTTCTTCATATTCTTTGTTTTTCTTCTTCATCTTTCCTTCTCTTAAAATATGATGTCTATTTCTGCATTTTTGTCATTTGTACAATCATCATCATTATAATCGCCGGCAAGCGTCGTGAGGAGGAATAGTTGATATTCCAGTCCCTGATGGATTTTCATTGTGTTGTGTTATACTGTGTGATTGTACAATGTCTTTACTGTCGTAAAGGCATTTTCTGCTCTCGTATCAAATCCACTTTATCTTTGATGTAGCGCCAGTGCGGTTAACAGTTGGCTTTGCATTCTAACGAGATCACCGAACCATTCGTTTTCCACCTTTCAATATATCAACACGTGGTGTTGATCCCACTCTCTATCTGAGAACATCATTTCTTACTCAGTCTCGGATAGTTAAGTTGGAAGCCCGTCTCAGACATCTCGTCTCGCAGGTGTTGATCTTGAAATACGTGTTAATTTGGTCGGCGTTCCAGTTCTTCCAGAAGTTTCCAGTTCTATTCCACAATTGAATAGAACATTAAAGAAAGTTACTTGAATGTCGGGACTGTGGCGAAGGAATTACGAACGCAATTCGTAATCCTGCCTACCACATTCGAAACACAGCTGTGGGCGATTTGGAAGCAGACCGCCTTGCGTTGGTTTCTCATACAATGCTATAAGTGCCGGTCATTCAGATAGCAATGACAAATTGCTGAACGCAAACTTTCTAAGAAATCACGAACAGCCAACCAATGCTGGGGTTGACCGCTGGGTATTACAGTAAAGTAGGGCATTCCGTTTCATGCCATGAGATCTACTGAGTAGTTACATAAGTAAACACGCATAGTATTGTTTGGCGCTCACAGAAGGAGAAGAAGGAAGTAGAGACTAGAGGACGCACTAGACAACATAAAATTTGAAAGCTATAGTTACCGACCAGGATTCGAACCTGTCACCTCCAAATGACGACATCGCCTCGCTGCAGGAACAAGTGTACTTCTACGCATGACCAACTAGACACTCCAGTCAAGTTGTCTCCCAGCTACAACAAACTCAGGTGTCTCCCGCTTCTACCACACCCGGGGCTCCAGGCAAGGTATCGACAGGAACAACATCCCCAGGTCTCCCACACCTAGGGATCCAGGCAAGGTATCGACAGCAACAACATCCCCAGGTCTCCCACACCCAGGACTTCAAGCAAGGTATCGACAGCTACAACATCTCCAGGTCTCCCACAACCAGGACTCCAGCCAAGGTATTGACAGCTACAACATCCCCAGGTCTCCCACAACCAGGACTCCAGCCAAGGTATCGCTTAGCTACAACATCCCCAGGTCTCTCACAACCAGGACTCCATCCAAGGTATCGACAGCTACAACATCCCCAGGTCTCCCACAACCAGAACTCCAGCCAAGGTATCGACAGCTACAACATCCCCAGGTCTCCCACAACCAGGACTCCAGCCAAGGTATCGCTTAGCTACAACATCCCCAGGTCTCCCACAACCAGGACTCCAGCCAAGGTATCGACAGCTACAACATCTCCAGGTCTCCCACAACCAGGACTCCAGCCAAGGTATCGACAGCTACAACATCTCCAGGTCTCCCACAACCAGGACTCCAGCCAAGGTATCGACAGCTACAACATCTCCAGGTCTCCCACAACCAGGACTCCAGCCAAGGTATCGACAGCTACAACATCTCCAGGTCTCCCACAACCAGGACTCCAGCCAAGGTATCGACAGCTACAACATCCCCAGGTCTCCCACAACCAGGACTCCAGCCAAGGTATCGACAGCTACAACATCCCCAGGTCTCCCACAACCAGGACTCCAGCCAAGGTATCGACAGCTACAACATCTCCAGGTCTCCCACACCCAGGACTTCAAGCAAGGTATCGACAGCTACAACATCTCCAGGTCTCCCACACCCAGGACTTCAAGCAAGGTATCGCTTAGCTACAACAAGACAAGGTCTCCTACACCCAGGGCTCCAGACAAGATATCACCAGCTACAACATCTCCAGGTTTCCCACACCTAGGTTTCCCACACCCAGGGCCCCAGGCGAGGTATCACCTAGCTACAACATCCCCAGGTCTCCAAGGACCTTCATCACACCCAGGACTTTAAGCAAGGTATCGCCTAGCTACATCATTCCCAGGTCTCCCATACCCAGGGCTCCAGGCAAGGTATCGCCAGCTACTTCATTCCCAGGTCTCCCACACCCAGGGCTCCAGTCAAGGTATCGCCAGCTACATCATTCCCAGGTCTCCCAAACCCAGGGCTTCAGGCAAGGCAACGCCCAGCTACATCATCTACACGCCGTCTCAAACCTGCTTCAATGCTCTCCCAATATTATTAATCTGTCTCTTATTTATTTCGACGTGTGTGTTTGATCTCCATCTATTTATTTTGCTCTTTGTGTTCCAGAGAATGTTCTGTCTAGTTATGCCATCGTCATTTTTCTCTGCGAGCGTCCTATTCAACGCCAACGTCATTTACTAACATGCCACAGGTTGAGTTGGCGAACCTGAAGACTGAGGTCGATAGGACGACGGCTTTATTCAAATCCTGCACCAAACAGGCCAAGGCCGATAAATGGGACGAGTTCTGCAGTAAGGTGTGCTCCGAGCGATCTCTTACGACATTCTGGCGCCTCCACAAGAGCATGAACGGTGCTGCACAACGTAGGGGTATTCCAGACTTTCAAGGCACAGACCTCGCATGGAAAAAGTCGGATGCGGATAAAGGTAAGGCCCTTCTTGCACGCTACATAGAACAGACTGACCAGGAAGACGAGCCCGCCAGACAGAGGACCACAACAACACTCTCTCAGTTGTGCGAGGGGGTCGGGACAGACGAAGAATGGACAATCACAGTTGACATATTGCGTGCGATGCTCAAGAAATCACCTAACACCGCCCCAGGCCTAGACGGCCTCCGATATGGTGACCTAATGGTGATATCAGATGATGACATGGAAGAACTGGCCAGAGAATTCAACACCAGTATCCACAGGGGTCAGGTCAAAGAAGAATGGCTACTCAGCTACTTGCTGCCGCTGCCAAAACCGAACAAAGACCACTCCAAGATAAGCGGCTACAGAATCATTACGATGCAGAATACTGTTGGCAAGCTACTGGAGAAAATTGTAGCACATAGACTTGCTTGGGACTTGGAACAGCTCGGCTGCTTCCCGCCCACACTTGGAGGATACAGACGCAACAAAGAGTCATGGCTGAATGCGGCGGTCTTTGCTCTAGATGTTTACGAAGGATTTCAGGTCAGAGAAGAGACATGTGCGGCCGCCATAGACTTAGAGGACGCGTATAACAGAGTATCTTTCGAGCACTTGATGCAAACCCTCCTCAGACTGAAAGTGCACCCTCACCTTGTACGATGGATAGCTGCAGTTCTACTCCAAAGGAAGGTGGTGCTAAGATGCGGGAGTTGGTCTTCTGAGCCGATAACGATATGTCCAGGATTGCCGCAGGGTTCACCACTGTCACCAGTACTATTCAACGTGTATACGGTGCCGATCACTGAACAACAGTTGGACGGGAGGGGTAGGACTCTATCATTCATTGACGACATCCTCGTGTATCGACAGGGTCGAGATAGACAGGCGGTTGCCAATTATATGCAGGGCGAACTAGATCGAATTTCCTCATGGTGTGCTGATGCCGATGCCCTTGTCAACCCTGCAAAGGCAACGGTTACATGGTTCTCACTAAACAACCATATTGTGAAAACAGACCTGCCGGCAGTAAGAATGGATGGGAGCATTCTGAGTAGAACCCAGTCAATGACATATCTTGGCGTGAGGCTTGATCGTAGCCTGTCCTTCAGAGATCATGTCGATTATGTCATAACGAAGGCTCGAAAAGGTTTGGCAGCAATGAGAGTCATGGCGACTGCCAATATCGAGCAAAGACTGCTAACACTTCTGTTCCAAGGACTTGTGCTTTCACGCATCGAGTATGCCCTGGCCATCCTCACTGTCAGCCCTACACAGATTGGAAGACTTGAAAAGGTACAAAACGAAGCCATGCGCATCATTTTGGGCTGCACGAGAGACACCAGCTGTGTAGCAATGAGATACCTCCTTGACTTCCCGACAATGGAACACAGGATCAAGATCTGGAGAGCTCGTGCATACTTAAAAATAAGTGCAGATGAGCAGCACCCTCTGCATGACGCTGTATTCAGAGAAAAGGGTGACAGGCTAAAGAGGGGCAAATCATGGATGGGTCGGGCGGAAGATGTCGTCAGACAGGTCTGCAGTCTTACCAGTATCAACCCCGGCAAGGAATGGGTGCCGGTGCCTTCAGCTTTTAAGTGCACTTTCTCCTGCATTATCACACTCGACAAACGGTGCAGAGAGCAGAACCCTGCCGCTGTCAATACAGAGGTTAACGCACTCATCTATGAACACTCAGATAGCCCCGAAGTGCTCATCTATACAGATGGATCTGTTGTAAAGCAGCAGAGAAGTGCGTGGGCATTTACAGCCCGTTCAGCGGGCCGAACCGTTCAAGAATCCAGTGGTGCCGACTCTATGACCACGAGCAGCATGACGATGGAGGTGATGGCAGTTACACAGGCTTTCATATGACTGGAGTCACAGCATTATACCAACGTGTGTGTACTAAGTGATTCAATGAGCATGATTCGGAAGGTCGAAGCTGGATCTGTACGTAGACAGTGGACTGAGTCGCTGCGGAAGTCTGTTGTCCGTAAAGTCACCTTCATCTTCGTCCCGGGACAGGCGGGAGTCGAGGGAAATGAACGAGCTGATTAACTGGCTGGCTCTGCACCCCCTGTAGATGGCCAGCCCATGGATCGTGCCGATGTTATTAACGTCCTTAAAGATATGCCGAGAACAGAGGACTTTGACGCCAGTGATTCCACATCGCTGTCCAGGATGAAAGACCTGGGAGTAAGAATCGGCACAGCCAGACGCGAGAGGTACATCGGGAAAACAAAGCGCCTCGTCAACCAACACAGAACTGGCACTATTAGCCACCGGACGCTGATGCATATGCTGGGGGGAGGATCTGAGCACCTATGGACATATCCGGAGTGCAACGAAGATACCCCAACTAATAACTGATAACTTGTCATTTACTAACCTAAATAAGACACCGAAAGAGACATACCCCTTTTGGTTGAATGCGTTTGCTTTCCTTTGGCAACACGCGTTCAATGGATGTCTTCTTTAGCGCCTCGGCTGATTGTGCTTGTCTCCCAGTCGGCGTCTTTGGTGATCTCGATGCGTCTTTAACTGGAGACACCAGGCGAGACCAAGACTGCTTCTTGGCGAATCCTTACTTCCTCTCCCTTCTTCTCCTTCTAAGGACAGCCTTTGATTGATGATGAAGTCGATCAAAGCTGGCAATGACCGGCGGATTGCGTCTATGATCTCATGATCTACCTCTACTTCTTCGAAGAACCAGCCACTGGGGGAACAGATGAGTACATTGATGAGAGTTGATCGAGGCGGGGCTAGAACATCTGCTGCTATGTTAAACAGTGTCAGGTCAAAATCAAATAGTTTTTAACTACTTCTTTGGTTGCTTTTAACTGATTTATTTATTGTTTTTAACTGATTCGTTGATTGTTTCTAGCTGATTCATTGATTATTTTTAACTGATTCGTTGATTGTTTTTAACTAATTCGTTGATTGTTTTAACTGATTCATTGATTGTTTTTCACTGATTCATTGACTGTTTTTCACTGATTCATTGATTGTTTTTAACTGATTAATTGATTGTTTTTAACTGATTAATTGCCGAAGGTTAACATATCACCAAATCTGACCTCCCATTTGAACAGAAGGACGATAATTCGCATACTAGGGTGTTATTTGGTTTGTTTCGGGGTTCTCCCACAATACAATGTTCGCTGAATGAAAATTAATATTTCTTTATAATGCTTGTTCATTTGATTGTGTACCACGTGTGGTCAAAAGATACTTTTTGTTTGGCTCTGAATCAGTTTTCAGATTAAAAGAAATCCGAGGAATTTTACTCCATCCTGATCCTATGGTAGTAGATAATTTACCTAGCACTATAGGATAATT
Source organism: Cepaea nemoralis (assembly GCA_014155875.1). NCBI lineage: Eukaryota > Metazoa > Mollusca > Gastropoda > Stylommatophora > Helicidae > Cepaea > Cepaea nemoralis. The sequence goes on along the minus strand of JACEFZ010000144.1, from coordinate 188,677 downwards.
CCGAAAAATTAGAAAGTCCGCTATGCGCAAAATGCAACAGAGATTCATCGAAATTTCTTCTTCTTCTTCTTCTTCTTCTTCTTCTTCTTCTTCTTCTTCTTCTTCTTCTTCGTTCGTCTGGAATGTTTGTTTTGTGCACGTTTCGGCCGACACATCTGACTTCTTCAGACATTTGTTGATCGGATTAACCATCTAAAAAAAAAAAAAGTCCTCGACATTTGGATACCATCATCATCATCTTCTTGTGCCCGGCCAGTTAGCATAGACGTTCATGTCTCTCCACTGATCTCGGTCTTTGGTGTAACAGAATAGGCTGTTACGGAGAGGCAAAATATACAGAGCGCACTGTCCTGGCGATCGGTTAAAAACAGGGTGATGGATTTACGCTCGGACAGACAACACCCTTAGGAAAATCCCCCTTTGTTTCACGAGGATGCACTAAACGGAGACAATTTGTGTGTTGCCACTACGGATGACAACATTCGAGGACAGAAGATGTGTAGAGTTGAGAACATAATAGTGAGTCAGGGGATTCCATCAGGAAAGGAAGGTCAAACGATAAGGAGAGAACTGTTACTAATAAGAAGGTCAGCACGGTGGAACGACCGAACGGATCAGAGAAGATTTCACCGTAGAAGAAGAATAGTTTTACAATGGCTTCATTTGATCAGGATTGTCCGTGCGGGAGTTTGATTTTCTTGATTAGTTTACCTCGCCGTGTATGATGTTTCTAAAGAGGTCATGTGGTTTTATTAGAAAGCCATTGGACATTTCATTAGTAAACTATTATTGGTGTTGAGAGCTATTCATTTATTACTCTGTACGACATGAGGTCATTGTTTTGATTAAGTTCAAACAAAGCTTTAAAAATAGAAATTTCGTTTGGGGAAAATGTGTGATTCTCGTAACCGCTGACTTATGATTGATTGATTGATTGATTTAGGAACCGACATCACAGCATTCAGGACATTCCCATAAGCGCTTCGTCTCCATCCTCAGCAGCCAGCGAAGAGTTCCAACACTAATAGTTCCAGTAGCACTAATAGTTCCGCTGACTTATGAAAGGCATTTAGAAGGCAAAAGACATTACACAGGCAAAAGACATTACACAGGCAAAAGACATTACACAGGCAAAAGACATTACACAGGCAAAAGACATTACACAGGCAAAAGACATTACACAGGCAAAAGCCATTACACAGGCAAAAGACATTACACAGGCAAAAGACATTACACAGGCAAAAGACATTACACTATTTGATCGACAACGGCTCAGGGTTAATCATAGGTAGTGTTGCCAGATACGTGGGCACCAAAAGGAGGCCGTAATAAGACAAACAAGAGGACAAAGGAGGACATATTGAATGTTTCAATTAAATCGTTTCAGATTAAACCCACAATCGGTACAATTTTATTACAATAGCTGCCAATACATTTTTATCATAGCAGATGGTTTACAGAAAGAAAATATTCTTTAAAAGCAGTAAACAGCCTCTCAACAGCTGGAAACAAACTGAGCCATCTAGTTTTAATGTGATAGAGTAGTTGCTGATGATAGTTAATGTTGACACTGTCACACAAATCCTTTAAAGTTTATGTTCTGACAGTGTATATAGAAAAGTAATTGAATATCTTCAAGACAATAGACTCAACGTCAATCTGCATTAAATCTTCGCCGTGTTGGATGCAGTTGTGCAGAACATGAGCAGAGCATCCAACGCCTACTAATGGCTTGCTCAAGGCTTCCTTCAAATGCGAGAACACATTTCTGCCTTCTCTTCTGTTAAAGCCTCCAAAATTCACATTGGCATTGTCACCAGCAAAAGCAACACATTTGGAGAACAAATCATTTATTTGGAGTGTTCTCAAAATATACTGTGATATAGTTTTCTGAGGTTTCATTTGGTGTGTCGAGAATCTTAATTTGGATTCCACCTGCTTTCCAGTCAAAGTATTGAACAACGATACGAAATATTTTCTGCGAACCGTGATTGCTTGCATCTGTCGAAATACCGAAACATAAATACCACTTAAAGATTTATCCAATTCATCAACAGTATGGGGGACAATTACCTGGTTTATTATTGCTTCAGTCTTTGTTTTTGCACAAGCAATCAATAGGCCTAGCCAATATTTTTTTAGCAATTTCTGAATCTTCAAATAATGTGTGCATCAAACCAGCTGTGGAGGTCGTCAAGTTGTAAGACTGATGATGACATAGTGTATGAAATGCCAAAGTGGCTGTGAGTACTTAGTCTGAAGAGAAAAAAAAAAAAAAAAGACGTCAATGTGCTAGATGACGCGAACACTTTGATTCGGTTTCTATGTCTCTCACTGTCAACATGGCGCTCCAAGTCAATGACTTTTAGTCATTTAGTCATTAGTGTTCGGAGTTCCTTTGTTGGCAACGGACAAGTAACTATCGCAAATCGTATACTTTGCCTCATTCTCGTTGCGTCCTTCAACGAAGCATGGGAACTTATTTTTCATAGTGTCCGAGAATTTGCATTTTCTCTTTGTAGAAGCTATTTCATAAACATAGACGGCAAATATTACAAAAAATAAACCGTTTTTAAGTAGCGTCTCTGCTCCGGAACCGGAAATAACATTAACATTTTTACCATAGAGACTACAGCATTGTTTGTGTTGCCAAGCGCAACAATTAGATTCAAATTATACGAATAATTGGTGTTTCACATTTTGTATAAACAGAAAAATTAAATAAATATTATTAAGCAATGGGTTTGAATAAAGAATGTAAACACACGGTAGAGTGTAGATACATGTACGTTGTAACGACAATACATAAATGAATGATAACATAACACATATTTAATATTTATTTATTTATATTATAAATTATAAAAAAGCCGGACATTTTAAAGGTTTCTAGCTTTGCCTGCCGGACGGAGGTCATTCTAAAAAGGAGGGCATGTCCTCTCTTTGCCGGACGTCCGGCAACCCTAGGTACACGAGACAAAAGGCTATTGTTAGTACACGAGGCAGAAGGCTGTGGACAGACATGATCACCAACACCAAACTACGTCAGCCCTGCAACATAATGGATAAACTGTGTTTTTTTAGTCTGGTGTTGCTAGCCTTTGTCCTGATATTTCTCCAGAAATATACACAAGGTAATGAAATATTTAGATACGTTTAAACATAAAACATTCACGGTGAGTTTTGAGTAGTATGTCCAATGTTTTAAAAATGTAATGAGAGGAATTGCGGATGATATAGACTAACGTAGAGTGAAATTCAGTGGATGTCAGTTTGAAAATGAAATGGTTTGTTTTAGTCAAAAATTTGGGGTTGACCGAATCATCGCAGTTAAGTACTTAGTACTGGCAGTAATGCCTAGCGAAATGCTCCAGTAATGTTTCAATAGAATATTGATATTGAATATTGCTATGTTGTGATTACTGATTACTCATTTTGAAAATAATTCATCATCACCATGTGCCATGCCTGTCATGTCATGTTTCCTCATCTCACTCGATCACAAGAGTCCTGGATCAGCTCTGTGTTCTTGTCTGGACCATGCCACATGGTCAGACCATCCAGGTATTTACTTCTGTCTTCCCCTTGTTCTCCCCTCGATCTTGCCTGTTGTCACCAAGTTTTCCAATTTATTTCTTCTCATAACATGACCAAACAATGTTGACTGTCTACATGTAATTTCTCTAATCAGTTTACGATTGTAATTTGTTTTGAAAATAGGCAACAAATAATGACAATGTCAAGTGAATCACTGCATATTTTGTCTTAGATTTCTTTATGTAGGGAGCCCTATCATGATTTTAAATTTGAGAATTTACTGACACCAACACAGTAGATAGGCCTTGAAATTCAAAATCTAATGGTACCTCAATGATGCCTGTATGTCACTTCTAAGTGAAGATATTCACATTTTTGTGAAGGTGAGATGAGTTGCGATTTCTCATGCTATTCACCCGATATTAGAGCTCTCCAGTGTGTCCGATTACCTTCACCAGCAGGTGTGCATGTCTGTGCGTGTGAGACGGTCTCAAACGATCATATGAAAACTGTCTTCAAAAATATGTTCCGTGATACTGTAAAGTATACAAATAGGGAGGCACTATTCGCAATGGAATTGCAAATATAAAAAAATTATATTTGCAATGGAATTGCGAATATAAAACAATTATATTCGCAATCGATTTGCGGGAAGTAACAAACATGTCACATCGTCTGCTTACTAGTCAATTTTAGTTTGGGCCTTTAAGAAGTCTAAGAAGGTGGTTAATTTAAATAGGAATGTTCACTGTTGCGAGTTTAATTCTGCCGAATTCTCCGTATTTATTAATGAATCACTCTTCTTCTTACATCTTACTTCTGTTTGTTCTTTTGGCATCCCGTTTTATTTTTACATTACGTTAGTCCTGTTTAAATATCAAGAATAATTGTTCAGAACAGGTATCCCCAATACAAATAACGATCTCTACAAATAATTCTGTCCCCAGGCAAGTTCAAGAATTGTTAACTTTCGTTTCTGTACACTTACTGTTACCATACCAGGCATCCATGCTTGTTTACGTTACCGTCCTACTATTTATGATTCTCTCAATTTGACACTTTCTATGGCCCCCATTACATCCTATCTGAGTGACTCTGTTCTGGTCCAAGCTGACAGTAATATGCTTCGCCACAGCAAGACATGATTAGGCAATTCAAACACCAGGCTTTCGATTGACTGGCCTCATTAATTAATAAATAAACAAGGAAAAGGAAATGCTACGCATATTATAAAGTGCAGGAAAACCCGGTATATCTGAAGCAGGTGGAAAAGAGAGAGGAAAAAGATAGATAACGAAGACAGTGTGAGAGTCAAAGATATGAGAAAGATGTATTGAAAGACATTAAAGAGTGGTAAAGACAAGAAAGGGAGAGGTGGGAGATCGAGACTTAGAGCGAGCGAGAGAGAGAGAGAGAGAGAGAGAGAGAGAGAGAGAGAGAGAGAGAGAGAGAGAGAGAGAGAGAGAGAGAGAGAGAGAGAGAGAGAGAGAGAGAGAGAGAGAGAGAGAACTCGTGTTCGGGTGGCTAAGCTCCTTTCCCAAGATAACAAAAGTAGAGGACAGATGCTTGCTAGCTTGCTTGTGTTCGTTGGCTTGAGCTCCAACGCAAAGTCCTGTATGTCGGATGAAGGCATCCTGTTGTCCAACATCAGTGTGATGTCATACAGGACCTGAGTTTACAAATTATTGTAATATAAAAAAAATAAAAAAATACAAAATATTGTAATGTGGACACACGCATAGGAATAATCACGTGACCTACTTCGATTGCGAATATAATTTTTTTATATTCGCAATTCCATTGCAAATAGTCACTTCGATACAAATAAATTATTAATAATCTTTAAACTTGTGTTCTCTTTAACTTTAGTAGGTCAAATTGCACGTTTTGAGTGTTACAAAGTGTAGCGCAATCGATATGCATGGCCGTCATGACCCGTGGGTTTCCAATTCACAAAGTCACATCTTCGCGAAAAATCTGTTTTTCAACCAAAATTCGAGCAAGTTTAGCGATGAAACTATGCTGATTCAGGGGCAATATTTTATATGGCAATTAAAATTCACATTTAACAAAGACATCTATTGGATTCATCAATTCCGAATCATGATCATTCCGCTGCAGGCTGCCTCTGTGGGATGCGCTCTCCGGCATTCTGCAGCTTGCACATATCCATGGAGCACATTTTATTCACAAACTTCCAGTTTCTTAGTTCTATATAATATTTCGAAGTGTCTATTTATATCCCGGCTATGAATAAATGATCCCTTTATTCATAGCGGAACTTTCCCGGCTGGTCAAGTGATGTGCCAAGTCACGTGACTTAACATATGTGATGAGTGTGGCTATGTTATATATATTTTTGTTGATTAAAAATCGTATCCTCAGTAGCACAGTGGTAAGTGTCTCTGCCTGATAAGCGGAACTGTTGATTCGATTCCCTGCCGGACACTATTTTTTTTTTTAATTCTTCAGGAATTAATTGGGTGAAAGCGACTTTTTAATAAACAAATATTAGGAACTATAATTATGAACTGATGTTTTAAATATTTGTTTGTTGAAGTTATTCCATTTTTGTCACTTTTATATCTTATTTATGTTATATAAAAGTTATCACTTTTTATGTCTTTCAACACATCTTTCTCATATCTCTATCTCTCTCCTCTCTCTTTTCAACCTGCTTCATATAAACCAGGTTTTCCTGCACTTTATATGAGTAGCATGTCCTTGTTTATTTGTTAATTCATCAAGCCAGTCAGTCGAAAGCCTGATGTTTAAATTGCCTATTCATGTCTCTCTGAGGCGACGCATATTCTTGTCTAAATAGTAGGAAATAGTACGTCGGTAACGTAAACAAAGATGGATGCCTGTAAACAGTAAGTGTACAGAAACGCAAGTTAACAATTCTTGAACTCGCCTGGGGACACAATTATTTGTATTGGGGGTACTAATCTGGAAAATTATTCTTGATATTTAAGCAGCCATACTCCAACTATGCATAAAATATCCCTTTACTCATACTTCAACTATGTATAAAGTATGTTTATTCATACTTCACTATGTATAAAGTATCAGTTTATTCATACTTCAGCTATGTATAAACTCCCCCTTATATAAAAGGTCACGATGATTTCAACCAATCGCTATGCACGGAATATTAGGCAAACCTTTCCTGGAAAACTCGAAATGACATATCTTATTGTCACGTGAGATTTGAATGAATGAATGATGTCAAAAGAATGCATGGTAAAAATGATAGCATTTTGCGGGACAAGATGGATGACCGCGGAATGACTCCGTATATCACTTACGTTTTAATTTCGGGTAATGGTACAATGGAACTGCCTACTTTATGAAAGTTCAATGATTTAATTACTTTACATATGTATGTATAATACAATGTTGACATATCAGTCACAATGGTACAACTAAATTAGTTATTTATTATTAGCGATGTTTCAGCTGAGAAGTAACCATTTCATTGTTTAAATCTTGTTAATGAATTAAATAATTTGATCTGTAATATAGTAGTATTATTAGTAGTAATGAACCCTTTTAAGGTGGAACAACATTGGGCCAAATTTAGCTTTCCCTCTGAAGAAGAGGGAATACAGAAATGGAGTACAGAAATGACTGAAGTGACAATTTTGTAAATTAAAAAAAAATATTAGTACCCTATATAGGTATATACAAGTATATATATTCCTAAAGAGGATAAACTAAAGTTTATTTCTGTGTATGATTGAAGTTATTTTGTTCATGTTTATGCAAATTTGGTGACCTCATTTGCATTTTGTGAAAAATAAAATATTTCATAATATAAATTTTTTAAAAATAACATATTTAAAAAAATGGTACTCACCTAAGATTTCCTCATTGAATACCTACACCACTTTAGAATATTTTAAACACTTATGGTTAGAAAAACTACAACCATGAAGTCCCTTCTGACATTTGTAATAGGTGGGCCATCATCTGGTGGCATGTGTTTTGGTCTGGACATCTATATGAATGGATATGGATCAACACGATCCTTTTCAGACCCAGTACACTTACACCATGGGAACACGAGGTCATCTGCACTTTGAGTATCATTGCAGTCATCTGACAGTCCTGAACTGTCAAAATCACTACTATCATAGCTAGTCAATGCTAGCACATCTTCGGGTTCAAAGCTGGCCATTATTAAAAATAAAAAAATTAACCAAAAACTGGGTTACTGCGTTAAAAACTCACAAAATAATATCTGTTTGTTTGAAATGCGTTCACTGAGTGGCCATTTGCAAACTAGAATGGCTGAGGATTGCAAGGAAGCATTTGATTGGTCTGTATTATTACAAGCAAACTAATCAAAGCAGTTCTTACAACAGGGCTGATTAAATTGGCCCCGTCGTCTTTCTGGCTCATGACGTGTCGTGATGTTATGGCCGAAAAATTGGCCCTGCCGGAGTAAAAGGGTTAATAAAATTCAGATGGCATAGAGATGACAATGACGTGTACTGAGAATTGTGTCAACGGAAATCATGTTCTCATATGTTTGTAAGTTTAATCCTAAAGTAACAAAAGTGAATTTGAAACTGAAGTTATGCTATTTAAACATTGGCATAAGATTCTATTTGTACTATTTTGATTCTGAGAAAGATTATGAATATTGATTGAAATCTTTCTTGCAAGAGAAAGATTATAACACTTTGCAAAACAGGCTCAGTTAAGATTAGGTAGTTAGTTAGTTATCAGTTGGGGTATCTTCGTTGCACTCTGGACATGTCCATAGGTGCTCAGATCCTCCCCCCAGCATATGCATCAGCGTCCGGTGGCTAATAGTGCCAGTTCTGTGTTGGTTGACGAGGCGCTTTGTTTTCCCGATGTACCTCTCAGTTAAGATTATTACAGTTGAATTCCAAAGACGTGGTTGGGTGATCTTAACTTCTTCTTAGTAAATCAATCAATATGCATTGACTAGATTTGTCTACCCCTGACTAATTCTGTTCTGATATAACTGAAGTAATCTTGACTATTGTGGTGAGATCCATTTTGCATACACTCAGGCTGGAGGGAGAATTGGGAAGAAAGATTCTGGTGACTATGGAAGTCATGGCAATAAGTAAAGCAATAACATGGCTCGAGACATTGAACTTCACTCGGGCATGCTTTCTTAGTGACTCAATGAGTATGCTCAGGAAGATAGAGATGGGTTCGGTCCGAAGACTGGCTGGTGTCTCTGGGGTGGTCATGGCTGGTACAGATTAGTTTCATTTTCATGCCAGGGCATGTGGGTGTTCAAGGAAATCAGCAGGCTTCCAGCTAAGGCAAGGTTGGACGAGACATGGACCAGGCTGATATACTGAATTATCTACAAGAAGTAAGACATTAGCGAGAACTAATAGACTGAATTTACAAACATGGTTAGAATGCGAGAACAATTTAAAAGAGGTGTGGCCAAACAAGAACACCATGCAGGAAGCCAAAGAAGATTAATAAACCAACACAGAACTAGTGTCATTAGCCGCTACATGCTGAGGATTTACTTAGGAGGACATCTGAGCACTTATGGACTGAATGGTTCGATGTACAATGAGGATGATCTGTTGGCTAACTAACTAATACACACTATGTAGCTCTAAAACAGTGTTTCTGTCGTTGAATGTGAGAAACTTAAATGAGGCCCTGTACACCAACCCCAGCTCAAGATTATTACTACTTTATGGACAGACTAGAGCAAATAATTATTCTGCGCCTCAGAACAGGACACAATAGATTACGCAACCACATATATGCAAAGTTCTGGATTGGCGAATCAACCATGTGCACATGTAGATTGGTGCCACAGGCAGCAGATCACACACTCCATGACTGCCAAAATTATGACATATCTAGGGGACAAAAGTTAGTTAGCACGCCAGCTCAGCGACTGAATCGATCATCTTCATCGCCAACATCCATCATGTTGTCTAGTGAACAATCTAGTGAACTAGTAGACACTGATGTCCAGCTGGACAAACAACACAATTCGCCAGCTCAATCTTATCAAACTATCACATCACCTTCAAAGACGCTTTCTTCGGCCGAAACACAGAGCCACAATGATTGTTGTCGTGATCTAATTCAGGCTTTGGAGACGACGTTAAAAGATTTTATTACCAACAACACCACTAACATTATTGCGGAGTTTAAAAAAGAAAACCTTCTTCGAGAGGAAATCCGAATTCTTAAAGAAGAGATTGAGACTTTTAAAACATCCATACATGCCTTGAAACTAAAGCGTGCACAGTCATTTCATAAAAGTGCACAAACAGAAAGTATCCATGGTGTTGTAGATGCGTGTGTTACCAGTGAATGTTCGTCGCATAATGACATACAGATAGTTTCTACAAGCAACAAAACCACCACTAAACCTGTAGAACGCACACCATCTATCTACCCCATCGATGTGCATGTCAGCAACAGGTTCCAGGCCTTAAGTGTAGACTCTCCAGCAGCAGACTTGGAATCACAGACCTCAGTCGTTACCACTACTGGATATCAACAACCAACGCAAGCAAGATATAATAAACAAAAACACAAGAAAGATGACAGTGACCAGTGGCAACAACAGTCCAAGCGGACACGCCAGCAGCGTGAAATAACCATAGATCATAGTGCAACACATGTCGTCATTGGAGACTCCCTGCTGAAGGGAATCTATAGTGATCGCATGTCATCTTCTGACAGCGAATCAACTTCAATCTACCCTGTACCAGGCGCTGACATTGACAGGCTGACCGCTACACTGTGACGATTCCAAGTGAACGACCGAATTAGGAGAGCAACAGTCCATATTGGTGTTAATGACATAATGGATAATAAAATCATCAGCACCTCACAACTAGCTACATTGGAGGTGCTGTTGCGCAATAGATTTCCGAAATCATCTTTGTTTATTTCATCCATCATTCCACCATGTTACGGGTTCCAGCATCGTACTGCCGATGTTGCTAATCTAACGTTATATAAATTCTGTAAAAATAATAGCATGAACTTCATAAATAACACCCCTTACTTTACGTCACCGTCCGGAGCTCCTAAGAAAAAACTATACAGGGATCAAATACATTGTTCCAAGCTAGGAAGTAGCTTCCTAGCGAAGAACATAAAATATCCCGAACGTGCACAACAACCAGCACCAGTTACAGGAGTAAACCGAACTTCACCTCCGGCAACAGCCATCTCACTGTGTTCAGAAAACACTCCTTCTCTTCCCACACCACCCTTGCCTGTACCCCAGGAACACAATGTTGTGAATAGCAACCCAAGCTCCAATCCAAATGTTGCTAAATATGATACTTTGTTTCCTACCTTGCCCGTAAAACAGTCTCCCTCTATGATGTCAAAGGGGACACCGTTAAACAATGGTGCTGTACCGTCGATGCCTGCTTCCAATGTAGGCACTTCCAGTGACACTCATAGCAATCCCTCGCTGGACGGTAATCTACAACCCTATGAGTGGAACCGTCAACTTCAGCAGCTAATGCGATACAATCCTGCAGCCCTGCACCAAGCATTCATGATATCACTCCAGCAAAGACATTTTCCTGCCCCCTCTAACAGCCTTAACTATTTCTAAATAAAGTTTCAATATCCCTGCAATTTGTATACCACAAGCGACATCTTCCTTTTAGTTTGTAATGTTCGCTAATCACGATCAGTGGCTCAGCAAAAATGGTCTATATATAGGCCATCTCAACATCTTTCATCTGCTCAACAAATTACCTGAGCTCTCGGTAATACTGTCCAAACAGTTCCATGTGTTTGGAATCACAGAAAGTCGTCTTAACGACAAAATAACCGACTCCGAAATCTCACTTAAGGGGTTTAAAGTAATTCGAAAAGATGCAAATCAAAAATTAGAGACAGGTATTGCTGTATACATTTCAAATTCTCTCAACTGGTCCCGTAGAAGTGATCTTGAGACAGTAGAGATAGAATGTGTTTGGTTAGAGGTGAAGCCAGCCAGCCAACAGCCGTTTCTCATTGGATACCTATATAGGAATCCTTGTGCCGGGTACAGTTGGTATGACTGCTTCACTACAATGATGGATAGAGTGTTTACAGCAGGTAGAGAAGTTATGATACTAGGTGACTTCAACATAGATATTAGTAAATCCAACCAGACATGGGACGATATCATTCTTTCTTACAATTTCAAACAGCTAATAAACCGTCCCACAAGGGTTACTGACACATCCTCAACTATAATTGATCATATATATGTTACTTGTCCAGATAATATTATTGAATGTTCTGTTCCTGTTTGTACAGTTAGTGACCACTACCCGGTATGTTGTACATGGTCAAGAATTGGGTTCAAACCTCTTAAACATAAACATGTAAGTATCAAATTTAGGAATTATAAAGCATTCAACCAAGATTTATTTTTGCAAGACTTAAGAAAAGCAGCCCTTGATCACGTTTACCAACTTCCTGACCCGGACGATGCATTAGCTTTCTGGAGCTGCGTGTTCGATAAACACGTGCCAATCAAAGAAGTTCGAGTCAAAAATCAACATAAATCCCCATGGGTCACTAGAGAAGTGCTGGAAATCATGAGAGAGCGAGATACAGCACACAAAAATAAAGACTTCATCAATTACCGCAGACTAAGGAATAAAGTTAAATATGAAATTCGTAGGATAAAAAAAGATCATTTAAAAAATTTGATTGTAGATAATTCAAACAGTACAAATATATGGAAGGCTATTAACTTGCTAACCAATAAGAAACGCCCTACAGAATCAGCAATACCAAATTCTATAACATGCGATGAATTCAGTTGGTTCTTTCAATCAGAAATAGAGAATCTAAAGTCTTCAATACCATACTCATCGTGTAATTTAAGTACAGTGGCATCATTCTGTGAGGAGAAGTGCGCCAGAAATATTCCCGCTGAGATTCCTTTAATGTCTGTTGCAGACGTTTATAAATATCTCTTGAACCTCAAATCAACAAACTCACACGGCCTAGATGGTATCAGTAATAGAATTCTTCGTTGTGCTGCACCAGTCATTAGCGAGTCCTTAACGTTCATATATAACCAGTGCCTGGCCAAAAACTACTTTCCATCTGCATTTAAAATTGCTAAAGTGTTTCCGCTTATTAAAAATGGCTCAATCGATAATAGCGTTTTGGGTAATTATAGACCTATTTCCTTACTATCGTCGCTATCAAAACCACTAGAAAAACACATTCATAAAATAACGTTACACCATTTAATTAACAATGATCTAATAATTAACAGTCAATCTGGGTTTCGACCTAAATATTCTTGCCATAGTGCTCTAACAAAAATGACCGATAACTGGCACTTAAACATCAACAACGGTAGAATTTGTGGAGCGGTGTTTGTAGACTTTAAAAAAGCTTTTGATATGGTAGATCACGATATTTTAATTAGAAAACTAAAGCAAATGAAGACAAGCACCAACATGGTGAACATAATTACATCATTTCTATCCGACAGGCAACAAGTCGTGTCCTTCAACAACTGTCTATCAAGACCCACACAGCTTAATATTGGTGTGCCTCAGGGCTCAATACTAGGTCCACTGCTTTTTGCAGTTTATATTAATGATCTTCCTTTATATATCAATACAACTTGTCATCTATTCGCAGACGACTGTACTATATATACTAGTCAAGAAAACCGTAGTGAATTAGAGAATTCTTTACAAAAGGAACTTGATAATCTTACTAGATGGAGCAATGAAAACCGCATGCAAATTAACATCGACAAAACCAAATCCATGCTAATAACGACCAGACAAAAACTACAGACACTAGCCATAACTGGATCACCGCTCGAACTCCGCATGGGCACGTTACCTATAGTTAATGTGACTGAACATAAAACACTAGGGCTTTTAATAGACAGCCATTTGAACTGGAGCTCTCATGTTCACGCTCTTACCAAGAAAATAGCACAAAAAGTTTACCAACTTGCTAAAATTCAGCACTTCCTGGACGAAAGCACACGAAAAATATTCTATACATGCTATATCCAATCACATCTCGATTACTGTTCCACAGTTTGGGATGGTTGCCCTAAATCTAATTTAAAACGACTATGTTCTCTACAAAACCGCGCTATTCGTCTGGTTTCTGACATAAAGCACGTTGAAAGTAATAATTTGTACAGTCATCTAAGACTTCTACCACTACAAAAGCGCTTCCTTTTCAACAAAGCCAAATTAGTGAATAAAATTATATCTCAAAATACCCCAGAGTATCTTCTGCCGCTGATTCAATCTAATGCAATGAACAGCAAGCGCCTAAATTTGTTACATGTCTCAAAGCCTAGATTGGACCTATACAAAACATGTTTCGCCTATTCTGGTGCTCACTTATGGAATGATCTGCCTCCAGATCTGAAAACTCCAATGAGTCCCTACACATTTAACCGAAAACTCTTTCAATACTTAATTCATACCGACTATATGCCACCATAATTCATTTACTGGTATAATTGTTCAGTATAATTGTTCATTATAATTGTTTAACTATAATTGTTCACTATATATGTGTGTGCGTGTGGGAGCGAGAGAGAGAGAGAGAGAGAGAGAGAGAGAGAGAGAGAGAGAGAGAGAGAGAAAGTGGGTGTCAGTGAGAGGGAGAGAGTGAATGCGTGTGTGCGCACGTGCATGCGTGTGTGTGGAGAGAGTGATTGAGCGAGAAATGGTGGGGGAATGTGTCAGTGCATGCATTCGTACGTGTATGTGTGAGAGTGAGGGAGTGTGTGCGTGCGTGCATGCGTTCATGTGTATGTGTATGTGTGAGAGAGTGTGATTGAGAGAGTGAGTGTGTGTGTGAAGGATTGTGTGTTAGAGAGTGAGACAGTGGGAGAGTTGATGTGTGTGTGTGTGTGTGTGTGTGTGTGTGTGTGAGCGCGCGCGCATGCGTGTGTGTGTATATGAAAGAATACACAGAGAGAGAGAGAGAGAGAGAGAGAGAGAGCTGAGCAGATGCATGTCATGTAACACCCATGTTATGTAACACGCGAATCCATATGTTTGTGTATTCTCATCTGTCATATTATCAGTTAAATACCATTTGATTTTATCATGCATAATATAAACTCATGTTCATTACTGTAGTTTGAGTGAGTGAGTCAGTGAGTGTGAATGAGAGACAGAACGAGTGAGCGTGAGAGTGAATGAGTGAGCGGGAGAGTGAATGAGTGAGCGGGAGAGTGAATGAGTGAACGGGAAAGTGAATGAGTGAGCGGGAGAGTGAATGAGTGAGCGTGAGAGTGAATGAGCGGGAGAGTGAATGCGTGAGAGTGAATCAATGAGCGGAAGAGTGAATGTGTGAGCGTGAGAGTGAATGTGTGTGTGTGTGTGAGAGAGAGAGAGAGCATCACTATTTTTACGTCACATACATTTTATGTACACATTTTTCTCCATGTTTAACATTTTTATGAGACTGCTCATGACAAGTGTCAGTGTATGTGTGTGAGTAAAGTGTGGGAGTTTGTTCATACTAGTTTCAATACTAACGTGAGACATTTTGTATGTGTCTAGATGTGAGGAAGTGTGAGTGTATGTGGAGGATGTGTGTGAGTGTGGGGATATGTGTGGGTGGGGGTGTGTGGGTGGGGTATGCATTTGGATGGGTTGGGGTGTGTGGGTTTTGGTGGTTAGTGGTATTTGTGGGTGTTGGTGGGATGTGTGGATGGATGTGTGGGGGTGAAAGTACGGGTGTTGGAATGGGTGTGGGGGATGTGTGTATGGGACGGATGCAGGGGATGTGTGTTTATGTGGGTGGAGATGTGTGGATGGTTTGAGGAAGTATGTGTGGGAGGCGGGGTTGTGTGGGTAGGGGATTGTGTTGGGTGGATTTGGGATGGAAGGGCGGGTGGGGAGAAGTGTATGGTGTGTGGGTTTGAGATATGTGTGCGGTGTGTTGGTGGGGGATGTGTGAATGATGTGTGGGTGGAGGGTATGTTTGTGGTGGTATGGGTGGAGGATAGTATGTGGTGTGGGGGATGGGTGTGGAGAATGTGCGTATGGGTGGGGTATATGTGTGGGTGAGCAGAGGATTGTGGTGGTTGGGGGAAGTATGTGGGGGAGTGTGGGTGGGAGATGTGTGTATGTGGATGGGGAATGTGTGGGTGGGGGTGTGTGAGTGGCTTAGGGATGTGTAGGTGGGTGAGGGAGTTGTATGTGTCGGGGTGGGATGTGTGAGTGGGTGGAGGATGTGTGTGGGGGTAGGGGTATTGTGATCGAGAGATGTTTGGTTGGGAGTGGGTTGGTGGGGGTGTGTGGGTGCGTAGTGGAGGATGTGTGAGTGAGTGTGTGTTGGTGGACGGGTAGGGAATGCGTGTGTGGGTGGGGAGAGGTGTGTGGTGTGTTGGTTGGTGATATTGTGTGGGAGAGGTATGTGTGTGTGGGTGGGGGATTTTTGTGGTGTGTGAGTGGGGGTATGTGGGGTGGATGGGTAAGGGTATCTGTGTGGGTGGGATTATTTTGTGGTATCTGGGTGGGGGATATGTGTGTGGTGTGTAAGTGGGGATGTGTTGGTGAGGGATATGTGTGTGTGTGATGCGTGGGTTGGGAATAGTGCGTGGTAGGGGGTGTATGTGATGTGCGGGTGGGGGATTGTGTGGTGGGGGATTAGGTTAAGGCATGTGTGGGTGGGTGGAAGTTGTATGTGTGGGTGGTGGTGTGTGTGTGAGTGGATTGGGGATGTATGGGTGGTTAGGGAGATGTGTGTGTGTGTGGGGGGGGGGGGGTAGGGACATGTCAGTTGGTGGGGATGTGTGTGTATGGTTTGGGGATGTGTCAGTGGATGTGCGATGTGTGGGTTGGTGGGGGATTGTGTGTGTGGGTGGGGAATATGTTGTCGATGGAGATGTGGCTGGGGGAAGGGTGGTTTGAGGTGTGGGTGGGGAGAGGATGTGTGGGGTAGAATGTGGATGGGCGTGGGATGTGTGGGTTGGTGGGGGAATGTTTGTGGGTGGCGAGTGTGTTTTGGTTGGGGGATCAGGTGAGGGCAGTGTGTGTGGGTGGGGGATGGGTCGGTTGGTGGGGTATGTATGTGTCCCTTGGTGTGTGTGTCGGTAGGTGGGGGTGTGTATGTGTCCCTTGGTGCGCATGTGTGTGGGTGGGTGGGGTGATGTATGGATAGGTGGGAGATGGGCTTCATACCATGGTAATTAGCCTTGTCTATGTTTACAACATTCATTTCACAATGTTTATTTTTCTTCCTATGCAAATGTATAATGCTCTGATGAACGAAAGACGAGTGATTGGAAGGGCCGAATGTAAGACGGGCCTGCGCGCCCAATTTGTGACCCTAATAAAGTTGATTTGATTTGATTTGATTTTCCTAGAGAAATAACTGGAAGATAAACTCTGTGAACCACTGAGTGAACTAACAAAGACTGACATTTATAAAAGAGACATTGCAGATGTAGACAAATTTCAAGAGAATGAAAGAAGGATAAACACAGACCTAAGAATTACATCAGACATAAAAATCACTTCTTTCTCATGAATAAATTTGATGAAACAAACAATTGCTTGTCACATGTTGTTGAAACATGTGAAGTAACATGGCCACAAGAGAAACCTGTTTTCAGTGTGGTCTGGACAAACATAAAATAAACAGTCATAGGTAGAACAATCTAAACATTATTCAGGTGCCAGCACCAGTGCCTCATTAGCTAGCATATTTTTGTGTACAAATGTTAGCTAAGAAAATAGAAAATACAGACACCAAGTAAACATTTCCTGGTGCCAAGGTGCATCCTGGATTTTTATTTGTTCTTCCCCCTAATACAACTATCACTTGATGCAATGATAAGTAATCATCGCAGGGAATAGCTAATCACACATTTTGCAACTTTTGGGATAGGAAGAGTTAGACTGGCTGTCTAGTCTATGGCATGTTTGTCTGAACTTGATGCATTTGGATTGCTTTGTTGCCAGGGATAGTTTTAGAGTTTTATCATTATAAATACAGTTTTAGGGTTACATCAGTAAAGATACAGTTTTAGAGTTTTATCATTGGAAATATTTTAGGGTTTCATCATTAAAGATAGTTTTAGAGTTTTATCATTAAAAATACAGTTTTAGAGACTTTAATCATTATAAACACATTTTAGAGACTTTAATCATTACAAATACAGTTTTAGAGTATTTTATAGTTATAAATAGTTTTAGAGTTTTATCATTGGAAATATAGTTTTAGAGTTTCATCATTAAAGATAGTTTTAGAATTTTATCGTTGGAGATACAGTTTTAGAGTGTTTGTGATTAGAGATACAGATTTAGAATGTTTTATTATTAGAGTTGAGTTGAGTTAAGAACCGACATCACAGCACTCAGGACATTCCCATATGTGCTCCGTCCCATTGTTCAGCAGTCAGCAAAGAGTCATACTACTAATCGTTCCCACCGCTATCTGATTAAAAGTTCTCCTGGTCTTCCTTCTCAGTTGTGAGATTCTTCCAGAACCCCTGCCGATTCCTTGCAACCTCATTCTTTCCACATATTAGTTCCTCCGCCTTCTCCACCTGGTCCCACGAGCGCACGACCACCTCCCTCTTGTCCATAGGCAATTTACCACCAAGAGGTGTATTCCCTGCCAGCCTATCAACCTGTTCATTCCCCCGTACCCCCGCATGGCCAGGGCAAAATATCCATACAATTCTCACAATCTGTGACCTCTGAAGCGACGAGAGCCATTCCACACAAAACATTCCTTTCTCCACCTTGCTAAGCATACTCTTTGAATCCGTAATGAATACGTGTGTTACAGTAGTCTCCTCTAGCCACCGGAATGCCACAGTTACTGCCTCCACCTCCATTCTCATGCTGGAGGTCATAGTCTCATATGCCAGAATCTCCTTTTTCAAGACTCGTCCATTAGCCTTTGCATCAAAGCCCCAGCCACTACGTCTGAATGATGAATGATCAAAATAATGAATACAAGGTGTGTTGCAGTAGTCTCCTCTAGCCACCAGAATGCCACGGTTACTGCCTCCACCTCCATTCTCATGCTGGAGGTCGTAGTCTCATATGTCAGACTCTCCTTTTTCAAGACTCGCCCATTAGCCTTTGCAATAAAGCCCCAGCCACTGTGTCTGTTTCTCATCACTGACCCATTGGTGTAGATGACTATGTCACCTTGATATGTGTTGCTCTGGATGAGCTGTTGCACTTCAAACTCAGTGCAGTCCCCTGCCCATTCTCTGCACTCATGACCCAGTGTTATTATTACATTGTGCCAGTCCGTCATGTCTTCCGGAACTTTGACCCACTCTCTTTCACGATTGATGGTCTCTAGATCACACACCTGACTAATAGAAAGTTCTGCCTGTGCCATCCAGGACCTGCCTCGTCTTAGCCTGTGCCCATAACCATATCCATTGCTGCATGCAACGGGTGATCCCTGTCTGCGGCTACTCTCAGGTACTATTTGGCCTGAAGGACCCTATGCCTGTCCATCTTTATTGGTAGCGCCAGGATATGCCTCATGGATATAATTGGTGTGTCCTTTGTGCACCCCAGGATTAACCGCATGGCAGCATTCTGTATGCGCTCCAACCTTTCAAGCTGGCTCTTTGATACTGTCAGCAGCCCCAAACCTACTCAATGACAGAAATTATTAACTGCTGAAAGAGCCTGTACAGCATCCTCTGATCTACCCCGGTTGCTGCCATGGCCCTCAATGCATTAAGTCCCCAACCAGCCTTCACCACCAAAGCCTCCACATGATCCTTAAAAGACAAACACCTGTCAAAGGTGATACTCATGTACTTCAATTTACTCTTTCGCCAAACTGGCCCTGTCTGTACACCAGCACATCATCTGCGAATGTCAAGATTCTTCTTCTTTGCGTTCATCTGGAGTGTTTTTTCAGATGTGATTGCGGTGTGTCCAGTTTGGCACCCTTGGATCGAAACCCTTAGGCCAACACATCCGACTTTTAGCATGCAGTTTTCACCAGGTTAGCATTCCTGGGAGACTCTCACTTTTGTGGTACTGTCCACACCCCAGCTAGTCAAGTTGGAACAGTCAAAGACTTCACAGTCATCCCTCAAAGGAAGGCAGGGACAGTCCATGGCATTTTCCGCCATCCAGGGTGGCTTCCATAATTGCAGAGCCGACACATAGCGCCCTGGTGCTGGGCTCACCGAGGGATTCGCCATGTTCTGCTAATGCCTGCTTTAATTCCTCACTTCAATATATTGGGCATTTTGATCGCCCTGGGCCGCTCCTGCACAAACCAGACCGGTCTGCAGACGGTATCCAGTCAGCGAGTTTTTGATTAGGACATGTGCTTGTCGCTGTGCCTGGGGACAGTATAGTTAGCTGTTCCTAGCACAAAATACGTTTCACTCGGATGTTTTATGCATTGTGCCTGATTTATTTGCACCCGTAGACCAGCACATCCGACTTCAGAGGATATTTTTACGGGTTTACCTTCCCAAGGTTTCGAGAGACGTTAGACTTTTCTTTCTGTGGTGTTGCCTACATCTCAGCTGGTCAAGGTTGTACGGTCAACTACATCACGGTCAACCCTCAAGGGAAGGCAGGGGCAGACCATGGGCATTCCCCCGCTATCCAAGGAGGCTTCCATAATTGCAGAGCCGGCACATACTGCTCTGAGTCTGGGCTCACCCAAGGAATTGCCACGTCCTGCTAATGGCTGCTTTGATTCCTCACTTCCATGTATTGGGCATTTTGCTTGTCACTGGTCACTCAAGCCCAAACCAGGTACGGAGTCTGCAGACGACATCCACTAGGTAAGCTTTCTCTTTGGACTTCGGACCACGCAATGGGTTTGCTAGCCATGCGTTCCATTATGTGTTATTGAGAAATTCTTCCACCTTCAACTACACTCTCTGTGAGCATAGATACAGGCATTTTTCGTAACCATTTTGTGGGACTGGGGCACTTTTCTACCTTTAGTTCTCGCTCACGAGGTAGGCTACATGTGCTGCCGGCTCAGCATCTTACCTCCATGCACCAGTGAGCAAGAGAAGGCCAGGCCCTCTCATCCGGGGATCCCTCCTATCCCCCAGGTAAGAGCCTTCAAACAAGTATCCAAACTAAGCATGTAGCATGCTCAGCATCTCACCTCCATTTTACGGTTGGTGAGCATCGGCCCAGCTCTCTCATCCAAGGGTAGTAACTTAGGGGCACTCAGCTACATCTCTCAGATGGAGGCCTTAGTATAAGTGTCTGGACCAAGTTTGTGGCTTCGTGCACCTGAATTTAAATTTTGACTGCTATCCTCAGTCTACCTGCAGAGCAGCAGGTTGTGTCTCTCTTAGTCTGGTCCCTATCTCAAGGCCTGTCCAACATGTAGTTTTGCTTCCGTCGGCAGGTCTCTTGAGGTCATTAAGACACACAAGGTCCCCCTCCCTCCCCCCTTACCGCTGCAAGGTAGAGACACATCAGGGGGGAGGTCTATTAAGATTCTACCCACACCTGGTGTCTCAATAGCTGCGTGTCACACGTTTTCTTGATGATAATATCACGAAGTTCTTACGATGATATGCTCATGATATTATTGTGTGATGGTCGTTGTCTAGGTAACGATACTCATGGTGTGTCAATGGAGATATCTGTCTTGCCATGTAACTCACCCCCGCAGTGCATATTCACCAGGCATTAAACAAGATTCCGTTGGCGCACATAATCCTTTATTACAGAAATAAGACGGACAAACGGAACAGGTTTATACATCCAGAAACATAACGTAATCCATAGAATATAAATATCCTCCTCACAATTTAACCAGCACACATCAATGCCTTCTCACGGCCGGCTTCTAATCTCAATCCACAAGACAGGTAATCCAGCTACTATCCACGGCTGGATCTCCCACAATACAACCCACACATTGGGTTGGAGCCACTGCTCAACTATAGAACCCACTCTGGGTTTAGGCCTACACTCAATACAGAACCCACTCTGGGTTCAGGCCTGTCTTCACAACTAGAACAGCAACACAACACCGAGCTCTCTCTTAAACGACCTGACCCGCAGTCGGTCTCTTCTCTCACTGACTTTTCAGTCTCCTCACTTCACACAACACACAACTCTCCTTCCGCCATCCCCTGGGGTTTTTCCCTCTACCCTCACTATTTTATTTCTCAGGACTGGCTGTCTTCTCATAGCCAGGTCAGTCACTTTACTGTCTCCCACTCTCATCTCCATTCTTCCTCATGCCCGGTCACTCACCTCAATGTCAATGACCCAGGCTTATGTCATCACCCCCCTCTTAAAAGAAAACTTCGTTTTCAAATATTGGGAGACTAAACTTACTAAACATGTGACCCAGACATATAGCCTGGGTAGCCCTAAGTATGGCTGCACCTTACTCTAGCTACCACACTACATAATACATCAAATGCTCATATTACACTCCTATATTCATCACACATAAATACAACCATCTATCTTGTGTATCAATGCATGAACTAATACATCACATAATAATAATAATACATCATAGAAAAGCATTATACTTATGTACCCTCAGATCTCTTACTACTTCACGACCACACAATACTATTTGTGTTCCGACCCTATATCAGGTGGTTCTGTTCTTGCATTAACCCTCCTCTGATTCCTGTCGATGCTGTGTCTACCTTTCATGTACCCATGACTCATGGTACCTCTACAATTCCAACATCTGTTTGCTATCCCTAGCCCTGGGTCAGTAATGTCGCGAAAACTCTTTTGACCTGACTCAACTTTCCTATCTGCATATTGCACCGTTACACTTGAGTCTCTGTTTAGTCTGACCTTTTTATTCAATCTTGGCCCATATATCTGGCCCCTTTCTTTCTGCTGCATACGCCTTATGCCTATGTGCCCTGCACATGCATTATCCTGAGCTGTTCTAGTATATTGGTCTCTATGCGCTAAGGTACTGCTCCTTGCCCACGTGCAGTTCCACTATCCGAAAACCTGCAAGTGAGAACATTGTTCTTCCTCTCGAAGCACCATCTACCTTTCTTTGACTGCCTATGTTCTACTCTCCTACACCCTTGGAAACATTTGTTCAGAGTAGTATCTTGTCTCTGGGAGTCATTAGCACTATATTTGGGATCCATTCTCACCTGCTCAGCTGTCCTATCCTTGTCCTGAGTTTCTGTGTCTACTTCAAGTGCCTCTTCTACCTCAGCTATACTGTCTAATTTAGGTTCTCTTGTGGTAACTACCTCATTACTGCTTACACTATATTTTTGGTCCCAATAAACTACTTCCTCTTCTGTACAATCTTTAACTCCCATAACATTTCCTATGATCAAATCAGCCACTGGTGAGTCCAAAACACACGCTGTCACTCTTCCAGTGATATATGGTGTTTTTACTGTTATTATGGCTTCTGGGTAGAACTCTACTGTGCCGTTGAATGTTATGCATCTAATCTTTTTCCCTGTATAATCCGAGGGATCTATTAAACTTCTCCTCACTCCGATAGACGTACATCCGGAATCCCTAATTGTTAACGCTGGTCTATCATTAACAAATCCCTGATGCAGCTTCAGACTTCCTCCTTCATGCACTGCTGATCCTGCTTTTACTGTATGACCACATATTACGACTGGCTGACTGTCTTTTTCAAAAAGAGGTTTGCACCCACTACAATCTTCATTGTTCAGCGTCTCAATTACTTGCGCTGCATTTGAGTGCTCTGTTTCTCTCATCCTACATTGATGGCTGATATGCCCCTTCTTTCCACATTTGAAACAAGTAATCTCCCTTTTAGTGTTGTTCGTTGGTCCATCTGATGGTTGTGCATCACACTGTGCTGCCCTGTGTCTCCAGCTCCCACAATTCCAACATCCGACATAATTTGGACGTCTCTGGAAGTTCCCTCTTCTATATGGGTACCGTCCTACTCTACCAACATTGTTTCCTCGGAAACCATTATCTTGAAGTTCTTGCTGCTCACCTTTCTGTGCTGAATCCACACTTTTCGCCCTTGGTCTGATAACTGGATTCTGGTTCTGTTTAGTGTACGCTGCACAGACTATTTCCTCACTCATTAGTTTCCCAATAGATACGTTAGGATGTGCAGTCATGTAGTTTTGTCCCTAACTGAGACATTGTGTCTATGTCCTTTGGCTTCCGTTCCTCAAAGAACGCCACTAAATTAGAATTGCATGCAGATACTACCTTGTCTCTTAACATTAGATCTACTAATTTATTAAAATCTTTCCCTACTTCTGCGAGCTCCATCCATTTGTTAAATGTATTCTTTACTGTGTTAACAAAGTCTGTGAAATCTTGATTTGTCTCTGGCCCTAACTGTCTAAACTTTGTCCTATATCCATGCTCAGTTAGTTGAACTTTGTCAGCAAACGTTGACGTAAGATAGTGTAGTTGTTCCTTTCTTCTACAGGTAAATTGAACATGGTGTCTAGTGCCTTACCCGTAAGAAATTCGCCAAGTCGCATCCCATATTCTGATTCCGGGATCCCTAGAGTTTTCACAGATGATTCGAATCTCGAAAGATAGGCCTCAAGACAATCCCGGTCCGTAAAATATGGCAGTTTTAATCTCTGTGACGACTGCGACGGTTTTCTACTTTCCTCACTTTGACCCTTCGATGCAAATTCTAACTTTTTAATAGCAATTTCCGCTTCCATCTTAATCTTCTCTTTCTCAATTTCCATTCTCATGTGTGTCTCTCTCTCTTCCTGTAGACGCTTGGCTTCCATTTCAGCTAACTTTACTTCCTGTAGACGTTTGTTTTCCATCTCAGCTAGTTTTACTTGTGTCTCTTCCTGTAGACGTTTTGCCTCGCGTTCATTATGCCTCTCCTCTCTTTCCGTCTGTTGTTGTTCTTTTGCTTCGGCATACTCCTGTAACTCTTTACCCTTCAGGCCTATTCTTTCACCTGCTTCAATATAATCCATTAAAGTAGGCATCTTGTACTTGTGGACACGTTGCTGTGAATCAGCCAACTATAAATGTACAGACTCTGCTGTTAGTCTTTGTGTCACTTCCCTAAGTACACCCGCACTCCCTGTGTACGTAAATCCGTAGTGCTACAATATCACTCTGTACTCACCCAGTCACTCTATAAGCACTAGGTAGTGAGGGGGGAAGTATCACCTATACTCCCTCGTATATATATCTATGACCACAAGTTCATAAAGTCCCTGGAAATATTGTTAAACATACATATAAATACATATACAAACAAATGGATGATAACACTAAGTGATGACTATCCAACGCTAGACTTCACAAGCTGAGTACACGGAGACGATGATGACACAGAAATAAACCACAGTAACAACCACAAGCTTGTGTAGAGACACCCACAGTGCGCGTAAAATATAAACATAAATTGACCAAGACCACTAGACAGCAGAAATGACGAAAGATCACAATACAAACATATATCCGAACACAACAAATATATATGTAAATATAACGAAAAGAAAGAGAGAAAGAAAAGGAATATATACTGAAAATATACACAGATCTGACGTTAGACCCAAAAGGCACGGTATATAATCTCGGACCACCCTGCTTCACTGCAGAATCAAACAAACCGACCTTACGATTTACTTCCCAGAAAACACATGGTGCACAGTAAGAAAATAAATTTTCGCCCCGCCTCCCGGCCTTCGAGAAGCGACACAAAATCCCCTACTCTTGACAAACACTGGACCACATACAAATAATTGCGTAACACCCGACAACAATAAATATGACGATGGGAGCAAAACAATAAAAAATAATAATGTGTAACTGGTTTACCGACAAATATGGGCCTATTAATCCGTCGCCAAAAGTTCTTATTAATCAGTCACAAAAGTTTTTGTTCATTTTCATAGTTATTCGCAATCCGCTGGAAATGTCTACGACGCTAGATTTCAAACCGACTTCTTGTTTTGTTGAGTGGTTATTGAATTCACGTGGGGATCACAAGTTCCAACTGTCGACAAAAGTTGAAGATGATAGTGATATCCAAACTGTTCTGTCTCGACACAGTCCGTAACGTTATTGTACTTTCTCTGTACGTGGTGGTACCACAGTGTTCTTTCGATATGTTGTTACTTTCGTTGCGGAGATGGCGCTTCGCTGTATCATTAATGTTATGGATTTCCGTTACCCGACAAGATTCACCACAAAGAAAAGGAGAATGGCAGCCAATGTTCAGCGCTTTAAATTTGGGTATATAAATCCTTATCGGCAAAGAAGTACAACCATGGTTGCGATGACGATAAGTTAAAACTGTTTGCTCATAACAGAATAATGATGACAACAATAGAACAGTTCAACAAAGGCGAAACATAAAATCTGGCTTTCTTTCAAAACAACCTTGTTTTGTTCATTCACAATGAGTCATCTTGACCACACTAGGCCGTGGAAATTTCCTCAGTGACTGCTTACTGTTAAACAGCCTTTCCTTCCAAGGTCAACCTAATTTCTCTTTATCACTCTCAGTGAAAAATTCCTCCGTAAACCAGTTTTCACACAAACTTGACAGCCCCACCCGGCTGCGGTAGGGGTACCGTTACTATCCCCTTCTGTCAACTGTCCGTCAAATCAGCGACTGCCAATTTTTCTCTGTTTTCCAAACATGTACTTCCCCAGTACCTGGACGCTGGTGTACCCACCCGTCCTATTTACTGCGTCGAATAATCTTGACCAGTCAACTTGCAACAACACAGTGCGCTTGCCTCCAGCACACACACACCTGTCAATTATCTTTGGTTCCCAATCCTGTCATTATCACCGACAGCGACGTCCTACACACACACACACACGCTGCCCTCGCCACTCTGGATTCAACACTCGTCTTTCATTGCCGCGTCTGCTAGTTTCAGCCCTCCTGCCTGGTATCAAATTTACCTGTCACCGTAATGGACTCTCCCGGTTAGTCTGTATGGCGTGTCTTTATCACCCCCTCTCGCTTCAGCGATATGGATGGTTCCAATTCACCTGTAGTGGACTTGACGTGAACTGCTGTAGCCAGTTCCCGCACGGAGACAAACACAGTGTTTATATGGTGGACACACTCCGCTGTCCACCCTCTCTCAGCGAGGAGCCCACAAATATCTCAGAATGACAACACTGTCTATAATGTTCTTAATCGGACGTAGCCCTCAGAATGTCACACGTTTTCTTTATGATAATATCAATGTTCTTGATGTGCTTTGCTTGTTATAGTCGTATGATGGTCGTTGTCTAGGTAACGATACTCATGGTGTGTCAATGGAGATATCTGTCTTGCCATGTAACTCACCCCCGCAGTGCATATTCACCAGGCATTAAACAAGATTCCGTTGGCGCACATAATCCTTTATTACAGAAATAAGACGGACAAACGGAACAGGTTTATACATCCAGAAACATAACGTAATCCATAGAATATGAATATCCTCCTCACAATTTAACCAGCACACATCAATGCCTTCTCACGGCCGGCTTCTAATCTCAATCCACAAGACAGGTAATCCAGCTACTATCCACGGCTGGATCTCCCACAATACAACCCACACATTGGGTTGGAGCCACTGCTCAACTATAGAACCCACTCTGGGTTTAGGCCTACACTCAATACAGAACCCACTCTCGGTTCAGGCCTGTCTTCACAACTAGAACAGCAACACAACACCGAGCTCTCTCTTAAATGACCTGACCCGCAGTCGGTCTCTTCTCTCACTCACTTTTCAGTCTCCTCACTTCACACAACACACAACTCTCCTTCCGCCATCCCCTGGGGTTTTTCCCTCTACCCTCACTATTTTATTTCTCAGGACTGGCTGTCTTCTCATAGCCAGGTCAGTAACTTTACTGTCTCCCACTCTCATCTCCATTCTTCCTCATGCCCGGTCACTCACCTCAATGTCAATGACCCAGGCTTATGTCACTGCGATATTGCTGGTGTAGACATTAAAGAGCACTGGGGACAAGGCAGATCCCTGCGGCAACCCAGGTGTAATAGTACAGGGGTAAGAAGTCCAGGGACCCATGCTCAGTGCAATCTTACGCTCATAAAGGACTGCGGTAACCCATCTAACAAGGCAAGGGCAGACTTCCATGTCCAATAGTGTGTATTAACCGATCATACTTAACCCTGTTATATGCATCCTCCAGGTCAAGAGCTACCGCCACTGTCTCCTGTTTATCATGGAAACCCTTGTAGACATCAAATGCAAAAGTAGCAGCATTGGCCCAAGTGTCCTTCCCAGGCCGGTAACTCCCAAGTCCTTGGGGAAGCAGATTACGACTTTCCAAATGTCGCTGGAGCCTGCGTGCTACTATCTTTTCGAGGACTTTGCCATACGTGTTTTGCAGGGTTATGATTTGGTATCCATTAAGTCTGGAGTGATCCTTACCTGGCTTTGGTAGTGGGACCAGGTAGCTAAGCAGCTAATCGTGGGGTATTTCCGCCGCATTGATGCTTAGGTTGAAACAAAGAGCCATCTCCTCCAAATCCCCATCATTGATGTTCCTCATATGGGAGTAACTCACTCCATCTGGACCTGGCGCTGTCTTTAGCCCACTTCAGTACCCGTCTAATGTCCTCCACTTTAATCTCAGTCCTCCTTTCTAGTGACCCGTGACAAGGCTTCTCTGACGTTATCTTGCTGATTCATCTGTTTTAAAAATTGTGTAAGAAAAGCCTCCCCTTTGTCCTTTTCAGTTGTCATAAGTCGGTTGTTATCATCATAAATGGTATTATGTGTACCAGGCATCGCCTGTCTCTTCATCTGCTGGTGCAGCCTCCAGAATTTTCCCAATGTCACATCCCCACCGACTTCATTGATAAACTGTTCCCACTTAATCATCTTTGCCTCTGCTGCCTGGAGTTTAAAATCCTGCACCTTTACTATTTTATACCTTTCAGCCTTTTCCAATTCTGTGTCAACTGAATTGGTTGCTCTCCACACCCTCTGCCAGTTACTTATGGTCGCCCTCTTTTCCCTCCATTAATTCTCCACCTCTGGTGTTCACCATGGTGGTTGGGTAAAGATTATTCTTGTTGGTTAAAATCTTCCCTGTGATCTAAGGTGCCCCAAGAGCGAAGATTGGTCGCGGTATAAACTGAATGCCCTGCGAGCTCTTATAGCCCTAACTGTGCTGGACTTAGGTATCAGCACAGAACAGGGGAGGTGGTCACTTCCATGGTCTTCCATGGACGCTCCATTTTATATATGATGCCGCCTCTTGGGATACAAGCGCCATGTCGATGGCCGTGTCAGGGTCCCCCGGTCTCATTGCTAGCCTAGTGGGTGTCCCGTCATTTAGACAGACAACATCCGTCTCAAGCAAGGCCTCAGAAAGAGCATTACCCTGTCTGTTTTCTCCCGACCTGTCCCATTCCTTGGCACGAGCATTGAAATCACCATGTATCAGATACCTGGTACCAGGGGTGTCTACTGAACCTTTCAGCCAGCCCCAACTCTCTCTGCTTATGCAAGATTCCCTACTTACATGTATATTTATCAGGTTCCAGCTGTATCGGCCAATTTTTATCTGTATTCCCTGCACCTCTTTACTCTCCTGACCCCACCCACTCATCTCTAGTATTGAATGCTGTAAATCCTTGACCATCAGAGTCTGCCCATGCCTTCCCCGCCCAGTTGGGTTGATGTAACATGTATAGCCAGGGCACTTAAAAGAGTTCGTATCCAGTTCTTGTAACATCAGGACATCAAAATTGTAGACCAGTTTCTCCAGTATTGGTCCTCGTTGCTTTGCACTACGGCAATTCCAATACCCAACCCTTACATTTTTTAAGTCCCAAACAATCCGTTTTCCTTCTACCCTTTCTGGCTCCAGCCCTCTTCTTCCTTTTCCTTCCCCTCTCTCCCCTACCTCTTCTCCTCTGCTTCATTCTCTCCCTGCTGGCTGTTGTCAAAGGTATCGAGCACAAAGCACATACTCCGTTGCTTCGGCGATAATTCTTCATATTATTCATAGTTGGTTAGTTGGTTAGATATGATGGCAGGATATAATCGGTCACCCTAGTAGAACCTGCATGCTAGGGAAGGGGCAAGGGATGTCTCTCGGGAGTTCATGGGGGTTTATAATCAGTTTTGCATCCCCTAGATTGGTCACTGTAATAGCTAATGAGCCCAATCTTCCCGGGGGCAAGAGGTTCCAGCGCCTCATTACTGGTAAACACAGTAGATACATGTATACAGGGAACAAAACCAGTGTCATACAATATCTGTCAAATAGTACATGCTCCATAGTTAGTCACTACATAACTGAAAAATAACTCTTGCATGTAGATAGTTGAGCCCCAAACAAAGCAGTGACGACATCAGTAATCTGGTTGACTTCATATGTTGAGCTCTGTAGTGCTGAGACAACAACATGACAATGCTTGGGTGAATTACATAGCAGATTCTTTTGTGTGGTGGAGTGGTGGCAGACACAACACTCTAGATTTGCTCTAGACAGATTTGGCATCTTTTCTTCTGGCTGGTAACAGAAATTAGTTGATCTCTTGAATCTGAGGCGTTCCACTGGTGGAACAAAACAAACTAAAAGAAAATACACATTTCACCTAACAGTCAGAAAGATTAAACACCATCTTACCCCAAGGGAAGTCACTTTATTAGAGATAAAGATTTGGAGTGTATTATTATTGGAGATACAGTTTTAAAGAATTTCATCATTAGAAAATACAGGTTTAGAGTATTTTTATCACTAATCTTATTGTTTATCATTAGGAATCAAGTGT
This sequence comes from Cepaea nemoralis, assembly GCA_014155875.1. Taxonomy (NCBI): domain Eukaryota; kingdom Metazoa; phylum Mollusca; class Gastropoda; order Stylommatophora; family Helicidae; genus Cepaea; species Cepaea nemoralis. Next base: position 158,428 of record JACEFZ010000144.1, on the reverse strand, counting down.
GTGTGTTGTGTTTTATCATAGGGACCACATTTTTAGAGTTTTATCCTAGGGGTACATTTTTAGTTTGTGTGTGTGTGTTGTCAACAGGGATACAATTTGAAAGTGTTTTATTACTGGAAATCACAGTTTAGTATGTTTTATTATTAGTAATCACAATTCAGAGTGTTTAATCACCAGGGATAACATTTTAGTGTGTGTTCACCAGGGATCACAGTTTAGAGTGTTTTATCATTAGTGATATTAGATCAAGTTGTAATGTTCTGTCGTCAGGGATCAAGTGTGTAGAATGCTCCAACTGCAACCATACTGGAGTAGCAGAAAACAGCACATGTGTCACTGATAAGGGATACTGTGTCTCTACCATTGTCAGAGAGAAAGTGAAGGGTAAAGATGTCATTGGAGTCACTCGCAGGTAGGCTAATTTTTCTACAGCATCTGGCTTTTTAAGAACAGGCTTTGCTTCTCTTGGGCTTGCAGGTGGGCTCAGGTTATCATCATATGTAGACATTATTGTCTTGGCCACTCCTAGTCCTCTTTCAGTCCTGCATGACTATAGAGTTGTGCCGCTGGGGAGGTACCTGACAGCACCGCTGGTGACTGTATAGTCCAGTGCGAGAGTGACAATCCCTGTCAGTTTCCGCATCTGTAAAACGAGGCAGGTCCCGTCGTAAGTGACTGAATTTTAAGCCTGTGCTGCCTATCCTCAGTTTGTTGGATCAGATTACGCTCAAAGAGCACCAGTCAGTTTTGTACATCTCTTCTCCAGGAACATCTGTCTGTTGCAAATCTTTCCCACATGTCTGGATCTATGCCAAGGGTTTTCATATCTTGTTTACACACATCCTATATCGCATTTGGGGTCTTCTGGTTGGCCTCTTTCCTGTGGCTAGTTCTCCGTATAGATCTTTGGGAATGCCTTCATTCTCTATTCGAGATACATGGCCCAGCCACCGGAGGCGTCTCTGCTTGAGGAGGGAGTGCACTGTGGCAATATCTGCTCTTTCAAGCACATGTTTGTTTGTTATGTGGTCTTTCCATGATATGCCCAGGATACGTCTCAGACATCTTATATGGAAGGAATTCAACTTTCTTTCCTGCCTTGAGTACAGGGTCCAGGATTCAGACCCATAGAGTAGTGTGCTAACAACACAAGCTTTATATACTTGAACTTTTGTACGCTTTGTTAGCTCTAAGCTTAATTAGCTTAGTTATCTTTTATAATCTCTTTATATCTATCTGGAAAAGAGAGTGAGTCTCTTTATATATTTGTCGATAGCCACTCAGATAATATCGGTGACTGGGCCTTGAGAACACGTGGGTGATCCGCCTGCCCAGCACAGAAGTGAATAAGACATCTCTTGTCACTATAAGAGGTGAAGGCCTACATCACATGTTGATGTGAGAAGATGAGTCACATCCAAATGTTGGAGTGATGGAACCCAACAGGGCAAGGTTTGGCTAGCCTGCCCCTGTGTAATAACCCCTTCACCTTCCCTCTGTGTTTCTCTCTCTCTCTCTCTCTCCCTCTCTCTCTCTCTCTCTCTCTCTCTCTCTCTCTCTCTCTCTCTCTTCCCCCCCCATTTTCTGTAGGCATGGCTATATGTTTTGGCCGATGTTTTCAACAGGGAATAATGGTATTTCTGGCTTACACTGGGGCATAGTCATGAATGCTGAATACTGTTATCAGGAGGGTCAAAGTCATTAATAAAAGATGAAGGGATTCACCTTGCTACTGCTTGTAGCTCGTAATCTCATTGAACATCATTGACCCCTCCGATGTCAAAGCAACCCCAGCATTGTGGAAGTGGGCTAAGTACACTATCAATATTTTTTATAAGACACTGGCCAATAATAGTAACAATACCAAGAAGATTACCTACAACTGTAGTATCCTGATCTTGTGGATATTTTTAAGAGATTGTGTAGACCTTATGGACATTTTCAAGATAGGTTGTGTTGACCACATGAACAGTTTTAATGGATTTCATGGAGATTTAATTGACTTTGTTGTCTTATATTTTCTGTGAACTCATGAACAATTTGTTTAAGTACTCACTTGTGAGGACACAGGAACAGTTTAACTAATTGCCTGAGATAATTAGTGGTCATATTATGTCTTTTATTGGTGTGTTATTTTTGAGTTGTCTATATTTTTATTATGACAGTTAAACACCCCCCCCCCCCCCACATGTTATCCCCTTATAATACAATAATTTATATCCAGGAGTTATTCTCTTTTCTTGTTGACTTGTGTCTTGTTTCATTATGTAAGTTTGATATTATTATATAACATTAAACATCATCTGGAGAGCAGAATGTGGTAGGACAAATACACATCTTCAGATACCTAAGAGTGAGTTTTTTTTCCTCTCTGAAGTGCTGTGACTTTCCTGGCTCTCCTGACCCTCTACTGGAAAACCTTTGTTTATATTAATTAGGAATTCATCCTATGATCTGTCTCCACCCCTATGGAGTCTTACGAGCCATTTCTGGTTTTCTATAGTTGTTGGTCTCATCGAATGGTCTATCTCCCTGTTCTGGATCTACTTTACCACAGCATGGCTGAATGTATATGAGCACTGGCTCTTAAACTTCCAGTGTGCTGATGCTGAAGTAGCAGGTTCAACCCCTACACTGGTCAGTTGGACTAAAATGTTGACTTCTCATCCTTGACATAAGGTTGTAAATTATAAGTACCTCAGAAGTTAGAGTGAGTTCGCTTGATGCGAGGGACACTGGTAATACTATAATAGGTAACGCTAACCCACACACAAAAGTCAGTCCAGTGCACTAGAAGTACTAGCACATGTATGGACTACGCTTGAGTTCAAGGCCAGTGAGCAAACGGAAAAAAACCATCATGTGCCTTGCCAGCTGGCGTAGGCGATCATGTCTTTCCACAGATCTCGGTCTTTGGTGTTCTGGATTAACTTTGTTGATGATATTCCTCCATGTGGCCATCTCAGTACATCCAGCATCAGTTGTTTTAGTCTGCCTCTGCTTCTTTTCCCAATTATCTTTCCAGTTGTCACAATATGCTCAAATGCCTCACATAACCAAAGAATGCTGCTTGTCTCTTTCTTCTAGTTGTATATAATGCTCCAATGTCATTAGCCTCTTCCAAGCTATTATTGTTAGTTACCCTGTCAGTCCAAGGTATTCACAACAACACTCAGGAACCACATCTCCATTGCTTCAAGCTTTTCCTAATTTGTTCATTAACCTTCCATAATTCACTGCCATACAGCAAGACTGTTTGTTTATAAGATTTCAATGTTCTCTTTCTTACATTCAGTTACACTCACTGTCAGTGTCATTTACTGCCTATTTAGTACCTCGCTGTGTTTGGCAGTGGATCTTGAGGCTAAGGAATTAAGGCTGCCTGGCTAGTGCAGTCGCATGAGCTGTGCTGGTTGGGCTTTTACACCCCCCCCCCACCCTCGACAAAAAAAAAACCACACCTTACCAAGGATTCAAACCCATGTCTCCTTACAGAGAATCCGGCATTCTAGTTATTCAGCCAGCCGCTCCTTCATACATTCAGTGGCAGACTTATTACATAAGATATTACTCATTTTCTGGAATGCAATGTTTGCTTGGCCTGCTTTGAATCTCTGTTATCTTCCATCTGATGTTGTTATTGCCCCTAGGTATGTAAATGTATCCACTTGGTTAAACATTTTCCCTTCTGTTGTGATCTCACATTTAGGTATCATCCTTTTCTTTGATATAATCATTGTTTCTGTTTTCTTCATCTTCAAGGTAAATCATCTTTGTGTGTGCACTCTACAGTACCCAAAAGTTGTCGATTTTTTTTTTTTTGCTACAAATACTGAATAGGCAGGGGTAGGCAAAACTAAAAACAATTTGGAAGCTAGCTCATTTTCCCCAGGAGCCATAATCAATGTTTTAGAAATAAATTTGATAATTAGTTGTCAGGTAAAATTTTCAGGCACCATACTGCTTTGGTGCCCTGCATTTGACTGCTCTGCATAAGGGTAAGCATTCTTCTTTCACATATGGTGAATAGTTTGTATGTAAGTTGCTTGTTTATTCTCTTCAGTAATTGCTGTGTTTCTTCTCCCTGCCATCATCATGATTGGTTCCAAGTTCTAACAGTCCATGATTTATTATTTAATTGATACTTTTATCATTGGTAGACTAGAAGGAGGTTGCTTATGGATTTCACTCTCTCACCCTTATCTAGCGCCCAAGGCTTTTGGGAGCTTTGGAGTGGGTGGGGGGAATCTGTCCACTTTTAGCTTGAAGAGTACTGGGTTTGAATCCTCTGGAATCATTTAAAATGTACTGCATGTCCTTTACAGGGCTTTGCAAGGAACCCCAGCATTTATTGGATGTTTGTGATTGACTAGGCACTTTTACACTTAGTAGTCTGCCATTGCTTCATCTCAAACAAACAAAAGACATGATGTCATAACCTCTAATCTCTGGGTAGTGTATTGGATGCCTGGCCAACTCAGGTAGGGGTGAATTGAGTTGAGCTAAGAAATTCCATCATTGCACTCAGGACATTTCCACACACGCTCTGTCCCCTCATTCAACAACCAGCAAAGAGCCACACTGCTAATCGTTCCAACTGCCATCTGATTGAAAGTTCACCTGGTCTTCCCTCTCGGTTTTGAGATTCATCCAGAAGCCCTGCTGATCCCCCGCTATATCATTCTCTGCACATATGGGTTCTGTCTGTTTCACTGATTTTTCCTTCTGGTGCCACATGCGCACAATTACTTCTCCTTTGTCCATAGGTAATCTAGGTGCATTCCCTGCCAGCCTATCAGCCAGTTCACTCCCCTGTACTCCCACATGACCAGGGCAAAATATCATTACAATTCTCACAATCTGTAACCTCTGAAGTGAGGCAAGCCATTCTACACGGAACATTCCTGTCTTCACCTTACTAAGCATACTCTGAGTCCATAATGAATACAATGTGTGTTGCAGTGGTCTCCTCCAACCATCGGAAGGCTGGTGTTACTGCTTCTACCTCCATTCTCATGCTGAAAGTAGGGGTGAAAAATAGGAAACATTTTAGGTTTAATTCTTCTCTGTATAATCAAATTGATGTGGGTCAGATTGTGAGTGCCTCAAGAAGGATATGTTTATAATTGATGCTGTTGTGCACAATGTGATTTATATCTTCGCATGTGTCTGATTATAAACTTTTATTAACATTTTATAATTTATTAATTTATGCATAATCAAATTCCTTAATTCATACGTATGGATAGACAAACTAGGGCACCTGGATGTCATGCAGTCTGAAATTATCTGGTGCAGAAATATTCAGTCATATTCTAGCCCTTATTTGCAAAAATAAATATGGAGACTCCTGAATGATGTTAAATTTGTTTTTACCTCTTATCATGTGTGTGTATGTGTGTGTGTGAATGTTGGTGTCTAGAGAAGTCATTATATTTAATTGATTTGTGCATAATCGAATTGATTTATTCATGTTGGTGTCTGGAGAAGACAAAGTTTACATTTGTTTGTTTATTTATGCATAATCAAATTAATGTATGTTTGAATGTAGATGCATGAGCAAGAATGACTCCATACTGTGTATGAAACATGAGAAGAACATCAGGTGTTGCAGAGACCATGACTTGTGTAACACTGAAATACCGGAGCTAGGTAACTAGTGTTGCATGCAGATATCTTGTTTATTTTCATCACATTGTTTCACTAATTCCTTGAACACTTGAAGATGAAGGCTCACGTAAGGGAATGTCCCAAGTGCCGTGAAGTCAATTTTTGACTCAACCCATCTTATCTAGTCATTTGAGCAGGTCCACGGACGTTATAGAATAATGTAGCCACATACCTGGCAGGCTGCACTGAATGGTAGGTGCAAGAAGACAAATTACATCTAGATGATGTAATATCTACATGGATGGCCTCTGTGCTCCGAGGCAACAGAAGTACCTTTGGGTTAGCTTTATTGTGCTATGAGAATTTTGTCCTTGTAGGCTGATATCCACCGGAATAAGTGGACAACTCTGCAGCTGAGCAGAGCAGGGCACTCACTTGTCCTTACAGTCGGAAATGGCTGTCAAAGGCAGAGGTAAAAAGACCACCATGTGAATGTGGAAGGCAAGGGGAAACCACCACATTATCTTCCCAAGACTTCATGGCAAAACATATATCAAAGTTAGTGAAGGACGTTAATGGCTGTCTTAGGACATCCTCGTCCGGTAGGGACAGTCATGAGCCACAGGTGACACCAGACCGTCATCCAGCTACTGATGGCAAAATCTTAACTAAAATAAATAAATTTAGAGTAGGAACATGGAATGTTAGGACATTAAATGAGCTAGGAAAGTTGACCAATGTTCTAAGAGAGATGGATAGCATGAAAATGAATATACTAGGCGTTAGTGAGATGAGATGGAAGGGATCGGGCAAAATTATAGCTGACAATCACACAATAATTTATTCTGGAGGGGATACACATGAAAAAGGTATAGGAATAATATTAGACGAAAAAACAGCCAAGTCAATTAATGGATACTGGTGTATTTCAGATAGAGTTATTATGGTAAAAATCAAAGGCAAACCAATAGACATAAATATTATACAAGTATATGCACCAACAGCAAGCAGTAGTGAGGAAGAAATACAACACTTTTATGACGAAATAGAAATGGCGATGGCTCAAATTGGATCACAAGAAATAAAGATAATACTTGGTGATTTTAATGCAAAAATAGGAAAGGGAAAAATGGAGGATGTAGTGGGGAATTATGGTTTAGGTACAAGAAATGAAAGAGGGGAAAAGCTAATAGAATGGGCAAATATCAATGATATGATAATTGGAAAGACATGGTTTAAGCACCATAAAAGACGACTGTACACATGGATAAGCCCTGATAAGAAAATACGTAACCAAATTGACTACATACTAATTAATAAAAGATTTAGAAATGCTTTAATTAATGTAAAGACAATGCCTGGTGCTGATTGTAATAGTGATCATGTACCACTATGTGGACAAATAAAAGTAAGATTAAAGAGAGGGAAAAAAATGGTTAAGAACATGAGACTTAATAAAGAGGTTCTGAAAATAGATAAAGAAATGCAAGAACAATACAGAGTGACTGTGAAAAATAGGTACAATGCAATAACTAAAATACAGAGTATAGATGAACAATGGGAAATGTTAAGGGACTCCATTCATCAAACTAGCAAAGAAGTATTACCGGAGAGAGGCAAAATAGCTAAGAAAAAATGGATGAATGAAGATATCTTAAAACTGATGGACAAAAGAAAACAGAGTAAAAATGACAAACAAGAATACGCTAAGATAAATAAAGAAATAAAAGATAAATGTGGGAAGGACTAAAGAAAGTTGGTTAAACGAGCAATGCAAAAAAATTGAATTAAATTCCATTAAAGATACAAAAAATATGCACAGACAAATCAGTGAGCTTACAGGAAGAAAAATAAGAATAAATACGGGGTGTTTGAAATCAAAAACAGGAAAGATAATATTAGAGGAAGATGCTATAATGAAGAGGTGGAATGAGTATATAAGAGAATTATATGAAGGAGAAAGGGAAGAATTAACAGAAGATAGTAACTTAGAAGGTCCACCTATTCTGAAAGAAGAAGTCGCTGACGCTATGAAACATATGAAGAAAGGAAAAACAGCTGGGCCAGATGAAATCACAATAGAAGAATTAGAAGTATTGGGAGAATTTGGAGTAGATATATTAACCAAAATGTTGAATGATATTTACAGCAGTGGATATTTACCCAGTGATATGCTGAAATCTGTATTTATAGCTATACCAAAAAGACCAGGAGCAATTGATTGTGAAGATTTTCGTACAATTAACCTTATAAACCATATCACTAAGCTTCTACTCAGAATCATAATGAGAAGAACCAAAAAGAAAATAAAAATGGAAATTAGTGAAGAACAGTATGGATTTGTGGAAGGAAAGGGCACAAACAATGCAATTTATACATTACGGACACTAATAGAAAGGTCAATAGAGAAACAGAGAGACATATATTTGTGCTTCATAGATTATACTAAGGCATTTGATAAAGTAAAACATGATGAACTGATTAAAATGTTGGAAGATATCAACATTGATGGAAAAGATTTAAGAATAATAAAGAATGTTTACTGGAACCAAGTAGCAGCAATTAAAATGGGAAATAAAGAGGGTAGTTACGAACAGATAAAGCTAGGAGTACGACAAGGGTGTGTCTTGTCACCAGATCTTTTCTCCCTGTATAGCGAAGTAATAATGAGAGAGATCAAAGAGATGCCAGGAATACTAGTTGGAGGTTATAATATAAATAATATACGCTATGCAGATGACACAGTATTGGTGGCGGATAATTCAACAGACCTACAACAATTATTAGACGTTGTAGTAACAGAGAGTGCAAGGAAAGGACTCTCCTTGAATATCAAGAAAACAGTAACAATGGTAATATCAAAGAAAATGGTGACACCAAAATGTGACATAGAAATAGAAGGGAAAATCCTTAACCAAGTTGATAATTTTAGATACCTAGGGGCATTTATAACATCAGATGGAAGATGTACAACAGAGATTAGGAGCAGAATAGGGCAGGCAAAAGCCGCATTTCAGAAAATGAAGAGTATCTTATGCAATAAGTCACTATCACTGAATGTAAGAAAGAGAGTGCTGAAATGCTATGTAGAACCAGTTTTGCTGTATGGCAGTGAATCTTGGAATGTAAATGAACAAATTAAGAAGAAATTAGAAGCAACAGAGATGTGGTTCCTGAGACGAATGTTGCGAATTCCTTGGACTGCCAGAGTAACTAACGACGACTGCCTGAAACAGGCTAATGAAACTAGAACATTATATACAACAATAAGACAGAGACAAACATCTTTCTTCGGTCACGTGATGAGAAGAGAGGCATTGGAGAACATCGTAACAACTGGAAAGATCGAGGGGAAGAGAGGCAGAGGTAGACCAAGAGAAGTGATGCTGGATGGATTGAGACGGTGGCATGGAGGAATATCAGCAGCAGAGTTGATCCAGAAAACCAAAGACCGAGATCTATGGAGAGCCATGAACGCCTACGCCAGCCGGCACGGCACTTGATGATGATGATGAGGCTGATATACCAGGTGAATACATTGCTCCATGAAAATGTATTAACTTAAATGTGGTTGTAGGTATAATAGGAGAGGGGATGTTAAGGGCAGGCATGTGTGAGACATGCATGGTAAATATTAAAATTAGGAGAAGTACAAAGTAATGCACGAGGACTGAGCTTTTCATTGTTTTACTAATTCACTGCACTTGCTGGCTCTGCATCCCTTGCAGTAGACCAGCCTTTGGTTTGTGCAGATATTATATTTTAATGTCCTTAGAGAGATGTGGAGAGTGGAGAATATTGAGTGAGTCCACATTGTTGTCAGAATTAAATTTAGGAGTAAGAATTGGCATGGACAAACACAAGAGGGTACTTTGGGAGAATGAAGGGCCTCACCAACCAACACAGAACAGACACTATTAGTCACTGGAAGCTGATATGTTGGGAGGATCTGAGCACCTATGGACATGTCTGCAGTGCAAGGATGATACTCCAACTGACACCTATTCATTGGCCAGTCACTTTGTATATCATTGTTTATGGATTCATTGCACAGTCATGTTTATCTCATTGTTTCACTGACGCCAGTTAGATCATCTCCCATTTTCCTTTGACAGACTCTGGCTATAGTATAACCAAACAAGTTATAATTTTCGCCGCCATTATAATTGGCACCATCGTCGTCTGCATCCTCATCTATTTTGCGGTACGGTGTGGACCTCTGGACCAGAACATAAACACCAATCCTCTGATGGGCTCCCAGCCCTCGTCTTCTAAAGAACTCAACAACTGTTCGCGGTCTGGTTCTGGCTTAGGTAAGTGTAGTGATTTGTGTCTATGAGTCTTGTCTTGTCTGTGCTTGGTTTTTTTTTCTTGTCCATGCTTATCTTGTCTTGTCAGTGCTTGTCTTGTCTTGTCAGTGCTTGTTTTGTCTTGTCAGTGCTTGTCTTGTCTTGTCAGTGCTTGTTTTGTCTTGTCAGTGCTTGTCTTGTCTTGTCAGTGCTTGTTTTGTCTTGTCAGTGCTTGTTTTGTCTTGTCAGTGCTTGTTTTGTCTTGTCAGTGCTTGTCTTGTCTTGTCAGCATTTGTTTTGTCTTGTCAGCATTTGTTTTGTCTTGTCAGTGTTTGTTTTGTCTTGTCAGTGCTTGTTTTGTCTTGTCTGTGTTTGTCTTATGTTGCCAATGCTTGTCTTATCTTGTCAATGGTTTTGTCTTAGTTCATCAGTGTTTGTGTCTTAGTTTAACTGTGTTTGTGTTTAGGTTTATCTGTTTTTGTGTGTTAGTTTATCAGTGCTTGTGTCTTAGTTTATCATTGTTTGTGTCTTGACCACACTGACCACCTGACTGACTTGATCACACAGACTGACTTGACCACCTGACTAGCTTGATCACACATACTACCTGACTAACTTGACCACACACTACCTGACTAACTTTACCACACACTACCTGAAGAACTTGACCACACACTACCTGACTAACTTGACCACACACTACCTGACTAACTTGACCCACAGACTACCTGACTAATTTTACCACACAGACTACCTGACTAACTTGACCACACAGACTACCTGACTAGCTTGACCACACAGACTACCTGACTAGCTTGACCACACAGACTACCTGACTAGCTTGACCACACAGACTACCTGACTAGCTTGACCACACAGACTACCTGACTAACTTGACCAAACAGACTACCTGACTAGCTTGACCACACAGACTACCTGACTAGCTTGACCACACAGACTACCTGGCTAGCTTGACCACACAGACTACCTGACTAGCTTGACCAGACTACCTGACTAACTTGACCAGACTACCTGACTAACTTGACCACACAGACTACCTAACTAACTTGACCACACAGACTGCCTGACTGACTTGACCACACAGACTACCATACTGACTTGATCACACAGATTGACTTGACCACACAGACTGGCTTGACCACACTGGCCACCTGACTAATTTGACCACATAAACCACCTGACTGACTTGTTCACATAGTAAAGTATAGTCACGCCTAAGTGCACGTAAAGTGCTGATCATGTGTGGAGCATGCCGAGAAGTCACTGAGTAGGGGACAAGGTCTCCGTCAAGGTGATTGGGCATCATTTGAACTGTGGCCCTTATTCGAGTTGAACACGCCATGTTTTGATGATGGCAATGGCCATGAATAGCGCCGCTTGTGTAATAGTTAATTGTTAAGATAAAATTCTTTTAAGAAGAGTGATTACCTGATGATGTGAAGTATGTGTTTATAGTGACATTATAGGTTTTGAAACCAGCACCAGTGTTGTTTTATAACAATCAGTTGCTGAGTTGTGTTCAGCGTTATCTGGTTTGTAGAATGAAAGAATTATATTCTATCATTATTATATCATACAACCAGTGTGCCCCATGGCAATGACCATACAACCAATGTGTCCCATGGCAATGACCTTACAGCCAGTACGATCTGTGGAAATGACATGGTCCTTGACTAACTTTGCACACTTTGTTCCTTGCAGTCTCTTCGGGTGGAGGCCTGGATGATGATGAATATTGCATGGGCGTGTCATACAGTGTGTTTTATTCCGTCGTCTGACTTTGCTATGACATTTCATGAGGAGCATCTTGTTTGTACATATACCTATGTTTGTGATTCTATTGTTTTTCATGTTAAAGTTCTTTTATTATGTTAAAATGAAAAATAAGAGTGTTGAAGAGCTACATAGAACCTGTACTGTTGTATGGATGTGAAGTGTGGACAATAAGCAGACAAGCTGAAAAATATCTGATGGCTGTGGAAATATGGTTTCTGAGGAAAATGCAAAGAATACCATGGATAGACAGAAAAACCAATGAACAAGTCCTTCAAGAAACAAATGATTAGACATAGTCAAAATGTTTTGGGCACATTATGAGAAGAAATGAATTAAGGAACTTGGTGACAATTGACAAGATCGAAGGGAGGAGACCAAGGGGAAGACCGAGAAGTAAATACCAGGATGGCTTGGCCATGTGGCATGGTTGAGACAGAAACACGGAGCTGATCCATGACTCTGGTGATCAAGTGAGATGGTGAAACATGACCGCCCACGCTTAATGGCATGGCGCATGGCGGATGGATGGTCTCAGTCAGATTAGGAGTGTGATGTCTGGTTGCGATACTTAGGGCACTCTATAGACTTGGCTAAGTTGCAGGGGTCTAGTTATGTGTGGGGCCCAACCCACTGTTGATCTCTGTAGTTGTCTATACAGTTGTACTTTGTATCATGATCTTGAATGTTTTGTCCTTGAACTTAGGTTTAACTAATAAAAGTCCTATTTTTGTTGTCATTGATTTGTTTGTTTAGTTTTTATGAGTTTAGTTTATTGTTATTGCACTCATTAGTGCTGATACTGTCTGTCTCTACAATCCAATGTCTGGTGCTATAGATAATCCATAGTGTAGCCCCCCTGTCCACCAAGATCCTGATAATCTTCTTATCTTTATCTCTATTATTTTCTTGAAGCCGGGAACGGTGATAAGTTTTCTTTTCCTCCTAGATATTCTTTTTTCTTCTCTGGCTCATGTGCAGTCAGTGCTGCGCATCCTTACTTCATATCACCATGGCAGAAGTTGGAAGGTAGTTCTTCTTAGCTTTTGTTATCTCCTTAGCTTTTGTTGTCTCCTTAGCTTTTGTTGTCTCCTTAGCTTTTGTTGTTTCCTTAGCTTTTGTTGTCTCCTTAGCTTTTATTTTCTCATCCCCTCCTGCTTCACTAGCTTGTGTTACAGCTCTGGTCTGAGGAGCTACAAGCCAGGAATAGATACCTGGTCAAATGCAGCCACTTTTGTCTTTGACATTTATGGGAGGTTCCAGAGTAGACAGGAAATGATGGCGGTGGCGCTTGATCTTGAGGATGCATACAATAGAGTTAGATATGATATTTTGATGACCGTACTGATGGAGAAGGGGGTCAATCCTTGGTTGGTGAACTGGATAGCAGCCATCCTGTATTCTCGTCGGATTGCTCTCCGTCTGGGTGCATGGACCTCAGAGCCACATACATTAACCCCAGGACTGCCACAGAGATCTGCAATCTCACCTGTACTCGAATGCTTATACGAGCAAGATTGCAAACCTTGAAGCACCAGGGGTTGGAAGGATACTAACATTTGCAGATGATATTCTTACATATAGGCAGGGGAGAGATAGGGTACAGGGGAGAGATAGGGTACAAACAGTCCAGGAGCTACAGGCAACAGTAGACAAAGTGATTTACTGGTGCACTGAAATGAGTGCTGTCATCCACCGGAAAAGGCGGCTGTTTTGTGGTGCTCTCTGGACAACATGATTGTGAGTGCTGATGTCTCAAACCTCATGATAGATGGTAGAAGCGTCAACAGAGAGAACAAACTGAAGTATCTGGGAATCACATTTGACAGGAGCATGTCCTCCAAGGGCCATGTGGAGATGGTTGTGACAAGATCTCAAAAGGGACTTGGTGCAACTATGGCTGCAATGGACACAGAGCAGAGAATGCTTTTCGCACTATACCAGCACTTGATCCACTCGGTGATTGATTATTATAGTGTTTCAGGATCCTTGCTTTTGCTACAGAGCTCGTGCACTGAGCTGAGTTTCTCCAGACTCTGGTTTGAGTTAGGAGGAGAATGGAGCACTTGTGGGTTGCACCCGTGTGCCATGATGTTGATCCATCAACTAAACTAAACTAAACAGTGATTGATTATGGACTAGGACTGCTCACTGTCTCAAAGAGTCAGCTGGTGAAGCTAGAGCATACAGAATCAAGCTATGTGGGTCATTCTGGGATGCACCAGAGACACCCCAGTAGCGTGTATGTGTTACATCCTTGGTTTGCCGACTGTTGCAGGTAGGCTCAAGGTGATGCAGGTGAAGGCATACCACAGAGTAGCTGCAGACACAGATCACCCGTTGCATGAGGCGCTGGACGCAGTTAAGGGTCAGAGACTGATAAGAGGGAAATCATGGATGGCTCAGGCAGAGGATACGATCAAACATGTGTGCATCTTGGAGAAAATTAGGTGAGGAGAGGTGGGTCAGAGTGCCAGCAGAGCAGTCAGACTTGTGCGGAGTTATAATCACATTGAGCAGGGAGTGTCCAGCAGGGACCAACAGAAATGGAAATCCAGCAACTAATTCAGGATAATGCTCGCTCGGGTGATGTGATTATCTACACAGATGATTCGGTGTCGAGAGGTAGGAGAAGTGCCTGGGGGTTTATAGCAAAAGCTAATGGCCAACATTTGGTGCAGGAGAGCCTGGCATATGATACCACAACATCTAGCTTAAGAATGGAGGCGGAAGCGGTCACTGCAGCTTTCCCCTGGATCGAGAATACGATACACACGCACACATCGTGATTGTAACTGACTCAGAAAGCATGCCGAGGAAGGTGAGGACAGGCATGCTTCGTGCAGAGTGGCTTGCTTCGCTTCGGAGGCCACGGGTGGCAAGCATCGCCTGGATCTTATCTCCGGGGCATGCTGATGTGCTGGGGAATGAACAGGCAGGCAGCATGACAAGGCAGATGTGGTTGCAGCCTTGTGAGAGCACGTGTACGCCTCGGAGGAGCAAATGGATCATCATGGTCTGGAATGAATGAGGCAGCAAGGAGTGATGAGGGGATCTGGCTGACGTTTGACACTCAAAGGAAAGGCGAGATGGACATATAATCAGATTGCTACTGGTACTATTAGTGTTGAAACTCTTCGCTGGCTGCTGAGGATGGGGATGGAGTATCTATGGGAATTCCCCGAATGCTGTGATGTCAGTTCCTAGATCAATCAATCAATCAATCAATCACTGCTTTGGAGATTTGTAGGCCATCTGTCGAGTTATTCTGTGAGTACTTCTCATTTGATTATATAAAGGCCTGCCTTTGCGCCAGTAGAGAATGAAGGGTAGAAGAAAACAAAGCTGGGTGGTTAGTGTGCTTGCTTGTCAGAACAGCTGGGTCATTTTTTCTTAATGATCTGAGCTAGGAAAGGCAGGATAGAATGACAGCTAAATTATAGTGGATTGTAAGAAGTTCTAAACTGTGGAAGGAACTGCCACCCCATCTCATAATGCTGTTGTCTAGAATATATGAAGGTCTAGCACTTTGATGGTGTCTGCAGTACTGGTTCTGATTTCCTTTAAGTAGCCCGAAAGCTTCAGTTGAAGACTGAATTTTGAGTAGTTTTATTTTGTCAGAAGGTGTCATGCCAACTGGCATGGGCAATCATGCTCCTCCACATCTTGCAATCTATATCAGTATGTATCAGTTTGTATGCCAACACCTTTCTGTGGCGTGACAAAAGGCTGGTCAGAATCTTCTTTCATTCTCTTCCTCTGCATATTTTCATTTGTCACATCAAGTTCCTGTTTTTTTTCTTCTCAAGTGTCCACAATATGACAGCTGCTTTTTTCTGATGTTTGTGGTTAATTGCCTTTGTGTCTGTGCCTCTCCAAACCATTTAGATTATTCATTTTGGCTGTGCATGGAATTTTCAGTACATCTGTGGGACCTCATGGAAGTTTGTTGTTGTTGCATGTCTACTAATTGTCCATGATTTGCAGCTATATGTTAGAACTGGTTCTATGTAACATACAGTCATTCTTTGACTAACATCCAGTGACAGGGAATTTTAGCTGAAGTTTTTTATCATATAAAATTCTTTTTTTCTTGTCCTGTTCTGTTCTTTATCTCCGAAAGTCATCTTCTATTTTCTATTCCTTCTGTTTAGATGAATAATTTCTTCACATATGTCAGTTTGTAAGCTGTAAACAGGTGGGTTTGCTTAGATCCGTACACCTCTGGGGTTTGATCCAGGCTCCTCGTTGGGTCCCAGAGATTTCTCTGAGATGAGTACAACCTCTGGGGTTGGATCCAGGCTCCTCGTTGGGTCCCAGAGATTTCTCTGAGATGAGTACACCTCTGGGGTTGGATCCAGGCTCCTCGTTGGGTCCCAGAGATTTCTCTGAGATGAGTACACCTCTGGGGTTGGATCCAGGCTCCTCGTTGGGTCCCAGAGATTTCTCTGAGATGAGTACACCTCTGGGGTTGGATCCAGGCTCCTCGTTGGGTCCCAGAGACTTCTCTGAGATGAGTACACCTCTGGGGTTGGATCCAGGCTCCTCGTTGGGTCCCAGAGATTTCTCTGAGATGAGTACATCTCTGGGGTTGGATCCAGGCTCCTCGTTGGGTCCCAGAGATTTCTCTGAGATGAGTACACCTCTGGGGTTGGATCCAGGCTCCTCGTTGGGTCCCAGAGATTTCTCTGAGATGAGTACACCTCTGGGGTTGGATCCAGGCTCCTCGTTGGGTCCCAGAGATTTCTCTGAGATGAGTACACCTCTGGGGTTGGATCCAGGCTCCTCGTTGGGTCCCAGAGATTTCTCTGAGATGATAAAGGCAGCCAGTGTTGTACTAGCTATATCAGCCCTGGTGTGCTCTGTGGTCATTCAAAATGTGGCCTCAGAGCAATTCCACACGAGCCATATGATATGTAAATGAGTTATCTTTGTACGTGAGTGCTGGCCAGGGTTTGGGGATTGCAGCCACAATTCCACACGAGCCATATGATATGTAAATGAGTTATCTTTGTACGTGAGTGCTGGCCAGGGTTTGGGGATTGCAGCCACAATTCCACACGAGCCATATGATATGTAATGAGTTATCTTTGTACGTGAGTGCTGGCCAGGGTTTGGGGATTGCAGCCACAATTCCACACGAGCCATATGATATGTAAATGAGTTATCTTTGTACGTGAGCGCTGGCCAGGGTTTGGGGATTGCAGCCACAATTCCACATGAGCCATATGATATGTAAATGAGTTATCTTTGTACGTGAGTGCTGGCCAGGGTTTGGGGATTGCAGCCACAATTCCACATGAGCCATATGATATGTAAATGAGTTATCTTTGTACGTGAGTGCTGGCCAGGGTTGGGGATTGCAGCCACAATTCCACACGAGCCATATGATATGTAAATGAGTTATCTTTGTACGTGAGTGCTGGCCAGGGTTTGGGGATTGCAGCCACAATTCCACACGAGCCATATGATATGTAAATGAGTTATCTTTGTACGTGAGTGCTGGCCAGGGTTTTGGGGATTGCAGCCACAATTCCACACGAGCCATATGATATGTAAATGAGTTATCTTTGTATGTGAGTGCTGGCCAGGGTGTGGGGATTGCAGCCACAATTCCACACGAGCCATATGATATGTAAATGAGTTATCTTTGTATGTGAGTGCTGGCCAGGGTTTGGGGATTGCAGCCACAATTCCACACGAGCCATATGATATGTAAATGAGTTATCTTTGTATGTGAGTGCTGGCCAGGGTTTGGGGATTGCAGCCACAATTCCACACGAGCCATATGATATGTAAATGAGTTCTCTTTGTACGTGAGTGCTGGCCAGGGTTTGGGGATTGCAGCCACAATTCCACACGAGCCATATGATATATAAATGAGTTATCTTTGTACGTGAGTGCTGGCCAGGGTTTGGGGATTGCAGCCACAATTCCACACGAGCCATATGATATGTAAATGAGTTATCTTTGTACGTGAGTGCTGGCCAGGGTTTGGGGATTGCAGCCACAATTCCACACGAGCCATATGATATGTAAATGAGTTATCTTTGTACGTGAGCGCTGGCCAGGGTTTGGGGATTGCAGCCACAATTCCACATGAGCCATATGATATGTAAATGAGTTATCTTTGTACGTGAGTGCTGGCCAGGGTTTGGGGATTGCAGCCACAATTCCACACGAGCCATATGATATATAAATGAGTTATCTTTGTACGTGAGTGCTGGCCAGGGTTTGGGGATTGCAGCCACAATTCCACACGAGCCATATGATATGTAAATGAGTTATCTTTGTACGTGAGTGCTGGCCAGGGTTTGGGGATTGCAGCCACAATTCCACACGAGCCATATGATATGTAAATGAGTTATCTTTGTACGTGAGTGCTGGCCAGGTTTTGGGGATTGCAGCCACAATTCCACACGAGCCATATGATATGTAAATGAGTTATCTTTGTATGTGAGTGCTGGCCAGGGTGTGGGGATTGCAGCCACAATTCCACACGAGCCATATGATATGTAAATGAGTTATCTTTGTATGTGAGTGCTTGGCCAGGGTTTGGGGATTGCAGCCACAATTCCACACGAGCCATATGATATGTAAATGAGTTATCTTTGTATGTGAGTGCTGGCCAGGGTTTGGGGATTGCAGCCACAATTCCACACGAGCCATATGATATGTAAATGAGTTCTCTTTGTACGTGAGTGCTGGCCAGGGTTTGGGGATTGCAGCCACAATTCCACACGAGCCATATGATATGTAAATGAGTTCTCTTTGTACATGAGTGCTGGCCAGGGTTTGGGGATTGCAGCCACAATTCCACACGAGCCATATGATATGTACATGAGTTATCTTTGTACGTGAGTGCTGGCCAGGGTTTGGGGATTGCAGCCACAATTCCACACAAGCCATATGATATGTACATGAGTTATCTTTGTACGTGAGTGCTGGCCAGGGTTTGGGGATTGCAGCCACAATTCCACACGAGCCATATGATATGTAAATGAGTTATCTTTGTACGTGAGTGCTGGCCAGGGTTTGGGGATTGCAGCCACAATTCCACACTAGCCATATGATATGTACATGAGTTATCTTTGTACGTGAGTGCTGGCCAGGGTTTGGGGATTGCAGCCACAATTCCACACAAGCCATATGTTATGTAAATGAGTTCTCTTTGTACGTGAGTGCTGGCCAGGGTTGGGGATTGCAGCCAAAAATCCACAGGGTCCTGGCAAGTCAAACTGTTCTCATTTCTTGCTGCCAGCAAGGCTTTATTTTCTTCCTGGACTTGAAGCAGTTTGTTTGCTATGGGTCTGAGATGTGATATCGCCACCAAATTATAGAGACCTGAGAACAAAGAGGAATAGATGGCCAATCTTTCCCTCACTTTGGCAAATGATGAGCCTAGGCATTGAACCTGTGCCCCACTGAGCTGGTGGCATTAACAGCATAGTTATCTGCCACATTTGCTAGTGCGCCAGGTGCCCCAGTAATCTGCAGGCCTCGGAAGCATTTTCAAATTCCTCCAAGATATCCAATAGCCTAACAACAACAAAAAAATGGTGGTGACAGGTGGACATTGTGTAAATATCATTTGTGTTTGTGAACTTTGTATAACTTTCAATATGGTATAACACATATTGTATCACAAATTCGAACAGTATCAGTGACTTGAATGTTGTGTACTTGAGCTATGATGTGATTACCTGCCCACTTCATGTGATAGATCAATCTGCAGTGTGCACTCACAGAGACTTCAGCCGACCTGGTATCAAAGTGTCATCTCCATGGGGTCTATGTTGCAGTGCTCTCAGTTCCCTCTCCAAGCCCAGAATGCACTGGGGTGCGTCATACTGGTTCTTGAATGTCACATCTGTAGAGAGGTATATTAGTATGTAACAAACATACAAACACATCAGACCATAATGCTGTGTCTAGTATATTCACAAACATTTAAATAAGAGACATGATTGGTCAGTTCCAATGTTGTACACATATTGATTTCCTGTGTAAATAAATAGCAATGCTATAAATATATTGTAGTATTGTAAGTTTGTTTAAATCAAATCAAATCAACTTTATTTTAAAAGGGTCACAAATTGAGCACGCAGGCCCATCTTACATTCAGCCCTTCCAATCACTCATCTTTCGTTCATCAAGTACATTATACATTCACATAGGAAGAAAAAAAAAACATTGTGAAATGAATGTTGTAAACATAAACAAGACAAATTACCATGTTATGAGGCACATCTCCCACCTACCCACACATCACGACACCCACACCCCCACCCCTACACACACCCAGTGACACATACATACCCCACCAACCGACCCATATCCCTCCCGCACATCCACCCAGACACACCGCCCTCACCCGTTCCCCAACCCACACACACTCACCACCTACACAAACATCCCTCACCAACCCTCACATCCTGCGCCCACACATACAATCCTAACCCACACACCCATCCACACATCCTCGACCCACCGACCCACACCCCCAACCACCCATCCCTCAACCACACCTCCATTGACCACATATTCCCCACCCACACACACATCCCCCACCGACCCACACATTGTGCATCCACTCACACATCCCCAAACCATACACACACATCCCCACCAACTCACATCTCCCTACCCACACACACA
The DNA here is from genome assembly GCA_014155875.1 of Cepaea nemoralis. Lineage (NCBI taxonomy): Eukaryota > Metazoa > Mollusca > Gastropoda > Stylommatophora > Helicidae > Cepaea > Cepaea nemoralis. The sequence continues at coordinate 138,077 of JACEFZ010000144.1, read as the reverse complement.
CATCTCCCTAACCACCTATACATCCCTAATCCACTCACCCACACATACATCCTCCAACCACCCACACATGTCCTAACCCACATCCCCCACCACACACATATCCCCCACCCGCACACCACACACATCCCCCACCAACACAATATTCCCAACCCACACACCACACACACATATCCCCAACCCACACATCTCACACCCACATACCACCACATATCCCCTACCTACACAACACACACATATCCCCCACCCACATACCTGTGTGTTTTTTGGCGTAGATATTGACATGTTTGTGTGGGTTAGATATTGACAAGTTTGTATGTGTGGGATAGATACTGACATGTTTGAATGTGTGTTTTTGGGGTTAGATATTGACAAGTTTGTATGTGTGGGATAGATACTGACATGTTTATATGTGTGTTTTTGGGGTTAGATATTGACATGTTTGTATGTAAGTTTTTGGGGTTAGATATTGGATTTTTGTATGTGAGTTTTTGGGGTTAGATATTGACATGTTTGTATGTGAGGTTTTGCAGTTAGATATTGACATGTTTAAAATAGGTGAGCCACCTAACTTTGCTCTCTCAGATTTTGGATGACCTGGTTTGTCTTTGGCCAGTTTAAATTAACGATACTCTGAAGTATTCATGAAAAATATATTTATATGCCTGGCCATGTCTGCAGTCAGATAAACCCACTTTTCTCTCTCAGGTGATGTTATGTATGGGTTTGGTTGAGATTGTAGTTGTCACAGTTTGAGTGCGCAGAATTCGGGAGTGTACTGCAGATGGTGACTAATTAATTCTTAGAAGTGTGAGCGCTTTCTTGCTAGGTTTTGACATGCTTGTATGTGAGTTTTTAGGGTTACATATTGACATGTTAATGAGATTTTCGGTTTAGATATTAACATGTTTGTGTGTGAGTTTTTGGGGTTAGATATTGAAATGTTTGTATGTGTAGGTTAGATATGGACTTGTTTGTGTAGGTTAGATATTGACAAGTTTGTATGCGTGGGATAGATATTGACATGTTTGTATGTGTGTTTTTGAGGTTGGATAAAAACATGTTTGTATGTGTGTTTTTGGGGTTAGATATAGACATGTATTGTATGTGAGTTTTTGGGGGTAGATATTGGCATGTTTGTATGTGTTTTACTTTAGTGTTAGATATTAGATATTGGCATGTTTGTATGTCTTTTACTTTAGTGTTAGAAATTGACATGTTTGTGTGTTTTTTTAATGTGGATTTTTTGTTTTTTTTATGTGGATGAAATATTGACATGTTTTTATGGTTTTTTTGGGGGGGTTAGATTTTGACATGTTTGTGTGTGGGTTTTTTGGGGGATGTGGGGGGGGGGGGGTGTTTTGTTTATATATTGACATAGTTGTATGTTTTTTTTTCTTTCTGTGTGTGTGTGTGTGTGTGTGATTTTCTGTCCTTGACCTATTGTGTTTGCATATATTATTGACATCTTATGTACATGAATGTTTGTGTGTGAGGTTTTCTTGATAGATATGGCATGTTTGTGTGTGTTTGTAGATGGTGGTGTGTGTGGTTGTGAGGCTTCATTGACTGCCTCTGGATCAGACCACCTAGCATAGGGCTGCCATTGTTACCAGAACTGTTAGTTTCTATTGATATCTCTGGGGTAGTGAAATTAGAAACATTGTCTTCTCAGATAAGGGTGGACACCAAGAGACCCTGTGTGTCACTAAATCCTGCGACAGCTGGACATTGCAAAGAATAATCTTTAAACTGCTGCCCTGGCAGAATTATTACAGAAAAACAATTCCTACTCATAAACTTGGCTCATTGATCTCTCTCTTTCTTCTTTCTGTCTCTCACTCTCACACATACACCTACCACCACCAAATCTATCAACAGTTCAGACAGCCCTACATGTGTGCAGAACTTACATCATTAATGTGTTTTCATTGTTGGCGCTGAGTGTGCAGTGCTGTTTTCATTGTTGGCGTGTGCTGTAGCTGTTTCACTTGTTAATGTGGGTGTGTGCTGTAACTGTTTTAGTTGTTAATGTGGGTGTGTGTTTCTGTTTAGGTGGTTGTGTGCTGTAGCTATTTCAGTTAATATGAGTGTATTGCTGCTGTTTATGTGGGTGCATGCTTTTGCTGTGCGTTGTACAGCTTTTAACTAGTTGTATAAATACTGATATAATGTGCTATTTTTTGTGAAATCATAACATGAAATTGAATAAATTGTACATCATTACACATCGCAGCCTTATTTTGTCTTGGTGTTATCGGGTGTGAAGTGAGTGTATATACTATGTTCATTTGTCTGTTGGGCGGCAGTAGAGATGTACATGTTTATGTTACATGTCAGTTATGGGCAGTATTTTCCACATTTTGCATGTCTGCCTGCCAAGACAGAAGTCCGAGTTCAATCTTCGGCAGAGGCAGGATGATGTTTTTCAATCAGTATGACTTGGGGGTGATCCAGCCTCGCTAAAGGTTTGTTTTTAGAATGGTCTGGGAAGGAAAGTAAAAAATGATTCTACTCAGTGTAAGAATTATTCTGCTCAGTGTAAAAAATTATTCTATGCAATGTAAGAAGTCAGTAGAATAATTGTTGAGCAGAAAAATTATTACATTGAGTAGAATAATTCTTTATTCTACTCAATATAAGCATTTGGCGAAAGGGTTATGGAAGCAGTTTGCAATCCTGCATACTTGCTTTTGAAACTCAGCTGCGAGCAATTTGGCAGCAGACTGCATTGCTGTGCATTTTTTAAAATGAAATAGTATGGGTGCTGGTCGTTCAGAAAGCAATGAAAACAACCATGAAATATACGAAAAATGGCATAAATAGGTGACCTGTAGGATGAACCTATTCCGGTAGGGAAAGAGATGTACACAGAGCACGAACACGATCCAACACACTTTAAATGCAAATCTTAATCGCCCACACTTATCGGCAATGCACATGTTGATAAAAGTTCACTATATACTGGATGTTTGTAAAGTCTCACTACACTTTATATGTAGAACAAATTTTTAAAAAATTCTTTCTATTGTTGATAACATGTTGATAAACATTGTTGATATGTTTGGAGTGCAAAGAATTTCTCCAACAGATGACAGCCATTTGCTACATATTGCTTCACGATGGACTGTGGAGCACATTTTTTATGACATCATGTACTTCATTTTTCAAATTTGTTCTACATACAAAGTGTAGTGAGACTTTACAAACACCTGATATAATAATTTGTCCCAAAGCATTTTCCATCTGTGGGTCTGCAATCTGATAGCACCATCACATTTTGTAGGCCTGGGAGAAAAGTGGAATAGGTGGCCAATGTTCCCCTAACTTTGGCAAGGGATGAGCCCAAGCATCGAACCCTCATCCACCATTTGCATAACATAGCACAGTTCGGTATGTATGGATAAATACAATTAGGTTTGCATGTATGTATGCCTGTATGTATATGTGTATGTGTTCACCAGTTTCTTATGATGTTATATTCAGACTGCCTCTCCCTGTTTCACTTTTTTTTTTTTGCATATCCTATTTACAGGACATCACTGTCAACACCAGCATTTTACTGCTGTTGTTGATGTCTTGGCAAGTTTTACGTTCAGTAGTTTGCCATTGCTTTCTGACCACGTTAAAACCCCAGCGTGACACGGTCTGCTGCCAAATTGGTTGCTGTCACGTTTCGAATGCATGATAAGCGGCTCACGAATCACGTTCGCAAGCATTTAGACCACGGAGACTGGTTCCTGTTGCACTACTGGTGATTATTCGCTGTTGTATGTTGTAATGAAGTCACATTCTCGCATTCTCCACCTCTCCCAGTCCCACCACAATATATCCTGCTCTTCATCTTTCTTTCCATATGTGTAGGTTTTATAAATTCACAGTGAATAGACATATAAACTCATAGTGAATAGACATACAAACTCACACATAAACTCGTGATCTTAGGCGCCCCAAGAGCGAAGAGTGGTCGCGATCATAACTGAATGCCCTACGAGCTCTTATAGCCCTAACTGTGCTGGACTTAGGTATCAGCACAGAACAGGGGAGGTAGTCACTTCCATGGTCTCCAAGGACGCTCCATTTTATATCTGATGCCGCCTTTGGGATACAAGCCCAGGTTGATGGCCGTGTCAGGGTCCCCCGGTCTCATTGCTAGCCTAGTGGGTGTCCCGTCATTTAGACAGACATCCATCCCAAGCAAGGCCTCAGCAACAGCAGTACCCTGTCTGTTCTCTCCCGACCTGTCCCATTCCTTGGCGCGGACGTTGAAGTCACCACATATCACATACCTGGTTTTGGAGTGTCCACTGAACCTTTCAACCAGTCCTAACTCTCTCTGCTTATGCTAGATTCCCCAATTATATATACATTTATCAGGTTCCAGCTGTATCGGCCTATTTGTATCTGCATTCCCTGCACCTCTTTACTCTCCTGACCCCACCTACTCATATCCAGTATTGATTTGCTGTAAACCGCCCTTGACCACCAGAGCCTGTCCATGTCTTCCCTGCCCAGTTGGGTTGATGTAACATGTATAGCCAGGACACTTAAAAGAGTTTGTATTCAGTTCTTGTAACATCAGGACATCAAAATTGTAGACCAGTTTCTCCAGTATTGGTCCTCGTTGCTTTGTACTGCGGCAATTCCAATACCCAACCCGTACATTTTTGAGTCCCAAGCGATCCGTTTGTAAGTCTTCTTCTTTTGTCGTGTATTCCCCAGGTGGGGTCTAGAGCCTCGACCAGCTCACATCGAACCGTACTTACCCCGGGAAGGTTAACCCGGTCAACAGATGCCCGCAGAAGTCGGATGTGTCGGCCTGACAGCGCAAGAACGCAGCTCTGCTGTAAACAGGCACAACGCAGTCACATCCGAAAAAAAACTCCGGATGAACGAAGAAGAAGAACCGTACTTATCTCCTGCTGTCTCCTGCAGCTCCATACGTGTCATCATCATCATCATCATCATCATCATCATCATCGTCATCATCATCATCATCATCATCATCATCATCATCATCATCATCATCATCATCATCATCATCATCATCATCATCTTCTTCTTCCATTTTTGCAGTCAAGCATCATGGGGAGGAATAATTAGGACTCCAGCGCCCGATGGGTGGCACTGGATAGTGTCATTCCGTGTGATTGTACAATGCCTTTGATTTCGTCAATTCATTTTCACTCTCGGACGTCCTCTCGGTCTCGTAGCAGATGATCATTGATGTAAATCACGTGCTGGTAGTTGATGGTGTTGCATTCTAACGACATGGCCAACCATTTTATCTTCTGTCTTTCGATAAATGTGGCACGAGGTGTTGATCCCCCTGTCTGTCTGATAACATTTCTTACTCGGTCTCGGATTGTTAACAATTCCACTCCACGTCAACACACAGATTGCCCGATGTTATTTGTACAAACACGCGGATGAAAAACGAGCAGTATGTTTTACTTAATCTGGGATAGTTTTGCCCCGAGTACTGGTGTAGACCCCGAGATAGACCAAGAAGACGGTGGAGAGATAATATATATATACAGACCTACAAGCACTTGGAATCAACGACTGGCAAGAGAAGGTCAACCAGAGCAACGGGTCGTCCCCATTATGCTCCGTTCCTATGCCAGTGAATATCACACAAAATGCTTCCCACTGTCCAATGTGAAAAGTGGAACAGACAGGAGTCTCGGCAATCCAACAGCTCGCACAGGTACACTGTGTATAATGCCGCCGCCAGAATGCCAACACAAAAGTTCTCCACGAAAACCACAGTTCATCGTCGATGAATCGGCAGTCACCAGAAAGACCTCATTGACCCGGGGCTTCTCACATGGCTCTGTCTCTATCCGGTCCCCAAAATGGCGGTTAGGCATTGAACCGCTACGGCCTTTGGAGTATTTATCTTTGTGGCTGCGGTTTCCATTGGCATTTTCCTCATGTTGGACTGGTAGTATATGATTCCGTCGCTCTGCTACTGAGTGAGTGCGTGGCGTGACTATGTGAGCTGTGATATTCACGTGGAATGCTTTTACATGTCCGCTTTTGTTTGTACAGTGACCCAAAACAACAACAATCCCTTACTAAGTGTGGATTCGAGCACATGATTACCGAACCGGCCTGGCAATGTGCACCAACGCGATTACCAACGAACATAAGGACCTGATATTCATACTAATTATTCGTGTCCTCAGCTCACTTCTGGTGGAACGTGATTTTTGACTCGTTTGTTTCTTCCTGAATGCCTTTTGGTTATTGCCATTCTTAGTACTGTTAGTGTCCACGAATTTGACACGTCTGCAGTTGCTCAAAGATCTTTCCCGGGTGCTAACAGTTATAGGTTTTATTTGATCGTCAATTGTCATAATTTATTTTTACAATAACTTAGATCTCAAGGCGATCGAAGATCTCACCTGTTGTTTGAGTTGGATTGATAAGCAGACGCATGAATTGTTCCAATACGATCAGTTGAATGCAACAAAAGCACGTTCTAACATCCCAAAACAGATTCAACATGATTTTGTAAAGGCCCGTTGGTATCTTCAAATATTTTACAGTAGGAGACCCGGGATGCTTCCAGGCCAGAGGTTGGCCATTTGTTTCAAGACAGTAGTGAAAGAGCAAGAAGCTGACAGATGCTTTATTTTCCCCAACGATGTGTTACCAGTGCCAAACATGGACAATCCTAGACAGACATAGGCGTAAACTTACGTCGTGTGAGATAAAATGCACAAGAAACGTAGATGGGCAACAACAAAATGAGAAGAAAAAAAAAGAAAAGTGAGAAACTGACACCAATCATATGGATAGCACCGATTACTGTAAGACACGAAAGAATGAAGTAGTTTCGAGATTAAGCTAGAAGAAAACAAGGTCAACCAGTGGCTATAGTGTTAGTTAGTTAGTTAGTTAGTTAGTCGACAGATCATCCTCATTGCACATCGAACCATTCAGTCCATAAGTGCTCGGATCCTCTCATCAGCAAATCCCGCAGTATGTAGCGGCCCACAACACCAGTTCTGTGTTGGTTTATTACTCTTCTTTGACTTCCTGTGTAGTGTTCTTGTTTGGCCACACCTCTATTAACTTGCTGTTCTCGCAGCCTGACCATGGTTGTAGATTCCCAGTTATCGCTTGGTTCTCGTAAACGACTTACTTCTCGTAGAGCATTCAGAATGTCTGCCTGGTCCATGGCTCGTCCGCCTTCCACAGTAGCCCTACATGCAAGCCTGCTCATTCCCCTGTACACCCGCATGCCCTGGCACGAAGATGAAACTAATATTTTCCAGCCGCGACCGCTCCACAGACAGCAGCCACCCTCTTCGGACCCACCCCATCTCTATCCTCCTGAGCATACTCATTGAGTCACTAAGGACACATGCCCGATTGAATGTCTGTGTCTCGAGCCATGTTACTTACTGCCATGACTTCCATAGTCAGGCTGCTTGTGGTCAAAGCAAAAGCGCCAGACTCTTCCTTCACAATTTTCCCTCCGGACTGAGCCGTAAAGGCCCATGAACTTCTCACTCCTCGGACGACCGACCCATCCGTGTAAATGACAGAATCATCCTCTAAAGAATTCTCGAAGATCAGAGCCTGTACTTCCGCCTCCACAGCAGTTGGATGTTCTTGTCTGCATTTCCTGTCTAGTCGGACGCATACTGAAAGGGATGTACAGAACTCTGTTGGCACTTGTACCCACTCTTCGCCAGGTTCTAAGCCCTCAAGTGAACACACCTGCTGGAGAATGTCTTCGGCTGGACTTATCAACGATTTTCCTCTTTTTAACCTGCTGCCCTTTACCTTCTTAATCTCGTATTGCGGTGAGTGTTGCGTATTTGCGTTGACTCTGAGATAGGCACGTGCTTGGCAAATTTGTATTCTGTCCCTCATGGTTGGAAAATCAAGAAGGTAGCACATCGCCCTGCATGCTGTATCTCTTGTACATCCAAGAATAATGTGCATAGTTTCGTTCTGTATCCTTTCCATCCTTTCTATCTGCTTATGGCTGAGCGTTCTACGTGAGAACTTGGGGATAGAGGCGAGAAGGCGACATTGAAAAAATCAAACACGGCACTGGCTCAAGCAACAAGATAAGCGAAGCACAGAACATTGCATCCACTATGACGCTTGAAGGCAAAAGCAGAATGACCCCCCCCCCCCCCCCCCCAAAAAAAAAAATGAAAAAAATAAAGAAAAAAGAAGAACAGAATCAACTATTGTCCTCTGTAATAATGTGCTCCAAGAAATCCTCACGTTGACTGGCATGGGTATGATATGTGAGGGACACACTCACAGCCTGCCTTATGGTGCTGTATCAGTGGCGGAGGACTCCCAATTGGTGGTACCCCAACCAGCGTGAACAATACTGGTTCATCAGTGTTCCACAATGACACGTTCTGCTGACGTGGCCGGACACTCGCGCCTTCGTCCGTTCTCCAGACTGACTCAGCCATCACTACATCCACGACAGTATGTTCTCACACGTTTTGGACTCTACTTATTTTGTTAAAGTTTGACTTAGCTGCTGTTGCCCAAGCTGCAATGCCATATTCCAGTACTGGCCTCACCCGTCCAGTATATAACTTCTTGAGAACTTTCTCATCTGCTTCCCCACGTTGTACCAGCAAGCTTTTTATGATTGCTATTCTCTGCCTTGCTCTTGTTCGATTTTTCTCAACCTGTGTCTTTCCATGTCAGGCGACGATCAAAGGTGACTCCTAGATAGTTTGGATTTTCTTCATGGCGCATATTTTTCCATTCAATACCAGCTTAGGTTGCTGAGTTTTATTTGAGAGGGAGAACACTGTGCATGTTGTTTTCTCCTCACTTATCTTCACTAGCCATGATTTTGACCAGTCCTCTAGCGCTAATAAGGCTTGCTGTATTCTGCTGTTAGCTGTACTAATATATTCTTCAGATGTCCATATGGCTAGGTCATCTGCAAAGGAGGATGTGTGTACTCTGGCTGGAAAATTTTCTGTGATGTCATTTATATATGCTAGGAATAATGTTGGTGAAAGAACTCCTCCTTGGGGGACACCTTGCTCCAGCAGCATCATTTTGCTTGTTTGTCCTTGTACTTTTGTCCTGGCAGTTCTGTTCTCAAGGTAGGGCTGATCCATTTATACATTTCCCACAAACATGCATGTTTTGCAGTTTTACTTTCAGTCCTTCCTTCCATACTTTATCAAATGCTTTTTCTAAATCTATCCAGACTGCTAGTGTGTGCTTTTTCTCTTGGAAGGCATCCTCTATTTCCTGAGCTATATAGGTTATTTGATCTTCAGTGGATCTGTACTTTCTGAATCCTGCTTGGTGTGGTGTTAAGAGTTTGTTTTCTTCCAGATGCCATGTTAGCCTGCCATTGATAATGCGTTCCATTAATTTCCTACACAGCTAAGTAGACTGATAGGTCGATAGCCATTTGGTTCTTCCAGGTCTTTTCCTTTCTTTGGGACTGGTATTAGTATAGCTTCCTTCCATGCCTGTGGGACTATTCCTCTCTTCCAGCTGTTTATTTAGGACTGCTAGTAGTTTCTTTTTTGCCTTAGTGCCTAGTCCTTTTAGCATTTAATTTGTGATTCCATCCTTTCCTGGTGATTTCTTCTTTTTTAGGGTATTCATTGCCTGTTCCATTTCTTCCATTGTTAGATTTGCCATCATATATTCTACTGCTGTCTCTGTATTTCTATGATGTATCTGTTTGTCTTTGATTGCTTTCTTCTGTTCGGTTGTAATATCAATGTGGTTTGCATTTGCATAGTGTTCCATTAGTGCATTTGCAGCTTTTTTCCTGTAAGCAAGGCATTTCCTTGTTTAATTGTTATTTGTTTGTTTCTAGGTCCTTCATTGTTCATGGCTTTCACTATTTTCCATAGTTTGTTTCCATCCCTGTCAAAATTCAGGTTTTCTGTTTTTTCCCTCCAACAATCTCTTGTTGTTTGATTTACTGTTCTTTTATATTTTGCTGAGATGGCTTTGAGAGAGATATTCGCTTCAATTGTTTGTTCTCTCTCTGCTGTCTTCCTGGCATCTTCAACTTTGTCCTCCAAACTTTGTAGTTCTTCAGTCCAGTATGGTTTGTAATTTTTTCTCGCTCCTCTAGGAATGGACTCAGTGGCTGCCTGTATTATCGCTCTGTTTAGACTTTCCACCATTTGCTTTATGTTGCCATATCGTGTATTTATGCTTTCACAATATTTGTCTGTTAGTATGGCAAATCTGTCCCAATCTGCTCGTTTTGCTCCTGTGGAACATACTCCATATTCATTACAAGCTTGATTGGTCTGTGGTCACTACCTGCTAATTGGTCCAGCACATGGCGATCGATTTTGTGGAGGATGTCTCCTGTGCAGAAAGCTAAGTCTGGAGTAGAAGTGGTAAGCCATCTTCTGGAGTAGAAGCTCGGTGTGTCATCCGCTTTGTTGAGTAGATGGAGATTTGAGTCTATTTCCCAGTCCTCCAATTCATCTCCTCTTTTGTCAGTATCTGGGTATCCCCATCTTTCTGAACGGCTATTAAAGTCTCCGACAATAATGCAGTTTGTGTCAGTTATTTTCATGTTTGAGAGTGTAAGGTCCTTATCTGCTGGGCTATACAGATTGTAGATTCTTATTTTCACGTCCTTTATCATTATATCAACACCTATAATTTCTGTTTGGTTGTCAGAGATCACAGATACTTCGCTGCAAGGTATTGTATTTCGTGTAAGTATTAGAACTCCTCCTTTATGTCCTTCGCGGTCGAAACGTGTGGCCTGATATCCTCTGACTGAAAATTTGCGATTGGCATTGAGGTGTGTCTCTTGAATGCATGCCACATCTATTCTATCTTTATGAAGACGCTGTGTTAGGGAGGCTTTCTTGTTATAAACTCCTTCGGCATTCCACTGTAGTATGTTGAGTGTCCTTGGTATTTGGTCAATAGCTCTTAACCTACTCCTCTGTGCCTTGACTCCACAGCACAGGGGAAGGTGACCACCAGTAGTCATGGGTGGACCCCTTCGAGGCAGGGGGCCCGGCACTATCACCGCCTGATGGGACTTCACGGGATTAGCACCATAACGATTAATTTTCATCTGTGGCATCATGAAATGATAAAGTTACGTTGCACTTCTTTGTCAAGCTTGTGGCTCAGTACATCCGATTTCGACAAGCACTTTTCGGGATGCTTTCCCTAGCCTTTGACTGTCCCCAGTCTACCTACAAGGCAGCAGGTTTGTGCGTCACTTCGTCTGGTCCCTCTCCCTTGACCTGTCCGACATGGGTGACCCTACCAGTAGCAGTGCTACCGTCGGCATAGCTCTTGGGGTCATTGGGACGCACAAGCCCCTCTACCTCGTCAAGGTGGACGCACGGCAGAGGGGTCCCTTTCTCTCTATCTCTCTCCCTCTCTCTCTCTCTCTCCATCCCTCTCCCTCTCTCTCTCTCCCTCTCTCTCTCTCCCCCCTTTCGCTCTCTCTCTCTCCCTCTCTCTCTCCTCTTACACCTGGCTTCTCTGTGCATACCTTCTTCACGTGCATTGCCAGTGGTTGGATCTTACACAACCCCAACAACTCGAGCACTGGGCGAGGGGCTCCTGAAGCGCGTTGTATGACTAGCAACCATACTGACTATTTCGTAGGTTACAATATACCCCATGTGGTAGGTCGCAGGCACTTTTCCTCTCTCTGTCTCTCTCTGTCTGTCTCTCTCTCTCGCTCTCCTCTCTCTCTCTCTTCTTGCATAGACTGTACATATGTCCACATACACTAGCATTTTGTCTGTTGAAGTGTGTCTATGTATGTACGCGTGTTCATGCACACCAGTCCACCCAGACCAACAACACAATGGGGTCGTGGTCAATTTTACACGCCTCCTACCCCGCCCCTTCTTTCTATGTGCTCACTGAACCGTAACATCCAGCACCGTATATAAATACACCCGAGATTTCCGTAGTCATTTACAGATCCGTACCTGAGGTGAGTATGCAGTTTTTTTTTCTTTATAAACAGTTTTTCTATTAAAATTTCCTTCGACTAACATTCTTTTCAATTCTCATTTTTTCAATTCTCATTTTCTCTTCATTGCTTCCATTTTTCCATGCATTTGTTCCTCTCGACCTGTCATCACCTTCTAATGTAGTCACAGTTCTCCTTGACTGTATGTTGTGTTTGTGAATGTGTTTGTTTGCTGATGAAGGCTAACCGCCGCAACCTTCTGTATGTGTCGTAACTCTGTTATGTAAAGCTGCACTACTTTGTGTCATTTTATATTGTTTAAACTTTCACAGCTTTACGGCAGTTCCACCAAATTTTATGCATACTTTCCTTGAGCTGTTGACGTCCAAACTCTATTTATTCTGCCCCGTGTCCGCCGTCCCGTTGTTCCACCGCTCCGTGAGCTGTTGACGTCTCTCTCTCTATTTATTCTGTCCTGTGGTTGCCGTCCCGTTGTTCCACCGCGTGAGCTATTGACGAGTCTCTATATTTATTCTGCCATGTGCCTGCCGTCCCGTTGTTCTACCGCTACCTCCGTGAGATGTTTGTACCTCCGTGAGTTGTTTGTACCTCCGTGAGTTGTTTGTAATGTATTGACGACATCAAAGACATTGTACAATCACACAGAATGACACTACCCAGCGCCACCCATCGGTCGCTGAAACGCAAACTGTCTATACGCACGACACGTTAGCCGATTGTTACACTTTCTCCCCACGCCGCTTGACGGCAAAAGTGAAAGATAATGATGATGCCGTTTAATAGTAACTGATGTAGCCACGGTCTCCGTGTTTCTTATTCTTGTGCGTTATGCACACATGAGAAATAATTTGTCATTTCATTTCCTTTTGACTTTCACATATTTCCTAACGCTGTGACAGCTTATATTGCCCTTTGTATTATTATCTTAATATCTTCATCTGTTCTCCCATCATTATCATTATTGTTACCCAGGTGCGTGTATTAATCCGCCTCCTGAAGTGAGATTTCACCAAAGGAGATCGGGTTATCATTTGCTTGATTATCATTATCTTTGTCGTTCCGTTATGCACCTTTAGACCTAATTGTTATTACCACTTATCCAGTGTGTTTCTTGCATCTGGTTTCGTGTAGGTAGCAGAGAAATCACAATGCCCAATAATATTGTAAACAAAGTTTAGATCATCAAGCTACTCCATAATAGTAGTGACTACAATGTTTAGTCTATTATTATACATACAGTGGCTATCTGATCAGTGCAGAATTTGTTTTGTCGGAAGTCTGTTCTCACTTTTTTGTTTATCAATGGCACCTCTTAGTCTATCCAGCCAAACACTGACAAAAACAGTTCACTTTCTTTGACAGCTTTACCAGTTACCTAGCTCCCCCGGCTGCCTGGTGTTTCTTCACTCTCCCGGACTCTGTTAATCTGTAATTCATTTGGCATGTTTATATCGACTTTTATTGCTTGTGTTGTGAAACTATCTGGACTAACAGCTTTCCCTTCCTTCAGGTGTTTGTTAGCTTTTCTAATTGCTTCTTTAAATGCTTTTCGCAGTTGAAATGAAGTTCCACTTCTGCAGACTGAATATCTTAATAGATGGGGATAAGGTGAACGGGGTGAAAACAAGGAAAGGGGGGGGGGGGGTGAGAGGGGAGGATTTAGGAATGGGATACTCAGAAGATCCTCGAAGTATAAGCCTACTTGTTCATTTAATCTTTAGTATTGGTGATTTTAGTATTTTTGATCAGTTCAGTGTTAATTATATTTTCCTGCTATAATCTTATGTTGCTGGAAAGGTCTCTGATGTTTCTTTTCGCCTGTGCTACTTCTACCTCCCCTGCTGGCTCATCCAGGTATTGTCTTTTATCCGCCATCATCTGCTTTCTATTTACTTTAGTAGTTTATGTGAGTAGTGTAAGTGGGGCTAAAGCACGCGAATTTGTGGAGGTGGAGTTTTATAGATACCTCCACAAAGGGCGATAACTCTTCGGGTATTTTAAGTAGGTGGTCAGGGGTGTGGTCTAGTGACTCATCAGAGGTGACGTGGTCTAGTGACTCATCAGAGGTGACGTGGTCTAGTGACTCATCAGAGTGGGTGTGATGGTCAGAGGTGGTGGTCAAGTAATTGTAGGTACGACATAAAAAATACAGCATAAAACATCAATAAAGAAAACAAACAAAAAGGTAAGGTATATAATAATTTTATTAAAATATATATATACACAAACAATGCATATTAAATACGTAGTGGTGAAGTCGAGATATTATCATCGTGTACCTGCCTTTTTATATAGAGATATGACAGTGAATTACGATGTTGTGTGTATGTATACACTGCAGAGTCTTGTGTTTTGAAGCCTATATTGGTTCCCCCACTAGGTGTTTGGGTGTTGAGTACTGCCAAAAATGTGTCCTTGTTTAGATGAGTGTTGTGGTTTTTGGTCAAACCTTTGGTACTGATTTTATCATAATCTCCAACACAAATATACGTCTTACTACATAACGAGACCATCCCCTCCCCTTCGTACTCTAGTTTGAAAATCCCGGGGGTTCTCTTTTCATAGGCTTTGATATCCACACAGTCCTGACAGGTATCAGTACTAGGGGTAATTCTATGAACAGGGCAGGTTTCAGACGGGAACCACTGATTGTAGACTCTGTCATATTCTTGTCGTAGGTGTGGTCTAACTACTTCAGAGAGTGGGTCGGCGCTAAGGGCCAAATAGAGAGAGTCAGTGTCCATTTCAGTGAGTTGGTAGTCTTCTTTAGCGATAAATTTGTCTAGAAAGTCATAATAGAAAGCTAGCATGCGCAACTTGGCATACTGGTAGACAAAGAACCCAATCTGTAGAGGTAGATCCCAGACAGTTTTTTTCTTTAACATTTCTACTTTGAAGAGATCATCTGTAATACCAGTCATGCTTTTGAACCTGGGGTTATTGATTAGTTTGGTAGTGTCTTTTCCCTGGCAGTAGGAGACATCGGTATGTCTGGCTTTATTGGTTAACGTTTTGCCGTAAGCGGCGTTACCTAACAACTTCATAGTGTCGGCTGTAATAGACTCGGCCGGATTTTTGTCCCCTTGGCGACGGGCATTAGAGACTGCTTCCCCGAATTGTTTAAAACAACTAACCGGTCGATAGTCTATTGTCTGGTAGATGTGTGTAACGACCAACCCATGAGCTTCCCGAAATAACTACCGATCAATGTCCGTCGTGGGGTACTCAATAGTTTATTTTTTATGGCGTATTCTCGCATAAACTCCCCAATATCGTCTCTCGACACCTCCGTGTTCTTGAAAATAGGGGGCATTTCGGCAAAGGCCTCTTGTAAATCAACCGGGGTCTCTATATCGCACTCAACCAACCCGAAAAATGTATCACTTTTTACAGCCTCAATTATCTGGTTTTCACTCAACGATCCCAAGGAAGTTCTGATGGTGGAAACGTTTCCCGCAAGAAACACTTGATGGTTGTGTTTGACCTCTTTAATCTCTGCCACTCACATTCCCAAATAACCTTAACTGTCACCCCAACAGTTTTTTCTAGATACTCGTGGATCTCGCACGTGTTCTGGTATAGTTCGACTAACGGTTTTTTATTGACGGGATTAATCGTTTTCCCAGCAG
This sequence comes from Cepaea nemoralis, assembly GCA_014155875.1. Taxonomy (NCBI): domain Eukaryota; kingdom Metazoa; phylum Mollusca; class Gastropoda; order Stylommatophora; family Helicidae; genus Cepaea; species Cepaea nemoralis. The sequence goes on along the minus strand of JACEFZ010000144.1, from coordinate 122,492 downwards.
TTAGACGGCAAGATGGGTGCCCGTGGAACAAACACCCATGGAATTGGTAAGCTGTTGTATTCTTTTTATCCCACCCATCTACGCGAATATGTCGGTCGCCGAGCTGCATCTCGTGACTATTGAATTGGGTGTTTAAATCTATGTTGTTGTTGTGTGACACCCAGGTTAACCACTCGCGACACTGACGTGTGTATTTGTGTAATCTGTGTGCTCTAAACCCATCCTCGTGGTTTCGATATATGGGGAAGTCTGATGGCATATCTTTCATAAGAGACCAAAGGTATAAGGCATTCGCATCAAACCCTTTAATGCTTTTTACCAGCTTATTACCCCTGATACGGGTCTCGTTGACTTCGTGGTAACGATGAAAAATGATACTCGGCCCACCCACCACGTTATTTCGTAACAACTTGTGCACTTCTCCTCCTTCTTCGAATACAAAACAAAAGAAACATCTTTATTCATGGTGTTGAATAGGTACTGTAAAGTAATGCCAGGGACGGAGATGGCCTGCTTGCACATGTCTATATTTAACTTGGCATAAAAGGCTACTTGTTTGTCCAGGGCTTGTAGAAAGGGAGACACGTCTTTGATGTTGTACCAAATTAAAAAGTCCCGTAAGGTAGTCATTTTATTGTCGGTCCACGCTTTCTGACAATCGGCGTATTCTGCTTCGGATATGTTACGGTTTTTAAGCTTTGAGAAAAAGGCTTCATGTGGTGGTAGGGCTGTCTCATTTAACTTTCCCAGGTCGGTCAGATACTCATAGCACAGAAAGCCTTTTGTCTCTTCAATACCAAACGAGGCCAGATATTGAGAGTAACTTACTCCCGGGACCAGAAAGTTGGAGACGTCGAGGAATTTTAGTCTTTCTGTCGCTATGCACATAAAATTATTATTTCTTTTGACTATAAACTTATATGGGTTAGCCTCCCGATCAAGGAAATACCGTATTAAATAAGGTTTCAGAAGGTTAATGTCATACTTACCGCTATTCAGTCCAAACAGGGGGAGTTCCATCAGGAAACCTTCGAGCCTTTCACTTAATTTTGGGTGGTCACCTAATTTAGCAAAGACTGACTCGAACTTTTTGAGTAAAAGCTCATACGATTTAGCAGCTATTTCATGGAGATAGTCCAACATTTCATTTACGAGGACCTGTGGATCACCGGTGGTGATGAAACATTTAGGGGTGTCGAACCCAGGGACATTAGAGGCGACCGCACAGGAGAGGGGGACGTGTCTGGCCATGAAGGTCGTCGACTTTGAATCAGCCGGTAAATTTTCATTGGAGAAGAAAGATTCCATATCGTAGCACGCTCTGAAAGGGAGAATAAAATTTTCGTCCACGTCAAACCCGTGGTCACGGAGCAAATCCAAGATCGATTCGGTCGGGCGATAAACCCCACCTTTATACGTTTCGATAGTGGCTACGCCTTTACACCTAAGTTCGTGGGGTGTCAATCGCTTGTACATCTTAAACAGTTTGCCGCATTTCCCACAAGAAAAACACCGAGCGGCCCTGGCCACATCAACAATATACATGAAATGGTTTTCATGTAGAAGAAGATTCAGTATATCTGGATGTGTACTAGTGCTTCTAATTTTCGGAACCAGATGTTCCTCCTCTGTAAAGGCAAACACATTTATTTGTATTTTAAAACATTCTTCCAGGGCAGGTAAATCAACTAAACTAACACCAGAAAAAGGGGTGTGGGAGTCCAACTCTTTATACCGCAGCCATTTGGTGAACAGTCTTCGTGTGTTTTTTCTAACATCCCTAACAGATCTTCCCCCTGATTTAAACACAGATATACAGCGAAATATACACAAATTGTCTGTGTACGGCTTACCGCGTGAGTCGGTTTGAATTATATTAATAAAATTATTGTGTTTGATAAAGTCAGGGATTGATTCTAAACAACAACCAACAGGGAATTCTACCAGTTTATAAACATAAAAAGTTATACTGGGGATTGTTTCTACATAATACTTAGTGTCTGGCCGGGTTAGTGTCGCTGAATTGACCAAGTCAACACCGTTTAATTTGGTCACAAAGGCCTCGAAATCAGATCTATGGTTTATTAAATAAGGTATATCGAACAAGGAAGAGTTATTGGGACTGGCATGGTAGAGCCGTAGGGCTTGTGTCTCTCGATGTCTTAGTATTGTGTGCAGACTGGCGATTATTTTGAAGCGAGAGTTTTGAACATTAAAAAGTCGGAATAAACGAGAACTCCAATCTGTCGGCATGTCAGTATCTGGTCGATTAAAAAATGTCCATTCACACAGATACCGACCGTGTCGTATGTGTGATCTAATCGTATTCCAGTGATCATTATACACAGCTCGAACATCCGGGGGTAATTTATGTAATGACAAATATTCAGTAGTTGTGTTAACACCAGAGGTTCAAGCCGGTTCGTTGCAAGCGTGATACGTGATGATAGTTGAGTATTATTAATAAGCGATACATTATCGCCCGCGCCACCCGACAAGGTATCTGTTGATCCGTCACTCGCCGTGGTACTAGGTGATAGTTGCTCTTCTGTTGGCAACATGCTTGTTGTTGATGATGATGCGTCACTCGGTAAGGCACCAGATGATTGATGCTTAATATTAGTAGGCGACACGTGATCGGCCGTGCCACCCGACAGAGCACCTGGTGATTCGTCACTCATTGTGGTAGTACCTGTTGATAACTGAGTATTGTTACTAGGCGACACGTCATCGCCTGCGCCACCTGACAGGGCACCTGGTGTTAGTAACTGTTCATCTGTGGTCGGCGAAACATGATCGCCTGCGCCACTCGGCAACCCGCTTGTTGTTGATACTGCTGCGTCACTCAGTAAGGCACTAGATGATTGTTGCTTATTATTAGTAGGCGACACGTGCTCGGCCGACAAGGTACGTGTTGTTAGTAACTGTTCATCTGTGGTCGGCGAAACATGGATCGCCTGCGCCACTCGGCGTGGTACGTGATGATGCGTTAAAAATAGAAGTTGTTCGTTCTGCGTCACTCACTGTGGTACTAGATGCTTGTTGCTTATTGTTGGTCGGTGACACGTGATCGGCCGACAAGGTACGTGTTGTTAGTAACTGTTCATCTGTGGTCGGCGAAACATGATCGCCCGACAAGCCACCGGATGTTGATAACGCCTGCCCGCTACGGCTGGCGGCAGAACGGGCGGATGCTGCTTGTGTTGATGTGGTAAGTTGACGGTATTTGAGTGTCTGTAACTGACGACACTCTGTCATTCGAGACTTGTTGTTTGGTTGACTTCTGCCGTTTACCAGTAGATTGTTCGTCTGTATTCGGTTCTCGTCGCCGCTTGCGACTTGTGGATTGTTGATTATTAGCAGCACTAGATGATGATTGAGTGGTCGACACCCCACTGAATACTGTTTCGTGTTCGGTCTTTATGTGTCCCCGTAAGGCGTCTTTTCGGGTATACATACAATCGCAAAGATCGCAAGTAAACTGTTGTGTAGAATGAGTAGTTGTACGATGTCGTAACAAATTGTCAAGACGTGTGAAGGTTTTATTACAGAGAGTACATCCGTGCCTCTGCGTAGCTGACATTCTCTGATAAAATGGCCGAACTATTTGTGAATGTTATCCAGCCGGATGAAGTTTGTAAGATGACGAAATTATTAGATGTGTTGATTCGTAAACATGCGACGTTGTTTGACTCTGTTGTAGACAATATGCCAAGTGATCAAGCATATCCTGTCTTTGAGAATATCGCAGACGAAGTATTTTCTGATGCCAGCATCAATTGTGGCCGGATAATAATTTTAATGTCTTTGAGCAGATATATGAATCAAAACCTCGTTGATTCGTTGTACAATAGTGACGATGATGTCGAGCAAATTCTCAGCAGTTTCATGCAGAAGACAAGTAGCTTTCTGTATCAGAAGACACGGCTGTTAAAGTCCAACGAATTAGAAAAATATGCTGAATTTATTATCCTCTGAATAAAAATACATCTTTCCTCGTTAACTGCCAGCACTCAAATGACTTGGCCTTCGTTTCATGAATAACTTGTCTACTCGTGAGTGTTTGTCGTATATTTGAAACGACCAAGTTGTCATTTGAATCAGCCAATCAGATGTCGGGTAAATAACTAACCACTGTCACATCGCTTGACCGACACTGCCAATGTCACACGGGGGGCGGGCGAACGGTCAAAAGGCGGGTTGTGACTGGCACATTTCACTCGAGTATAGATTCGTAATCACGCAGAAAGAACAACGGCTTTTCATCGACTATTACATTATCTACTACACTGTTTGTCATTGTCTGCCACCATAATTACGCACCTAGGTACTTTGTGTCAAATCGTAATGGCATCTCTTTCGTATGTTTTCTATCTCCGGGAGGAAAAGATAATTGGTTTTGACGGCAGTGCACCTAAACAGAGATAATCACTGTCAGTTCTGTAAGTATTCTGTCCTTACTTCAAACAGTTTCTGCTGCCAGCATAATTGCTCGGTAAGATGTTAATTTTCTTCCGTGCCTCTGACACATAAATTATAAAAAATATCTCTCTCGAAACATAACGGTAATTTCCTAGAATCATAATTATTGTGTACCAGCCGCACGATAATTTAACGTCTTCAGATTAGTGTCAGTTTGTGTGAGTCATATATCTTTGTTTAACAGATTGCTAACGTTGTTCTACTAAAAAAAAAAATCAAACCTGCCTGTTTGCCGCAGACAAAAAAACAAACAAAAAACATTGCTACAAACACAACATACATTATACGGAAAGACATTATTTAATATCAAAATACACAAATGTACAAAGACATTACTACAAAAAAAAAAAAAAAAAACGCGCTTAAAAAAAAAAACCGGAAGTGTTAAAACGTAAACATTACAACTGTCAACAAACACGACTGCTGCATGCAAATATTAGATTCTCATACATGCACAGATGTCAGTTGTTTCTCACAACAGAAGATACCCGCCATTCACAACGTTCATTCAAGACTCACAACAATGCAACTCAGTGGAGCGTTCATTTTCTAAAAAACTTTTTCTAAAGCAATGCCAACGCCCTGTGAAATTACATTACACCCAAGAATGAATCACGACGTATTGATTTGTCTGTGTGTTGGTACTTTTTTGCCTAGCGGATTAAGACAGTAACTGGAAATATAATAGCGTCACAGAATGCGCATCAAAGTCGAGTGGGTTAACACAATTGTGTTCGAATCTTTGTATATACCGGTCTCTCTGGCTGTGGGGTTACAACACTTTCTCTCTGTAATCCCGTTTATCACGCAGAGTCTCGTAGCGGAGTGAGAGCTGAGGCGGTTCGACCCCGCTCGTGACTTGCGGGATACTGAGCCGGTCGCTCAGAAAGCAATGGCAAACTACTAAGCGTAATCTTCCCAAGCGATCAACATACAGCTGAAAGATGCTGGTGTTGACAGCTAAGTTCTGTAAAGGATATGGTAAAAAGACGTTTTAAACCAAGTGCACATTATGTCCGATAAGCCGCCGCTGTGTGTATATGGCATAGGTATCTGTTTCGTCAGCGTGTTCCGTACCGATAAGCGGTCATTATCTAGCAGAGCCGTAGGGGAGTAATTCTTTAAGCATCGGCGTAGGTAATCACTATCAGGTGACGCCCTGGCTAAACATTATCATCAAGAGTTGTCGGGTCACTAATCGTTGGAATATATAGACGGACGTCCGAGTCATAACGTGACATTTAGTGGCCATGGATCCTCGCTGGAAACATCCTTTTACTTGTTTAATTGCTGGAGCCGACAGGGAGTGGGAAAAGCGTATTTGTACAGCGGTTCCTGACCCATCTTCCCAGCCATGGTAGACCCGATTCCAGAGGAGGCTTATATGGTGTTACGGAGAATGGCAAGAGCATGTACGAGAACTATGAAGGGGGTGCAGTTTATCGAAGGTCTACCTGATATGGAACAGTGGACAGGCGATAGACGTCGGTTAGTGGTAATAGATGACCTAATGTCCGAGACAGATGATACGGTGACTAAACTATTTACTAAGGGCAGTCATCATCGCAACCTCAGCGTCATGTATATTCTACAGAACCTTTTTGGTAAGAATAAAGAACAAAGAACCATCAGTCTGAATTCACATTACCTAGTAGTATTTAAGAACCCCCGAGACGGTACACAAGTTAATAATTTGGGAAAACAAATTTTTCCAGGGCGGGTGTCATATGTCCAAGAGAGTTTTAAGGACGCTACATCGGCTCCACACGGGTATTTGTTATTCGACCTTCGCCAGGAAACACCGGATCAACTCCGTCTACGAAGTCATATATTTCCCGACCAAAGACAAGTCGTCTACGTGCCTAAATAACATGTCTAGTCAACTTAAACGCAACGAATCCATGTTGCGGTATTTGGGTGAAGCCAAGCCACCTGCCGTAAAAGCTGTTATTAAAACAGCTTCCCCAGACCTCGTCCAATCAATATGTGAGTGCTGTCACAATGTATTAAGAGGTAATGTCCCACTCACACCCGCTCAGAAGCGACGGCTACAACGACACAAAAACAGTCTGAGAACGCTCACTCGTAAGAAACTATCGCTCAAGAAACGGAAACAGATCTTGCAAAAGGGTGGATTCATCGGCGCCCTGCTCGGACCCATCCTTAACGTATTGAAAGGTATTGTGGGTTTATAATGAAGAAAATGATCCCGACACACTAACCGATAGCCTACAAGATTTGGATAATTAGATGCAACAAGTCTTGGCAACAGAAGATCTACCACCCCGTGACAAAGCCAGACTATATCAACAAACCTTACAGCGGTATCTGAATCGCCTCGAGCAGCATAGGCACAAACCATTAGGGCTGGTGGATATCAAGGAACAAAAACCCGAAGTCAGCGCCTTACCGGCACCAGTAGTCGAGACACCGCCTGCTCAACTAACACCGAAGGTAGACGAACTCAAAGCCCCAGCAGAGACACCTGTGGCTACACCGGGTTATAAACTGCGGAAGAAGAAGAAGAAGATACCTACACCCCGATGGGAAAAATGGCCGCGAAATTAAGAAAATATTACTATGACCCAGAGAAACCGGGGGCCTATGGTGGTGCTGTCGCTTTACATCGAAATAACAAACTTCCAGCTAAAACCATTCAGAAATGGTTACGTCATCAGGATACCTATACTCTACATAAACCGATTCGTCGTCGGTTCCAGAGACGTCAGACCATAACCGGGGGTATAAATCAACAGTTTCAAGCCGACTTGATAGATATGCAAAAATTACGAAGGTACAATGACGGTATGGCCTACCTAGTGACTTGTATCGATGTGTTTAGTAAATATGCCTGGGCCATCCCGATCCAGAAGAAAACGGGGAAAGAACTAGTGGCGGTCGTGAGTAAAATATTTGAAGAGGGCCAACCGATAAACTTTCAGACCGACAAAGGTTCAGAATTCATCAATCGAACTTTCTTAAAATTTCTGACTGACCGAGGCGTGCATTTCTTTACCACCGAGAACGAAGATGTGAAAGCCGCCGTGGTAGAAAGATTCAACCGAACTCTTAAGAAAAAATGTGGCGTTATTTTACCAAGACCAATACACTGCACTAGGTCGACGTGATAGATAAATCGATCCGAAACTATAATGGTTCGTATCACCGGAGCATTCGCATGGCACCCGTGCAAGTTAACAACAGTAATCAAGAAGAAGTGTGGAATAATTTATACCGTAAAACAGACGCATCAAGAAAAGTGTATTTTAAAGCCGGCGACCGTGTCAGGTTAGCTCAAAGCCAATAACCTTTTAAAAAAGGTTATATGTCGGGTTGGACAGAAGAACTGTTTACCGTTAGTCGTATAAACCAGACAAGTCCGGTGACGTATGTGCTAAAAGACGATTCAGGGGAGGAACTTAAAGGGTCATTCTACAAAGAAGAAATACAATTGGTGGGTGATAAAGAAATTTATCGTATTGAAACAATCTTACAAGAAAGGTGGAGGAAAGGTAGCGGTAAAGAGTATTTAGTCAAGTGGTTTGGTTATCCCAATTCATTCAACAGCTGGATAGCCGACACGCAACTAGCCAGCTATGGAGACTAGTGGTATGGCCGAAGACAACCTGGAAACTATGGTGTTGCGTCCACAGACTAGGGACGGGGGAAAAACTTCGTTCTGGTCGTTTTTTGGACAACGAGTGCCGCGGCCAGAGATTGTATTCATCTGCCAAACCCTCGTTATATATAGCGTAATTGCTGTGTCACTATTCAATCTGACTCAAGGCAGCGCAGACGCAGCAGAAGGCAAACTGTGGGTCGCTCTAATGAGTAGTTGTTTGGGTTATATGCTACCTAACCCTAAGCTAGATAAACAATGAGTTTCTATTTGGTTTTACCGAGTAATACGGCGACCCGGAAGTGTTCCCGAACAACCACCCAGGTCACTTTTTCGTCAAGTTGCCGCAGAATATTGAGGTGAGTCAACAATACGAAGTGGGCCTGGCCGAAATTCAATTCCCCAATATATATTTTAACGGCTTGCCGGGTGAAATTTGGTCCAATACTTTCCACCTAAAGATAGTGGTAGAGAACCTATAACGCTTATATGTCCACCAGGTCCGTTCAGCACCCCGGAGGTTTTCATCGAGGAATTGAATAAGTTGTGTGTAGAAACCCAAGTAGATGAGAAAGTGAACATTAAATTCGTGCTAGGTACACCTTGGAAAAAAGTCGGAATGAAACTATTTGAAAAAGGCGCCCACGTTAAAATTAGTGACAGATTGAAAAACATGTTGGGTTTTCCAACCTCGACTCTATCAGACGACAATGTCTTATAAAACGGTAATATAGAATTAGAAATGGATAGCGAAGTTAAAAATATCTACGTCTATTCTGATCTCGTAGCTGCCAGACCAGTCGGAGACGCCATGGTTCTTTTACTAAGGACTGTCCCTATATTGGATCGGTTGTTTCCGTCAGTGTATCGTGTCTACGACAAACCACACTACGTCCACTTAAATCAATTCTCCTTCGACACGGTGGAAATACTTTTAACTATGGAGACGGGAAAGACGATACCACTCAACGATGGGACTTCAGTGCTTAATTTACATTTTCGAGCCCGGAAACTCTCAGAGCTCGAATAGACTAAAATGTGTTTTTATGTGCCCATCGAATAAGGCTCGTTTCCAAATATACGAACAGGGTGCTGAAATTAGACTTAGTTGGCGGATATTTTACAATTCCCCTCGACCCGCGTCAGCGAGACTGAGTCCGTTCTTTCCGGCGTGGGTGAAGTAGATTTGGACAAGGGTACGCAAAATATCTATTCCGACATTGTCACCTCGCGTGTGGTCAGCGTGTGATGGTACCATTACTACGGACTCTACCTGTCCTAGACAGATCCACCACCTCTGTATTTAGGATGTATGATAAACCACATTACGTTCCACGCCATCGAATAAGGCTCGTTTCCAAATATACGAACAGGGTGCTGAAATTAGACTTAGTTGGCGGATATTTTACAATTCCCCTCGACCCGCGTCAGCGAGACTGAGTCCGTTCTTTCCGGCGTGGGTGAAGTAGATTTGGACTAGGGTACGCAAAATATCTATTCCGACATTGTCACCTCGCGTGTGGGCGGCGCTGTGATGGTACCATTACTATGGACTCTACCTGTCCTAGACAGATCCACCACCTCTGTATTTAGGATGTATGATAAACCACATTACGTTCCACTCAGTCGGTTCTCTTTTGACACGATTGAGCCTCTTATAACCGACGAACGGGGGGAAACCTATCCCATTCGGTAGTGACGCTGCATTTTCGAACCAACAAACGTTTTGAGGTGGTTTAACCATGGTTAGACACGTGCCAATCCGACGCAATCCCAAACTATACGAGGAATATTTCTGTAATCAAGCCGGCAGCGGTCTACCCGTTTTTGTGGGTGGTCGGAGTCAGCGAGGTCATGGAATTGGTAGTTTCTTTAGTGGCCTTGGTCAAACAATTCTTCCTTGGTTGAAGACTGGTGGCAAAGCCCTTTTGCGGGAAGGATTGGGTACGGGTTTGCAGGTGGCTCAAGACGCCCTAGCCGGTCGGAATGTCGGCGAGTCCTTCAAAGAACACGCCAGGGACGCCGGTCAACGACTGCTCCAGGGCGCTGCTCAACATATCAGCCAAACAGGTAGCGGCGTCAGGAAACGAAAACGAGCCGCCCCGCCCGGTCAGCCCAGTAAAAGAATAAAACCAGCCGACAGAAAGCGATCGGCTCATAAGAACCACCAACACCAGCGGGGACATTCAGATATTTTCTCGTAATGGCGTTAATACATCCCAAGTCGTGTGAGTGCCTACATTCTGGTCTGGATTTGTTTAGCGTGCCACCTACCCAGACGGCCGTGGAAGAAGGACAGTTTGTGGAGATTCATCCGTTGGCCACGTTAGCCTATGGGGCACCCATCGAGTTCTCCATCTCTGGTGTGGGAGAGGATTATATAGATTTGTTTAATACTTTTCTGCACGTGAGGGCCAAAGTTACACTTCCCAACGGTGACGACCTACCGAACACCGCCGAAGTCGGTCCCATAAATTATTATTTGCATAGTTTGTTTTCTCAAGTAGACGTGTCTTTGAACGACACTCTTATTTCACCGAGTGAAAATTCGTATCCGTACCGGGCCTACTTGGAAACTCTTCTGAATTATGGTGAAGAGGCCAAAAAGAGTCATCTGACGTCAGCACTATACTACCCAGATACTCCTTTGTATATGACAGACACGAAGGGTGAAACCAATAAAGGTCTAGCCAAAAGACGATCTTTAGCCAGCTATAGTGTGGCGATGGATATGATGGGCCGTCTACATTCCGATATTTTCAATCAGGACAGGTACATGCTGAATGGGGTCGATATCAAAATCAAACTAACCCCCTCAAAATCTGTCTTTAATTTGATTGCCACGGATGTAAACGGTGGTTACAAAAGTGTCATTACTCATGCCACCCTCTTGGTGAGGAAAGCTAAGTTAAATCCAGCTATCTCTCTGGCTCATGAAAAAGCCTTATTGAGAGCCAATGCCAAGTATCGCATTAAAAGGGTAGTGGTAAAAACCTTTTCTATCCCGAAAGGTATGTTTTCCCACACGCAAGATAACCTCTTCCTCAGCCAGACGCCGACCCGGGTGGTGATCGGCTTAGTGAATGCGTCGTGTTTCAACGGCGAGCTAAACACGAACCCCTTCATATTCAATCATTATCAGTTAAACTATTTGAGTTTGATGGTAGATGGGCGTAGTGTCACAGGCAAACCCTTAACCATGAATTATACCACAGGTCAGTATGCGCGAGCTTTCCATGGTACCAATTTGGCCCTCGGTCTGACCGGTAAGGATTTCGGGAATGGTATCAATTTTGAGAGTTTCAGTCAAGGGTTCGCTCTCTACGCTTTTGATCTGACTCCCAGTATATAAGACGGGGAGCAGTTTGAACTGGCCAAATCCGGTCCACTGTCACTGGAACTTAAGTTTGCCGTTATAACGGATGCACCTCTTCAAGTCATCATATACGCGGAACTCGACTCGGTTCTAGAAATTTCCAAGACGAGGCAAGTGCTAACCGATTACGTAGCATAATGGATACCCAACACCTAAGACAGTTACTCATGTCTGACCCGTTTGTTCGACGACTTTCGCTAGTCAACGTATGTGCTAGAGATCAATTGCCTAGACACACTGATAGAACACAACCAGCCGCTTTTATCGTCAACACCGACACCAGTGCTTACTCTGGGTCACATTGGATCACCCTATATTTCGATGGCCTAGGTCAGTTTGAATATTTCGATTCGTTTGGTTTGCCGCAATTACACGCCGACATTATCCGCTTTATACGACGTAACTCGGACCAATCACCTATGTACAATACCCGTATGTTACAAGACATCAATAACGCTACTTGCGGGCTGTACGCCCTGTATTTTCTGGTGATGAAATGCCGCGGCGCGAGCATGTCGCGTATCCTGCAGCCGTTTGGTCACAGACAACACGTGAATGACCGCCTCGTGTTTCGATTGGTTAGCCCGTGGTTGAAAAAGACAAGTCCAGACACGTTTAAAATCAATCGATAAACTATGTCCTATAAAACGAGACGAACTGGCCACATTCGTGTTTCATGCCCGCCACGCTCAAGATGTCTACAGCTACCTGGATATTCATGTCAAGAACTGATGAAATGCCCAGACCACTAGCCAACGGTTTGAAAGCGGCGACAGTTTCTCAATACCGAGGCACTACGACCGTACATTTACGCAAGTATTTCGGTGTCTCTGAGCTCAAGTATCCGACCAAGGTGGGAATTACACTCACGAGAGCAGAGTTTGAGTCTCTCCTATCAATGAAGGATGACATTCTAGCGGATTTCGATAAACTAACTTACCAACCACCCGAGGTGTCTAGTAAAGACCAGTCTACCTACAATCAAGACCCCGTGACGTTTTATCAAGACCAGTCTACCTACAACCCAGACGTACCTGAACTGATTACCTATGACTACAGTCAAGACATGCCACTGAATGACCAGACAGCTTTCTACAGTAATCAAATCCCGCTGATCCCTTTGGGACGTAAACGACGCAAGCTTTAGATGTTGTAACCGAATAGATGTTGTCTACTAATAAAATGCGTGTGAAAATGTTACCTTTTTGTTTGTTTTCTTTATTGATGTTTTATGTCGTATTTTTTTAATGTCGTACCTACAATTACTAGACCACCACCTCTGACCATCACACCCACTCTGATGAGTCACTAGACCACGTCACCTCTGATGAGTCACTAGACCACACCCCTGACCACCTACTTAAAATACCCGAAGAGTTATCGCCCTTTGTTGAGGTATCTATAAAACTCCACCTCCACAAATTCGCGTGCTTTAGCCCCACTTACACTACTTATGTGTAATTGTAATGCTCTGTGACTTACGTAGCTCATGTTTTGCAATTGTTTAAATCTGCGTCTAATGAATGTGTCTTGTCTTGTATTTTTAGGGTTTCAGGTGTTAAGCATGCTTTACGTTTTCATTGCATTTTCTCAAGGCCTTCTCTGGCATGATTCCCTCCATTTGCTTGTAACCTGCTGCCAGGAGTCTTCCGTACTCACCCTCATCTACTAACCGTTGAAATATCTGGTAGTTACAAGAGACGGTCACCATACACTGTTCTCGACCTTCCTGATTTCTGAGATACCTACACTGTATCGATTTCCATGTTTATAAGATACTAGCTGACCCGGCCCGGCTTCGCCCAGACTCTAGTGGGGAGCATCTCATTTAATTTATATACGTAGTCATATAAGCTCCCGTTCCCGTTCCCGACTATCTATCTATCTGTCTGTCTATCTGTCTGTCTGTCTGTCTGACCCGGCCCGGCTTCGCCCAGACCCTGATGGGGAGCATCTCATTTAATTCATATAAGTAGTCATATAAGTTCCCGTTCCCGACTATCTGTCTGTCTGTCTGTCTGTCTGTCTGTCTGTCTGTCTGTCTGACCCGGCCCGGCTTCGCCCAGCCCTGGTGGGGAGCATTTCATTTAATTCATATAAGTAGTCATATAAGCTCCCGTTCCCGTTCCCGACTATCTACTGTCTGTCTGTCTGTCTGTCTGTCTATTATTAGAAAGAGCACTTGAAAGATCTTTACATCTTCCCCCAACAATTAACTTGGGTAAATGGAGCGTCTTATTTAATTCATATTCGGCCCCTGCTCCCGTTCCCGTTCCCAAAAAAGACGACCCGGCCCGGCTTCGCCCAGTCCCTGGTGGGGAGCATATCATTTAATTCATATTCGGCGGAGGGAGGAGGAGGAGGGAGCAGGAGGGAGGAGGAGGAGACAGGAGGAGGAGGGAGGAGTAGGAGGGAGGAGGAGGGAGGAATGAGGGAAGAGGGAGGAGGAGGGAGGAGGAGGAGGAGGAGGGGGGAGGAGGAGGAGAGAGAGGAAGAGGGAGGAAGGAGGAAGGAGGGAGTGAGGAGAGGAGGAGGAGGGAGGAGGAGGGAGGAGGTGAGGAGGAGGGAGGAGGGAGGAGAGAGGAGGAGAGGAGGAGGAAGAGGGAGGAGAGGAGAAGGAGGAGGAAGAGAGAGGAGGAGGGAGAAGGAGGAGGAGGAGCAGGAGGAGTAGGGAGGGAGGGGAGGAGGAGGGATTAGGAGGAGGAGAGAGGAACGAGGGGAGACGGAGGAGGAGGGAGGAGGAAGGAGGAGGAGGGGGAGGAGGAGAAGAGAGGAAGAGGGAGAAGGAGGAAGGAGGAGGGAGGAGGAGGAAGAGCGAGGAGGAGGGAGGAGGTAGGAGGAGGGAGGAGAAGGGAGAGGAGGAGGAAGAGGGAGGAGGAGGGAGAAGGAGGAGGAAGAGAGAGGAGGAGGAGGGAGAAGGAGGGAGGGAGGAGGAGGGAGGAGGAGGAGGGAGGAGGAGCGGGAAGGAGGAGGCGGAGGGAGACGAGGAGGTGAGGAAGGAGGAGGAGGGAGCGAGAGAGGGAGAAGGAGGATGGAGAGGATGAGGATGAGGGAGGAGGATGGAAAGGGGGAGAATGAGGAGGGGGGGGAGGATGGGAAAGGAGGAGGAAGAGGAGGAGGGACGGGAGGGGAGGAGGAGGAGGGAGGAAGAGGAGGGTGGAGGGAGGAGGTAGAGGGAGGAGGAGGAGGTAGTAGAGGGAGGAGGAGGAGGGAGGAGGAGGAGGGAGGAGGAGGGAGGAGGATGGAAGGGAGGAAGAGGTGAGAATGAGGGAAGGATGCAGGAGGAGGAAGAGCGAGGAGGTAGGAGGAGAAGGAGGGAGGAGGAGGAGGGAAGAAGGAGGAGGAAGAGGAGGGAGGGAGGAGGTGAGAGGAGAGGGGAGGAGGAGGAGGGAAGAGGAGGGAGGCGGAGGAGAGAGGAGAGGGAGGCGGAGGAGAGAGGAGAGGGAGGAGGCGGAGGGAGAAGGAGGAAGGAGGAGGAGGGAGGAGGGAGGGAGAGGAAGAGGGAGAAGGAGGAGGGAGAGGAGGAGGGAGGAGGAGGGAGGATGAGAAGGGGGAGGAGGGAGAGTGAGGAGGAAGAGAAGGAGGAGGGAGGAGGAAGAGGGAGTAGGAGGAGAGAGGAGGAGGAGGGAGGAGGGAGGAGGTAGAGGGAGGAGGAGGAGGGAGGAGGAGAGAGGAGGAGTAGGGAAGAGGAGGAGGGAGGAGGAGGGAGTTCGCCATTCCGAAGTCATACTCGTCTAGGTTCTGTGATTTCGGTCATTCCATTGATTGTTCTTCCCTTCTACATGACTGTGGATAACTTCATTACACATAAAAAGATGAATTGTTATTGACATTGCCGTGTGACGATTCTGTGTAGTCACGTCATTTTCTTCGCTTTTCCTAGCGTTGTGGTTCAGGGATTCGTTGATCTCTTCTATTTACCTACGTATTTAGGGAGGGGGAGGAGGGAGGAGGAGGAAGAAAAAAACAACAAACTATGACAGTTGGCAACGCGGGAATGAAAGGGAGACGTGTAAAAAATTACATCTCAATCAGGTGGACCGTTCGCGAACGCATAAAGGAGATACATACAGACATACAGACGGCGATTGCCTTTTATATATGATTGATTGATTGATTGATTTAGGAACCGACATCACAGCATTCGGGACATTCCCATAAGCGCTCCGTCCCCATCCTCAGCAGCCAGCGAAGAGTTCCAACACTAATAGTTCCATTAGCAATATGATTATATGTCCGTCTCGCCTTTCCTCCGAGCGCCGAGCGTCGGACAGATCCTCTTGTCACACCTCGCTGTCTCATTCTTACCAGACTCTTGTGATCCATCTGCTCCTCCGATGTGTACACGTGCTCCCACAAGGCCGCAACCACGTCTGCCTTGTCATGCATCAATACTCCATCAAGTTTTGCCGAGCCAGCCAATCTGTCCGCCTGTTCATTCCCCAGCACACCGGCATGCCCAGGAGAAAAGATCCAGGTGATGCTTACTACCCGTGTCCTCCGAAACGAAGCAAGCCACTCTGCACGAAGCTTACCTGTTCTCACCCTTCTCAGCATGATTTCTGAGTCAGTTACAATCACAATGTGTTTATGTATCGTGTTTTCTATCCAGCGGAAAGCTGCACTGACCTTTTATATATAAGATTATGTATCTCTCGAGTTTCAATTTAATTTTACTTATCATCAAATGGTTCCCCACGACGCTTGACGGCAGAAGTGGAAGATGATGATGATAATGATGGTGATGATGATGATGATGATGATGATCAAATGGTTATCCGAATCAACATCTGCAGGTTTAACATCTGTTATGTCAGGCTGATACGATCTACATTTCTAGGCTATAAATACATGATTTAATTTGATTTTCTATATTGTGGTCTAGTGTATTCTAGTGTAACCCATGCTCTATGCATTCTTTTATATGGAAAAACATTTATTTCTATGACATACTGTTTCAGTGTGAAAACATTGGTGAATAATTCTCCATGTCATTACCCCAAGTCCGTGTTTCCCCAGGGTTTCTTCATAGCGCATGTATCCGACCCTATCCTGGTACCCAGGTCATCCATAAACATGTTGATGTTGCCATTTCTTTGACTATATACTATACTCTGAAGTTTCATTTATAATTCTTCCCCTCTTGATTAATGCTTATGATTTGTTGGCGCGTGGCATTGGATCACATTCATGATTGATTGTTACTGTGGTTCTAAGTGTTGCTGTTATTATTGTAGATCGAATTGGTGTCCATTCTATTAGTGCTTTCACTACCTCTTTAGATGTCATTAAGGCTACTCCTTTAATGTGAGGAGTATTTCACTTTGTATAGCCTGTTAACAACAGGTTTCACTTATATTTAGACGTTTTTCTTATTTTACAGTTCCATTTGATCTTGTTTCGTATAATTCCAATATACTAATCTTATAATATATCATTTATATTGTCTTTCCCATTTCATACATAGTTTCACAATATTAAGTGACAATTCTTTATATTTTCTTAGGTGAGAACTTTCTATGACAAAGTAGCCCCTCCTACACTAACTCTCTTTACATGTCAGCTACTGCCATGACTTTGATGACGTCATGGCATAGTAAAGCCATAACCTAGGTTAGATATTAGCGGTTATGGCAGTGTTCAGTAAGCGGACGCCTGTTCCTGGATCGTGAAAAGTGGGTACTTTTCACACCACGTGAAAACGTTGGGACTCACTTCCCAAGTCAACAGGAAGTGGGGTCCAGACAAGTCATTCTCGTCGTGGGTTTCGTCGAGTGTGGACCACGTCCAGAACAGAGTGCGGCAAAAATTGTGCCACTCTTTTATGTTAGTTATTGCTACAAAGTGAATGATGACAGAGTGACAGATGGAGTGGCTATGGTTGTGTCTAGGGTATGTCAATGTGAATGTTGTGTTGAACAACTGATCAACCACGATGCATCAATACCAAACACCAGACTGCGCATATAATCCTTTAATTTAAGCAACTGGGTACAATATTATTCCACAGGAACGTTCATCATTACATATATAAACATTGCATAGGCACAGGTACAGTCCACGTAATCCCAAACACTATCGCTGCTAACAACTAAGCTCAGTCTCTAATATTTAGTCTCCGGATTACTCTCACTGAAACACACAGCGCGGAGTTCTCTCGCTAATTCAGATATCATTCAATTTACCAGACCGCCGACCTCACTGTCGGGTCCCAACAACTCAACTGTCCTCCTCAATGTTTTCCACTGTCTTTTAACCCTTCTTTGCAGCCCTTTCCGGAAACTATCACCCAGCCCCAAATTACTCTGCCTATCTTCACAGTCACAATTTTTTTTTGGGAATGTTATGAGAAGAAATGAATTGGAGAACTTGGTGACAACTGGTAAGATCGAAGGGAACAGACCAAGGGGAAGACATAGAAGCAAATACCTGGATGGCTTGGCCACGTGGCATGGTCGAGACAGGAACACGGAGCTGATCCACGACTCTGGTGATCGAGTGAGATGGCAAAACATGACCGCCAACGTTTACCGGTATGGCACATGATGGATGGATGGATCTTCTTATTTGCCCTTTCCGGGGAATGCCCTTTAACCTCGTGACCTTGTTTATGTTATAGTATTGCTATTAAGGACAATCACCTTAATGTTAGTGAACCCAGGCATGTTTCAGTTATTATATAGCAATGTGATGCATTACAATGTTGAATAGATGATGGTGCATATGATATGTCCCTGTTATAGTGTTGAGGCGACTATAGTGACAAAAACCTAAATTCGAGTCCGAGTTATATTCTTACAGGAGAGCAGAGTTGTGTTTAATAGTAAGTTGGTGTACTGTGTGTAGAATGGCAGAGTCCAATAATCAGCAGCTATGCATAGTGTGGTGAAATGACCACGGGAGCGACTTGATGAGCAATGAAAGTGACAGTTAATATCAATAGACATTCAGCGGCTCCAAGAAACTATAGCGCGGCCGCTCCATAACAGTGTGAAATGGAAACAAATAGGTATTTTAAACTCCTGCGAGAAAAAACGAACTAACCATCAACAAACGTTGCACATACCTTACAAGGAGATCCACGTGTCGCGAAATACAGGTGAAAAATCCGAAATCAGAAGCACTCAATAAATATAAAAATGAATAATAAAATAAGATAAAATACACACGAACGCATACAATACGACACACAGACGTTTCGATTCTCAGAATCTTTGTCAATGACAACACAGCTAATAACGAGATACAGCAAACGAAAGACCACACTACACTAACACACGATCTAAAACTTCGCCATGTGAGGCCGGAACGGTGACTTGGCCAGCTGAATTAAAAATGGGTTGCCAAAAAGGATTTGAGTAGCCAAAAATATGTGAACGGTCTGCTATGAAAATATAGGAAAGTGAGGACAATTAAGTTTAGATGTGGGGGGGGGGGGGGGGATGAACAGCATAGTAATAGATAGTGTTAACAATTGGGGAAGATGCCACAGTTATACTGTAGCGTCCACAACCGTATTAATTCCGGCTGGGTGGATGCATCCCAGATTGTTGATTAGTTGGCATTCAATTTTAAGTCTGACGCAGCTATTGGAGAAGCAGGATTTTAATGCGGTGACACATGCATCGTCGGCTCCATTATGGTTGGAGGAATTGAAATGGTTGGGGACAGGTTTGTCAGCGCCCTGATTGATGTCCCTGAGGTGTTCCCTGAAACGATCCGCAAGACATCTGCCCGTTTGGCCAATGTATTTCATGTCACATCGTTTGCAGATGAAAACATAAATCATATTGCGGGATGTGCAAGTGAAAGAATCTTTCAAGGTGAAGGTACCTCGGGGAAATGCCATCTTTGGTGTCTGAACAACGTATGGGCATGTCAGACAGTTCCTACGATGGCATTCGAATGTGCCCACGGATGAAGTAACCGTGGGGAGGCGACTATGCACAAGGTGGTCTCTGAGGCTCTGGTTACGGCGGAAAATTACCTTCAGCGCTAAAAAACAGGCACTGATCGTCTGCAAATAAAAGCTCATTTATTGCCTTTGAATCTGTTGTTTCATCTGAAGTAAAGAGTTCGACATTGTCTGAATCTGCTCTGTAAAGAAAAGTAAAATAATAATTATGCTAGCTAAGATGAAAAGGCGTATTTTCTCTAATATGTGAAAGACACGGAAGGAACCACTAGATGCAGAATCAGTACTCGAGGAGCCCCTGTCTGAGAAATTGCCAGTACTAAGAACACTACTTTCTGAACTTAGCAGTCAGCATAAGGTCACCATATAGTGGATACCAATCCACTGTGGAGTACCCGGAAACGACAGAGCTGATCGATTGGCTAAGGAAGGAGCCAAAGAAGAACAGCCTGATGTGCCCGTTACACACCACCAAAGGGAAAGAATGATCAAATCAGTCAGAAAGCCACCAAAACCAAGACGACTACTACATTATGGACAGACCAGAACAAGTCATTATTCTGTGCCTCGGAACAGGACACAATAGATTACGAAACCACAAGTATACAAAATTCAAGATTGGTGAAACAGTCATGTGCACATGTGGATTGGCGTCGCGGACAGCAGAGCACATACTCCAAGACTGCCCAAAACATATCTAGGCAAACCTTCTGGCCTAGAGAGACGACAGCGAAAGATAAACTCCATGGACCGCTGAGTGAACTAAAAAAGACAGTTACATTTATACAAGAGACAATATTGCAGTTAGACAAATTTCAAGCGAACGAAAGAAGAAGAAGGAACCACAAGAGTCAGCAACGAATAGGAGGATTTGGCAGGAGACCTGTTGAGGACCTGTGGTCAACAGATATTAAATAATTCATAGCAAGTGTAAATACTTGTTTACGGCGAGTCAGCATTTTAACATCAAAATATTAAATTAAGAAAAGCAAAATAGGGAAACATAAAAATAAAGTACATGTTTGAAAGCGCAACAGATATTAAATAATTCATAGCAAGTGTAAATACTTGTTTACGGCGAGTCAGCATTTTAACATCAAAATATTAAATTAAGAAAAGCAAAATAGGGAAACATAAAAATAAAGTACATGTTTGAAAGCGCAAAATTAAGATAATAAGAAGTCTTGTTTTCAAACCTCTTTAACTGTTCATTATACATGTATAGAATTTATGTTACATGTCCCCAACACTAACAAATTTAATCCTTAGAAATTATTGAAAACATTAATTGCCCTAATTATAACCAGAAACGAATAGACTGGATAATGCGGGTATCTAAAAATAACCACCTTCAACTATATCTGACAATTCGTTGACGTGGCAGCCGCGGCTAGACGCTCTCATGCCGGCCCTGTGGTCATAAATTCGAATCCCCATTGAGATGGATTTAAAACAAAATTAACCTGGGCTGCCAGGTCGACCTAGCCTAACATGTATACCAGGAAATGTTTAGGAAGTAAAGGCGGAGGGACGTGACTATCATCGACCAAGTGGTCTATAAAAATATGGGTATAGAACCATATATTCAGGGGGCCTTTAGGAGTGTAAAAAACAGCCCTTTGCTTCCTTACTGGTTTATTCGCATTATGAGCAGATCGCTAAACAGCCGCACAGTCTGCCGTTTGTTTTCGACGGATCCTTTCCTTGTTTGCTTGTATTGGCCATTGGGTTGAAGTCTATTGACAATGAATTACCTATGTGGGGAAACATTAGGACCAAGGTCTAATCCAAGCCAAAGTCTATTGACAATAAATTACCTATGTGGGGAAACATTAGAACCTAGGTCTAATCCCAGCCAAAGTCTATTGACAATAAATTACCTATGTGGGGAAACATTAGGACCTAGGTCTAATCCAAGCCAAAGTCTATTGACAATGAATTACCTATGTGGGGAAACATTAGAACCTAGGTATAATCCCAGCCAAAGTCTATTGACAATAAATTACCTATGTGGGGAAACATTAGGACCTAGGTCTAATCCAAGCCAAAGTCTATTGACAATGAATTACCTATGTGGGGAAACATTAGAACCTAGGTATAATCCCAGCCAAAGTCTATTGACAATGAATTACCTATGTGGGGAAACATTAGAACCTAGGTCTTCTTCTTCTTCGTTCATCCGGAGTTTTTTTTTCCGGACGTGATTGCGTTGTGCCTGTTTACAGCAGAGCTGCGTTCTTGCGCCGTTAGGCCGACACATCCGACTTCTGCGGGCATTTGTTGACCGGGTTAACCTTCCCGGGGGGTTTCTTAGGACGTTAGACTCTCACTGTTGTGGTGTTATCTCCCATCCCAGCTGGCCCATATAGAACAGCCAAAGGCATCCTGGCCGGCCCTCAAGGGAAGGCAGGGGCAGACCATGGGCATTCCCCGCCATCCAAGGAGGCTTCCATAATTGCAGAGCCATCACACAGAGCTCTGGTACTGGGCTCACCCAAGGAATCGTCACGTCCTGCACATGGCTGCTTAGCCTCACTTCCGTATATTGGGCCTTCCGTTCACCATAGGCTGTTCTTCCTAGAAGCCAGAAGAATGCAGTTTGCAGATGACATCCACACAGTGAGCTTTCGATTCGGACTTTCCAAGTAATGGATTTGCTATCCAAGCAATATTCCATTTTGTGCCACTAGGACGCTTTTTCCACCTTTTATGAAGCCCACACAGTGAGCTTTCGATTCGGACTTTCCACGTAATGGATTTGCTATCCAAGCAATATTCCATTTCATGCCTCTGGGAGGCTTGTGTAACCGACATGCCTGTGGTATGAAGTGTGGCAGTCTAAATACTTCTTCATGTACATTTAAATGTCAACCTGAATACAGTTAAAGTAAGCTGCAGTCGACTTGAGATTGTTGATATCTCCATAAAGCTTGTCCTCGAATGAAGCAGGTGTGGGCCAAAATATCTTTCTCTGTTCTGCATATATTGGGCACTCTTGCAGCAAATGTTTAGCTGTCATTTTACCAGTTCCACAATTACATTCATCTGTATCTCCTATCTTTAGTTTGTTGAACAAGTGGTATTTCAGCCTGTTATGTCCTGTGCGGAGTCTGAAGATTGCTACTTGTTCTCTTCGGTCGAGTTTGTAATATGCATCATCCTTCTGGTGGCCTGGATGCTCTGATTCCCATTTGGTTCTATAAGTGCTTTTAATCAACCTCTTTGCCTCATTATAGGTTATGTCTATGTCAGGCTGTGGTAGTCGTCCGCCCTCTTTTGCCAGTCTGTCAGCCTCTTCATTTCCAGGTATACTGCAATGTGATGGGATCCACTGTATTACAACTTTTTTGGATTTCTGGCATAGACCATGGAGTGCTGCTCTTAGGTCAGCTAGTTCTGTGCTGTTTTTGCTCTTCAGTATTGAGACAGCTGACTTTGCATCTGTAAAGATAGCTATTTGTGTCTCTTTATTTTCCTCCATCAAGAGCATTTCTGCTGCAGTTTTCAGAGCCTCTACCTCCGCTTTGAAGTTACTTGAAAACTTTCCAGTTGCCACTGAATGTGTTTTTTTCACTCCATTTTTTAAATTTAGGAGAATTCCTCCTCCTCCATTCTCTACTGAATTTTTGGCTGATCCATCTGTATATGCATGGGTCCAATTGCTGCTTGGATAATGTTCTTTTATGTAGTTTAGGGTTATTTCTCTTCTTTCGGTTTCATGCTGAGTGTTCTTTTTCTCAATACCAGGAATGTTTTCTATCATCTCAGGCAGTTGCTGCTGTCTCCAAGCTGGGAAATTGTCTGCATTGTAAATGGGTTTGACTGTTGATATGTTAAGTATGGGATCTTCCCTAATTTTTCGTTTTGCAGTTTCTACAAAGTTGCTACGCTTCAGTCTTCCCTTTCCAAAACCACTAAACCTTTTATACATAGGGTGGTCTGTCAATCTTCTAAAATTTTCAGCTTGTTGCTGGGCTCTGCTATCTCTTCTATCCTGCATTGGTTGTAAACAAGTGATCTTTTCTAATTCATTAATAGGCGTTGTCTTCAGGGTTCCAGTTATGATTCGCATTCCTTGATTTTGGACTCTACTTATTTTGTTAAAGTTTGACTTAGCTGCTGTTGCCCAAGCTGCAATGCCATATTCCAGTACTGGCCTCACCCGTCCAGTATATAACTTCTTGAGAACTTTCTCATCTGCTCCCCACGTTGTAACAGCAAGCTTTTTCATGATTGCCATTCTTTGCCTTGCTCTTGTTCGATTTTTCTCAACCTGTGTCTTCCATGTCAGGCGACGATCAAAGGTGACTCCTAGATAGTTTGGATTTTCTTCATGGCGCAATATTTTTCCATTCAATACCAGCTTAGGTTGCTGAGTTTTAGTTGAGAGGGAGAACACTGTGCATGTTGTTTTCTCCTCACTTATCTTCACTAGCCATGATTTTGACCAGTCATCTAGCGCTAATAGAGCTTGCTGTATTCTGCTGTTAGCTGTACTAATATATTCTTCAGATGTCCATATGGCTAGGTCATCTGCAAAGGATGATGTGTGTACTCTGGCTGGAAAATTTTCCATGATGTCGTTTATATATGCTAGGAATAATGTTGGTGAAAGAACTCCTCCTTGGGGGACACCTTGCTCCAACAGCATCATTTTGCTGGTTTGTCCTTGTACTTTTGTCCTGGCAGTTCTGTTCTCAAGGTAGTGGCCGATCCATTTGTACATTTTCCCACAAACATGCATTTTTTGCAGTTTTACTTTCAGTCCTTCCTTCCATACTTTATCAAATGCTTTTTCTAAATCTATCCAGAACGCTAGTGTGTGCTTTTTCTCTTGGAAGGCATCCTCTATTTCCTGAGCTATATAGGTTATTTGATCTTCAGTGGATCTGTACTTTCTGAATCCTGCTTGGTGAGGTGTTAAGAGTTTGTTTTCTTCCAGATGCCATGTTAGCCTGCCATTGATAATGCGTTCCATTAATTTTCCTACACAGCTAAGAAGACTAATAGGTCGATAGCCATTTGGTTCTTCCAGGTCTTTTCCTTTCTTTGGGACTGGTATTAGTATAGCTTCCTTCCATGCCTGTGGGACTATTCCCCTCTTCCAGCTGTAATTTAGGACTGCTAGTAGTTTCTTTTTTGCCTTAGTGCCTAGTCCTATTAGCATTTCATTTGTGATTCCATCCTTTCCTGGTGATGTCTTCTTTTTTAGGGTATTCATTGCCTGTTCCATTTCTTCCATTGTTAGATTTGCCATCATATATTCTGCTGCTGTCTCTGTATATCTATGATGTATCTGTTTATCTTTGATTGCTTTCTTCTGTTCGGCTGTAATATCAATGTGGTTTGCACTGGCATAGTGTTCCATTAGTGCATTTGCAGCCTTTTTTCCTGTAAGCAAGGCATTTCCTTGTTTAATTGTTATTTGTTTGTTTCTAGGTCCTTCATTGTTCATGGCTTTCACTAGTTTCCATAAGTTTGTTTCCATCCCTGTCAAAATTCAGGTTTTCTGTTTTTTTCCTCCAACAATCTCTTGTTGTTTGATTTACTGTTCTTTTATATTTTGCTGAGATGGCTTTGAGAGAGATGTTCGCTTCAGTTGTTTGTTCTCTCTCTGCGGTCTTCCTAGCATCTTCAACTTTGTCCTCCAAACTTTGTAGTTCTTCAGTCCAGTATGGTTTGTAATTTTTCCTCGCTCCTCTTGGAATGGACTCAGTGGCCGCCTGTATTATTGCTCTGTTTAGACTTTCCACCATTTGCTTCATGTTGCCATATCGTGTATTTATGTTTTCACAATATTTGTCTGTTAGTATGGCAAATCTGTCCCAATCTGCTCGTTTTTAATTCCAACGGGGCAAAGGCTTTTGCTCCTGTGGAACATACTCCATATTTATTACAAGCTTGATTGGTCTGTGGTCACTACCTGCTAATTGGTCAAGCACATGGCGATCGATTTTGTGGAGGATGTCTCCTGTGCAGAAAGCTAAGTCTGGAGTAGAAGTGGTAATCCATCTTCTGGAGTAGAAGCTCGGTGTGTCATCCGCTTTGTTGAGTAGATGGAGATTTGAGTCTATTTTCCAGTCCTCCACTTCATCTCCTCTTTTGTCAGTATCTGGGTATCCCCATCTTTCTGAACGGCTATTAAAGTCTCCGACAACAATGCAATTTGTGTCAGTTATTTTCATGTTTGAGAGTGTAAGATCCTTATCTGCCGGGCTATACAGATTGTAGATTCTTATTTTCACGTCCTTTATCATTATATCAACACCTATAATTTCCGTTTGGTTGTCAGAGATCACAGATACTTCGCTGCAAGGTATTGTATTTCGTGTAAGTATTACAACTCCTCCTTTGTGTCCTTCGCGGTCGAAACGTGTGGCCTGATATCCCTCGACTGAAAATGTGCGATTGGCGTTGAGGTGTGTCTCTTGAATGCATGCCACATCTATTCTATCTTTATGAAGACGCTGTGTTAGGGAGGCTTTCTTGTTATAAACTCCTTCTGCATTCCATTGTAGTATGTTGAGTGTCCGGGGTGTTTGGTCAATAGCTCTTAACCTACTCCTCTGTGCCCTGACTCCACAGCACAGGGGAAGGTGACCACTAGTAGTCATGGGTGGACCCCCTCGAGGCAGGGGGCCCGGCACTATCACCGCCTGATGGGACTTCACGAACCTAGGTCTAATCCCAGCCAGTCTATTGACAATAAATTACCTATGTGGGGAAACATTAGGACCTAGGTCTAATCCCAGCCAACCTGTATGTGCTGTTCTGAAACATGACCTGGTCAGCATCTTAATTATTCAGTGCCAAACAAAAAGTGGGTTTGGACGTGACATGGTACACAATCAACAGAACAAGTATTATCATGTACATTTTCGTTCACTGAGCATTGAAACTGCGGAAGATACCACGAAACAAAACAAATAACACGATGACCCTAGTATGGCGATATATCGTCCTTCTGTTCAAATGGTAGTTCACACATAGTGATATATTATCCTTCCGCACTGTATCAGTTAATAAGCCTCGCCGGGGATGGGAAGTACCAGTGCTGGTCTTGCATACTTCACTGGTTTCTCGGCTTGGAGAGGGAAATGAGGACGCTACAACAATCGCCGTGGAGATGGTAATTTAGTACCGGGTGGAAAGAACATCTCTACACCCACTTCACTCAGATATATGCAAGGCCCTACACAAAGCTGTAACCACCCGAACGCCAATGCATCGGATTTCAGAGCTATAACTCAAGTCTTCTGTAGGATTGACCAACCATCCAACCACCTCTGCTTCTTCTTTTCTCCTATGTTGTAATTAAATCAAGTCTCTCTCTCTCTCTCTCTCTCTCTCTCTCTCTCTCTCTCTCTCTCTCTCTCTCTCTCTCTCTCTCTCTCTCTCTCTCTCCCCCCCCCCCCCATACGTACACCACATTATAAAAGTTAGTTGCATATCCTGAACAGGACGTTGCAGAGAACACCAGCATTTTTTGCTGTTGAGATCTCTTGGCAAGTTTACGTTCAGTAGTTTGCCATTGCTTTCTGAACACCTGGCACCCATACCCTTTTGTAAAAAAAACCCAACTCTGCCAAATCACACGCAGCTGTGTTTCGAAAGCGGGTATGCGGGATTACGAACTGCGCCCGAAACACCTTTGCCACATTATAAGGTATATTGTTCAGACATTGTATTTAATTTTCGTTTTCTCTTGTATTATGTATTGGTATTGCTATTGAGAGCTTCCGGGCGTTGAGATAATGTGCACTTGTAGAAAAATAATAATAATAATACAAATAATAATAATAATAATAATAATAATAATAATAATAATAATAATAAGAAGAAGAAGAAGAAGAAGAAGAAGAAGAAGAAGAAGAAGAAGAAGAAGAAGAAGAAGAAGAAGAAGAAGAAGTACTGGAAGCTATATCGTAGTAAGGTTACTAAATAATGTTCTCAGTTATTTTGAATTCGTATCAATGTCAAGCGATGGGGCGGGGATGTTTCTGTGATGAAGTGGTTAACCTACCGCCCCACGCCTGAAAGGTCGTTGGTTCATCTTCAGACTTCGTCATTCCGGTCAGACTCGTAAGAATTCGTTTTCTCACTTCAATTAACAAAGATATATGGCAGGGCATATTCTTCATCTTGTGGAATGTTACCTTTGCATGGACAATTCTACACTTAACTTCCTAAATTCATCTTCCATCTGCTGTTATTAAAGTACTCAAATACTTAAATACATTGGCATGTGTCAGACTTGTTCCATTTACTTTGTTGCTGCATTTGGGAAGACATTTTTTCTTCGTAATTACCACGATAAACAGAAATATTTACACGACTTCGCCAACAATATTATTTTAGATGTAAAAGTGTATAACATTCACTGCGTTCGCATTTCAAAACCCTTCTATCCAGTGGTGTAAGCAATATTTAATGACTAGTCCCAGACATAGAGATAAAATCATAAAAACATTTATCCAATCCATTTTACATTTAAACATAAAATCCCCACCATGTAGATTAAACTACCGTTTTAACTGATCCTGTATGCGGGTATAGAGTATAAAATAGATGAAAAGGTAATCTTTACATTTTGATGAAGTGGTTGCCCACCGCGTAGATGACAAGGCCAGGTTTAGCATTTACTTCCAACAACATAAAATTCCTCCGACGGCAGCTTTGGTCTCACGCTGAGATATGGCGCGGAGCTGAGTATATTCACACAATGGCAGTTTCTCTAAAACCTGTCCACATAATGTATTCTGCATGGCGGGGATCGACAAGGTATTTCTGGCTTGACTGCTCCAATGTATACTCTCAACAGTTAGCTGAGTTTCATTTGATAACTTCACCAACATAGACGACAATACATTGCATGTTTTCGAGAGTCATTGCAACGAGGTCACGCTGTAAACAGTTTACGTCAGAGCAGTTTTGCCAACCAACAATTTGCCATCCACATATATATTTACTATATTCTGAAGTGTGGGCATCCTTCAGGGGCATCGCCAGACATCCTGTATGAGAAGATCTTTTCAAGAGGTATTATGGCGCCCATATCCCTGCTGATGTCTAGGTATTTTAATCTGCACTTAACGTTGGGTGTTTCGAATCTGGCATTCACAAATAGGGGTATCCTCTTTCCTGTCGCTTTCTACCCGTTACTGACCTACTTAAATTTCGTCACAGTACTTGCAGATCTAATTACATTATATAGCTGTTTTAACCAAACCCACCTGCTTTCTTATCTGCATTTCTGTCTGCCCGCCTGTCCTCTCTTACGTCTGTCTATCTATCAATCAGTCTGCCTGTCAGTTTGTCCATTTATCCATCCATCCAATTTTCTGTCTATAAATTGTGGGCGTTTATTTGGAATGAAACGTAGAATCCACAAAAGAAATCTCCGAGTTCTGTCAACTGCAACAATCTGCTACAATTTGACGTGTTTAAATTCAGTCAGTGCAGGCGCGTTGGCGGAAAGGTTAAAAAGTTGCGCTGACGATGACACGAGAGCAGTTGGGTAATGGTTTAGATTGGAGCGTGGTTCGACAAAGGTTAGATTGGAGCGCGGTTGGACAAGGGTTAGATTGGAGCGTGATTGGACAAGGGTTAGATTGGAGCTCCGTTTGACAAGGGTTAGATTGGAGCGTGATTGGACAAGGGTTAGATTGGAGCATGGTTTGACAAGGGTTAGATTGGAGCACGGTTGGACAAGGGTTAGATTGGAGCGTGGTTTGACAAGGGTTAGATTGGAGCATGGTTTGACAAGGGTTAGATTGGAGCGCGGTTGGACAAGGGTTAGACTCGAGCGTGGTTTGACAAAGGTTAGATTGGAGCGTGATTGGACAAGGGTTAGATTGGAGCTCCGTTGGACAAGGGTTAGACTCGAGCGTGGTTTGACAAGGGTTAGACTCGAGCGTGGTTTGACAAGGGTTAGACTCGAGCGTGGTTTGACAAGGGTTAGACTCGAGCGTGGTTTGACAAGGGTTAGATTGGAGCGTGATTGGACAAGGGTTAGATTGGAGCTCCGTTGGACAAGGGTTAGACTCGAGCGTGGTTTGACAAGGGTTAGACTCGAGCGTGGTTTGACAAGGGTTAGATTGGAGCGCGGTTGGACAAGGGTTAGACTCGAGCGTGGTTTGACAAGGGTTAGATTGGCCGCTCGCAACGAGAGGATAAGAGTGACCACCTATTCCCCAGCGCACTCAGGTCTGAAACACGTGATGTTTCTATCACTTCATTTACCCATTGCGGGTTCCTGTTACTGGGCCATTTTTATTGGCGGGCTCGCTATTTTTAAGTATAAAAACTACCTTGAAAATGCCATGAGCACGGCCGGACGCGGGTTCGACGCCTGGGCTCGTCACTTGACAAAGTGAGGGAAAGATTGGCCACCTTTTGCGCCTTGCTCCCGGGCCAACAACACGTGGTGGCGCTATCACATCTCACACAGATCCAAAGTGGGGAACTGCATCGGGACAAACATAACATTGTTCTCTATCTCTGTCTCTCTCTCTTTCTCTCTGCCTCTCTCTCAACACACACACACACACACACACACACACACACACACACACACACACACACACACACACACACACGCAAGCACACACACACACACAAACACACACACATAGAGTGTATTTTTAATGACTGTGCAGTGTTTGAAAATATTGCGGGTCCAAGTTTTGTATTCACCCTCTGTAAAGTTCATGCAACATATTAGGTAAATACAAAACTTAGACCGGCAATATTTTCAAACACTGCATAGTCATTAAAAATACACCTATATATATAAACCATGTCACTAAGCTTCTACTCAGAATTATAATCACAAGAACAAGAAAGAAAATAAAAATGAAAATTAGTGAAGAACAGTATGGTTTTATGGAAGGAAAGGGTACAAACAATGCAATATATATATTACGAACTCTAATAGAAAGGTCAATAGAGAAACAGAGAGACATATATTTATGCTTCATAGATTATACTAAGGCATTTGATAAAGTAAAACATTATGAGCTGATTAAAATGTTGGAAGATATCAACATTGATGGGAAAGATTTAAGAATAATAAAGAATATATACTGGAACCAAGTAGCAGCAATTAAAATGGGAAATAAAGAGGGTAGTTACGAACAGATAAAGCTAGGAGTACGACAGGGGTGTGTCTTGTCACCCGATCTCTTCTCCCTATATAGCGAAGTAATAATGAGAGAGATCAAAGAGAAGCCAGGAATACTAATCGGAGGATATAATATAAACAATATACGCTATGCAAATGACACAGTATTGGTGGCGGATAATGCAACAGACCTACAACAATTATTGGACATTGTAGTATCAGAGAGTGCACAGAAAGGACTCTCCTTGAATATCAAGAAAACAGTAACAATGGTGATATCAAAGAAAATGGTGACACCAAAATGTGACATAGAAATAGAAGGGGAAATTCTCAACCAAGTGGATAATTTTAAATACCTACGGGCACTTATAACATCAGATGGAAGATGTACAACAGAGATTAAGAGCAGAATAGGGCAGGCAAAAGCCGCATTTCAGAAAATGAAGAGTATCTTATGCAATAAGTCGCTATCAATGAATGTAAGAAAGAGAGTGCTAAAATGCTATATAGAACCAGTTTTGCTGTATGGCAGCGAATCTTGGAATGTAAATGAACAAATTAGGAAGAACTTAGAAGCAACAGAGATGTGGTTTTTAAGACGAATGTTGCGAATTCCTTGGACTGCCAGAGTAACTAACAACGATTGCCTGAAAGAGGCTAATGAAATTAGAACACTATATACAACAATAAGAAAGAGACAAACAGCTTTCTTTGGTCATGTGATGAGAAGAGAGGCATTGGAGAACATCGTGACAACTGGAAAGATCGAGGGGAAGAGAGGCAGAGGCAGACCAAGAGAAATGATGCTGGACGGATTGAGACGGTGGCATGGAGGAATATCATCAGCAGAGTTGATCCAGAACACCAAAGACCGAGATCTGTGGAGAGCCATGAACGCCTACGCCAGCCGGCACGGCACTTGATTATATATATATATATATATATATATATATATATATATATATATATATATATATATATATATATATATATATATATGTCCGTCAACCCTTCGGTGGGAATAGTGTTATAATTATTGGGTTATGAAATATCACTCTGGGATAAAAAATATAATCATGTTCAGAAACGATGACAAGATGACACTACAACAATCTCGGGTGCATCTTTAGATCTGGAAAGCTTAACACCTGAATTAGTACAAATGCTATGATATCCAAGATGTAACTCAACCCGGTAAGATGAGACGTGAGCATTGGAGAACTGCAACTCAACACTGCGTCAAATTTCCGTTGAATTATCTGTAGATGTCGAACTCGCTGCAAACGAAACAACTACGAGTTATAAAAGGCGGCTTGTATCGACTAGATCAGTGGTTCTCAACCTTTTTTGGTCCGTTCCCCCCTTCACCATATTTTTAGGACGTCATTCCCCCCTCACCATATTTTTAGGACATCATTCCCCCCCCCCCCCCCACCATATTTTTAGAACGTCATTCCCCCCCCCCCCTTTGTATTTCCTCCCTTAAAAATTTCCCCCCTGCCCCTACACAGTATACGTAATAATTGAAGCTAAATGTAATAGCACATACTAAAACAAGTCTAGACATGTACATAAAATGTGATTTGCGGATCTACTTACGTTATAAAATGAATTTCAGAAGGGTGATGCGTACAGAAGCGTAAAGTATGAAAGGAAAAACAAGATCAAGAATCGGTTCTTGTATTAACGCGATCTTGAAATAATCTTCATCCCCCCCCCCCCCCCCCCGGAAACCCCCAAAATTCCCCACCGGTTGAGAACCACTGGACTAGATCAAGAATGCTGTACACGTATCGCCCGTCTCAAAGATCTAAATAAAGTTTTTATTTCCTCTGAAATGAAAACGGCATGATTACTGAAAATGAAAAGGACAGGCATGATGTACAAAACTGTATCAATATTGATCAATTCTACAACGTTGCTGACAATATAGAATTACAACATACACACATAGATGCTGAGACTTCAGGTGCACTGACTATGGGGTAGCGAGGTAAACCCTTACACTGGTCAGCAGGAATTCAGCGTAGACTTCTCGCTCAGAAAGCAATGGCAAACTGCTGACTGTAAAATTGCCTAGACCAGTGGTTCTCAACCTTTTTTGGCCCATGCACCCCTTCGCCATATGTTCAGAATGTCATTCCCCCTCCCTTTTCATTATTTCCTCCCTATAAATCTCTCCCCCCCCCCCCCCCCCACAGTATACGTAAACATGGAAGCTAAATTTAATAACACATACTAGAACAAGTCTAGACGTCTATATAAAACGTAATTTGCGGATCTACTTACGTTATAAAACGAATTTCGGAAGGGCGAGAAGTACAGAACTGTAAAGTATGGAGGGAAAAACAATATCAAGCAACCGGATCTTGTATTAACGCGATCTTGAAATCATCTTAATTCCCCCTCCTCCATGGAAACCCTAAAATCCCCCCACCGGGGGGGGGGGGGGGGGGAAATTCACCACCGGTTGAGAACCACTGGCCTAGACATAGACTATGCAATGTTTGAAACTCTGTAATCGGAGAGCTATGGTAGAACACAAGAAATCAATTGGGGAACCTGCTGAGGCCACTTAAACAGTTACTTAAATAAACACACGTAGTATTGTTTGGTGCTCACAGAAAGAGACCCGGTCGGTAACTATAGCTTTCAAATTGAATGCTGTCTAGTGTGTCTAGTCTCTACTACTTTCTTCTCCTTCTGTGAGCGTCAAACAATACTTTTTTTAATTTTTATTTTGCATATCCTTTATAGGACATCGCTCTCAACACCAGCATCTTTCAGCTGTATGTTGATTTCTTGGCAAGATTACGCTCAGTAGTTTGCCATTGCTTTCTGAGCGGCCGGCTCACATACCCCGTAAGTTACCGATGCGATTCGAACCACTGCTGATTCGAACCGTCATCACGTTTACCGACGAGAGTATCCGAGATTACGGAGAAAAGTCATAACCTCTAAGCCACGAAGCCGGCGTCAAACAATACTACGTGTGTTTAATTATGGTAGAACAGTGGCTAGAATGCCCGCCTCCTGCCCTGGTGGTCAAATGTTGAATTTTTAATCAACATATTTAGAAATTTCCTGGGAAGTAAACACGGGTGGTATAATACTGACCACTACATCCTTCAAGTGCCGATTGGTCTAAAAATATTAGGCTATCAACAATACCCCAACCGTACGATGCCGTGACCGTTAGAACAACAAGCAATAGTAATAATTATACGGCATAGCTGTAACCTATCATAGTATCATGCATGTCGTAAGAGATGAGAAAGAAGGGTTATACTTGAGGTTTGCTAACCCATCTGGTACAAAATCATAGCTTCCAAACCTAAACAACCATGGTCAAGTTTAAGGAATTCAGAAAAACGCTGGCAACCAAGGGGAAAAATACCATTTTCCTCGAAGAATGCTAGAAAAGTATGAAGTGGTGCAGAGAAAACCGCAAGGTGTCCGGATTGCTGACTGTACTATATACTATACGGGTGAGCCTTTCTTTTAACAGAAATTACACAAGAGGCAATTAGATAGGTTTCCTTAGCGAGCTGTTATCGTATGAATGCACATTATCTTCAAATAGAAACGATGTTAAGTGTGGCAAGTTTCACCTAAAAAAAAATCTTCAGTTTAATAAGGTGAGAACTTGAAGGGAACTCAAGGTGATATATATAGTATAGGTTAGCTTGGGTGGGGGGGGGGGGGGGGGTGAGATTAGTTGAGGGGAGGTTGCCATATGTTGTAGCTAAGAAACCGGGCCATTTCTCTTAAGCATTAGAAGAATGCTGGAATTAACGCTTTCTCTTCAGCAATTTGAAACCCTCTTAATATTTAAGTAAAACGTAACAATTGTTATGCAAATAACCCACAAAACTAATTCCTTTCACCCCCCCCCCCCACAGAGACCGCGTTGTTATAATACTAACAGCTTACAACTAGTTCTTCACAGGTCACAAGTGACAGAAAACTCCAACCACAGCCACAATGAAAATAAAATTACTGCGTCTGCAACGGGAAACTGAGAAAGAGCTCGATTGAATTAACTATTGCATATGACTGCAGAAGACCAAGAGAGACCCTGCGTAGAACCATCATTAGAGAAGGCTCATTCAATGGCCAAGTAAATATCCAAGATCTACAACAGGTAGCAGCGAACCGCCAAGCATGGAGAGACAGGACTTCTGCCCTATGCGCCGCCTTAGGCTCAAGAGGAAAGACTAACTAACTAACTAATATGACTGGTAAAAGAAAACCGGGACATTTGGGTTTCCCGAAAGCAATTTCGGGACACTAATTTATTTATTTTTAACAGCCGGAACGGTCTGGCATCACTAGTTGAAGGCCACGCGCAGAATTGTAGATATAATGAAGAAGAAGAGACCACATATTCAATACACCCCATTGCATGATAATGAGTCTTTTACTTACTTTACACCATGCTGTGTTGTTTGTCTGAAGTTATTCGTACAGCATCCTGCCTTGTGCCTATTCTTCGCGTTACCCTAAATCTGTCAACCCCGTCTTGCATGTGCATTTTGGCAGACAACACTGACCAGCCATTATATATCAAACATTCCACTTCACATATTTATGTGTCATGTTTATTCAGTAAATGCAACGTTTAAAATATTTTAATGTAGGATCAAATTCAATAAGAGCACAATAAACATTCCAGTCTTTGTTGGTGGGTTTTGAACAACAAATGCGGGCCGGATGAGCCTTTCTTTTAACAGAAATTACACAAGAGGCAATTAGATAGGCTTTCTTAGCGAGGTGGTATCTTATGAATGTACATTATCTTCAAATAGAAACGATGTTAAGTGTGGCAAGACGATCCCCTCCTGACGACACAGAAAGAAAATAAAAATGTAAAATAAAAGAAAAAGCGCTGGCATGCATATAGTTTCCCTTCTCCCCTGTTTGTCTAATTCTCCATTCCTGTACAAATGCTGCATTTCTGCCTCTATTCGTATGCAAAATAAATGTGATATCAATAGCCCAGCATAAGGACCATTCAAACTAACAGAATAATTGTAACGCCATTTGTCAAGTCGCATACAGGTACACAGGCCTATTTAAAAAAAAGATAGCGCTACTTAACATATAAAATACTGACAACAGAAGTTCTCGTTGAAAATATACTCAGAGGCGGTTCTGGATATATAACTTGGATTATTTTCTTATTTGGTTTTATGTTACCACCATAAATAATTATCACGAGCATGACAAACTTTATTAAAACGCAACTTTGAAAACATATGCAACAGTTCTGGTCTCTTCTTCAGTGTCTGTCAGTTAGGTAAGAAGGCTACACTCATTCACTAACAACAAAAGCCACAACGACGTCCGGCCAGCCAATGAAAACCGCCGTCTATATTTAGACGACACGGAATCTCTGGTTACAGCAGAAGTAACCAATGAGGTGACGCGGAACAACCTGGGGGGAAAGTGCCGTCTGCTCCTTTAACGTTTATTTTTGTAGCCAACATTTGTGAGATCATACATGGCAGTGGTCGGTCGGCGAAACTTGGTGTCTAGAACAACATTAGGAGGACTCTAATCTGTCCCCATGTCGTAATGAGGGGACGCAGATGTGTCCTTTTCCTCATATGGATACTGTTTCTTCAACAGGGCAGCTGTAGTTATGCGGAAATTCTCTGGGGACAGTGTTATGCGTTTTGTCTAACTCAGGAGTCGCGACAGAAGGTGTGTGTTTTCCTTTTCATGTTTAGGTGACTTATTATTTTTGCCCCGTGTCTGAGCTGTGTTGACATGTCTTTCTCCGAAATACGCTGATTAGTTTTGGTTGGTTACATAAGTAAAATAAATGTTTAGATTATATAAAAAAAAGTAGCGTGTTTCATGTGTAGGCGTAGGCCGAGCAAGGAAATATGAAGGGACATTCATGAAAGCGGTTGTTGTAAGTTGTATCTATATAAAAAAATATTTGATGGAATGTTCAAAGTAAACCGGAAACGGGCTTGACTGGTTCGCCTCAGTTGATGTTTTTCTTTTCCCACACCAACTTAGAGAAACACGTGGAATGTTTAACAATAACCAATTCCATGATACGTTTTTTCCCCCGGCGTCTTCTGAAATTATTCACCAGACCAGAACAATCGGCACACATACATTTACTTTTGCCATTCTTACGATTCCATTCTTTCGCCATTTGATGCGCCTTATCACAGCATTCAAAATATAATTTGAAATAAACCTAAAAGTCTAAAAGAAAAGTTAGTAAGAAATGGGTGAAATAAACTTACTTATTAAAAAAGCATTGTACAGGTACAGCCTTTCAATTTCATTGTTTTGACTGCTGCCTGAAACAATGTACACGAAAAAAGAATAATTAATATTAATTAGGATATTTGAAAATCCACGGGAATCTCGATATATGAAGCCCATAACGGGGCACTCTCCCTCTGGCTGGTTACGCTTCACCTCGACATTGCAAGGTAAAAAATGAGGAGCAAGATAAGATGAGGACATTTGGATACAATTGTTTCTCTTACCCTACTCAAGTCCTGTTAAGTGGAGATCTGACTGCTATATATTTTTTCTTCTTCTGCACTTTATTCCCCCTTGGGCAAAGACCCTCAACTAACTTTAACTTAAGCCTTCCTTTCTTTTGCTGCTTTCCTCTGCTCCCTCCATGTCCTTCCATTGTTATAAAATTTTGTCTTTAATTCTCTTCTGCTTCTGTTTTTATGTCTGCCATTATTTCATTGGCCATGTGGGTCCCGGACTGTCTAGTTATACATGGTGTATTTTTAATATCTGTGGGGTTTTTGAAATTATTGCATTGCCCTTCCAAGTTTTGTAGTTACCTATTATGTTGCTTGAGTTCCCAGAGGGTAAATACAAAATTCAGAACGGCAGTATTTTCAAAAACCCCACAGTCATTAATAATACACCCTATACTATCAGCAGGTTTTCTCAGTATGTGTCCTACAACATGCCATCTTACCTTGTTCATTTACTGGAAATTGTTTAGTTCTCTGTATGATCTCTATGGTGGTGATTCTGTCCTGCCATTTTAGTTCTACTATTCTGCACTGACACCAGTTAATGAATGTTTGTAGTAATATTTGTAATCTTTGAGTTATTCTCCATGTTACTTATCATACATATTATTGATTTAACATTGGAATTTAATTGATTCACTTCCAAACAGAAAGTGGGTTTGGACCGAACAGAAATTGGTGGCAGAAAATGGGAAGCAGGGGAGTGTCACAGTAATGATCTAAAAAGGGAGAGTTTATTCACAATCAAATTGCGAATAAACAAAGTCTCTATTTGCAATCAAATTGCGAATAAATGAAGTCTCTATTCGCGATCAAATTGCAAATAAATGAAGTCTCTATTCGCAATCAAGAGTAGATATAAACAAGCTGAGAAATCCTTGAACAATATGGAGTGAGTACACATCTAACAAACCAATGTAGAAGCTTATACAATTAAGCAGCCATGTGCGGGGAATGCCCAAGTCTGCCCCTGCCTGAAGTCTGAGTGGGTTTACCTGATGGTGAGGGACAATGGTAATAGGAAAAACAATCCACATACAAATATCAGTCCAGTGCACTCTCCAGTAGTGGCAGCTTTTAGTAGTAGCACGTATATTGGCTAAGCTTGCGTTCAAAGCGAACGAACAAACAGCAACAACAAATTCAAATATCCTATAAACCTATCATGATATATTTGATATTTCCGTGAATTAATCCTGACACTGTGATGTATGGCTTGGTCTGGAAAATCAACAGGGTGTGTGTGTTTTTAAAAAAAAATTCCCGGGCATGTTTACTTTCAGTAGTTTCTTTCTGAACTATCAGCACTCATACCTTTGTATGAAAACCAACGCAAGGCGGTCTGCTTCCAAATTGCTGCAGACCTGCGACTATTCATGTTTGTTTCAGAAGGTACAGTTAGTTGGATGTCTTTTACAGGACATCAAAATCAACTACAGCATTTATTCCAGAAGTTGGTGTTGTTGTTGCCTTCCACTTATGCCGTTAGGTGTCATGGAGAAGGTTAATTGAAGCTCCAGTGCCTGTGACTAGCGCCTTTCCTCCAGTTTCCTACCAGTTTGCTAGACCTGTCATAGGTTCCTTACCTATTATGACTACAATGGCTTACTTTAATAAATAATTACCATCAGTTACCAGTAAGTTAGCTCATTTTGTCAAAATGCCGAATAACTGTTTTTGTACATAGTTATCTTGTTCGCTTTCACTTAATTAATTTCTCTTCTTCTTCTCTTCTTCAGCATTCCGAGCCATTGAGGTTCTTTGCTGCAAATACAATCTGTCTCCATTCGTCTCTCTGGTGGACCTTCTCTTGCCAGTCGTTGATTCCAAGTGCTTGTAGGTCTGTATGTATATTATCTCTCCACCGCCTTCTTGGTCTACCTCGGGGTCTACGGTCATTTATTTCCTGAGTGTAAGCGAGTTTTGTTTCCCTATTATCTTCCATTCTTTCTATATGCCCCAGCCATTGTAGTCTATTAGCCTTCATGATACCAGTGATTAGCGGGGACTTAAACAAATCATAAATGTCTTTGTTACTTCTTCTTTTCCACTCTCCACTTTGTGTATCCCTAATGGGTCCAATAGATGCGTCTTAAAATTTTGTTCTCAAAGGTTTGTAACAAGGCTTCGTCTCCTTTCGTTGTACTCCAGGTTTCAGAGCCATACAGCACAACTGGTCTGATCAGTGTTTTGTATATTGTGATTTTGGTGTTACGAGATAGCGCCTTTGATTTTAGTAGATGTTGTAGTGCATAGTATATCTTATTTCCAGAGTTGATTCTAGTTTGTATTTCTTCCCTTATGATGTTGGAGCAGTTGAAGATTGTACCCAGGTATTTGTATGTTTCCGTTCTTTTAATGGTCATATTATCTATTTGTATGTGGCCAGAGTTTTTAGCCATTCCGTCTCTTGAAATTACCATATATTCTGTCTTATCTTGGTTGATAACCAGCCCCATCTGTTGGGCTTTTTCCTTTAAGTGAGTCAATATTTCTAATGTCTTTTGTTCACTTTGCCCTATAATATCTATATCATCTGCATAACCAAGCAGCTTGGATGTTCCTCCAATATCACATTCCTCCTTTACCTTCCTTACAACTTTCTCTAGAGCCAGATTGAAGAGTAGCGGCGATAGTGCATCACCCTGTTTCAAGCCAGATGTTATTTGGAAGGGGTCTGATTTCCTGCCTTTATATGTTACTATATTATAAGTATCTTCCATGCATAGTTTGGTCATGTTAATTAACTTCCTTGGTATTCCAAATTCCTGCATAACATTCCATAGACTATTCCTATGGACACTATCATAAGCCTTTTTAAAATCCACAAAAATGTTATGGAGATCTCTTTTATATTCCCAATGTTTCTCGGCTATTTGTCGTAAGATAAATATCTGATCTATTGTTGATCTGTTTTGTCTAAAACCCGCCTGGTAGTCACCTAATATGTCTTCTGAATATGGTTTTAGTCTATTTAGTAATACTGCGGATAGTATCTTATAGCTTGTGGACAGTAGTGATATTCCTCTATAATTTCCACATTGGAACTTGTCTCCTTTCTTAAAGATAGGTATCAATAATGACTCTTTCCAGTCATGGGGTAATTCTTCTGTCATCCAGATTTTTATTATTAGTTCGTATAGCTTTAGATGTAATGCATGGCCACCTGCCTTTATAAATTCAGCAGCAATTCCATCAGTCCCAGTTGCCTTATTGTTTTTAAGTCGTGTGATTACATATAGGATTTCTTCAAATGTAGGTTCTTCAATTTGTGGTTCGCATGTTAGAACCTCTTCCTGTGGGAAAATGTTACTTGGAGCTTCACAATTTAGTAATTCAATAAAATATTCTTTCCATGTGTTGCACATTTCTTCATTGGTATTTATCATATTCCCATTTTTGTCTTTTAAACCATATGTGTTTTGTTGGTGCCCTCGTTTCATTGACTTCAGTACTTTAAAAAACTTTCTGGATTCATTTTTCTGGTGATTAGTTTCCATATCTTTGATTATATTACTCATATATTCTCGCTTCTGCTGTCTGACTATTTTTTGTAGCCTCTTTACATTCATTTCTATAATGCTCTTCCTTTTGGATGTTATTGATGTCATTTAACCATACATGTCTGGCATTCTTCTTCTTAGTGACTGCTTCTTCACATTTTTGATTGAACCATCTGTTCTTTCTATGCGTGGTTGACACACCGAGACATTCTTCTGCGGTAGATTGAAGTGTATTCTTGATGTTCAACCAAGTTTGGTCAACGCTTTCCTCCAAAGGGTTTTGAAAAGTTTCAAGTTTACATTTTATTTCATCTGTAAGGACCACCATGCTTCTCCTCGGGTGTGAAGCTCCAGTTCCAGGCTTGCACTGGTTTTTGAGCTTTTAGAATGACAGGAGAGTTAGGCAACACAATCCTAGTGGAGATGATACTTCAGTAGCAGGTTGGAAGGATGATTCTTCAGTAATAAGTTAGGAGGATGAACTTCAGTAGCAGGTTGGGAGGATGATACTTCAGTAGCAGGTTGGGAGGATGATACTTCAGTAGCAGATTGGGAGGAAAGTCTCTGCACCAGCCTCACTTTGGTAGAAGCAAACCCTTTCAGGGCTTAGCCTGAACCAAATGCATCAGAGTTAAAACTCAGTCTTCCAGAGGATTCCCAGACCTAACCTAGTAAAGGTCACATTATAAAATATCTAATGGCTGCAGAAATGTGGTTTCTGAGGAAAATACAAAGAATACCATGGACAGATAGAAAAACCAATGAGCAAGTTCTACAAGAAGCACATGAAAGCCATAAATTGATTAGAGAAATAAGACCTAGACAGTCAAATTTTTTGGGCACATTATGAAAAGAAATAAACTAGAGAGCTTGGTGACAACTGGCAAGATTGAGGGGAAAGAACACAGGGAAGGCAGAAAAGTAAATATTTGGATGGCTTGGCCTCATTGCATGATCGAGACAAGAACCCTGAGCTGATCCACGACTGGTGATCTTGTGAGATGGCGAACCATGACCATCCATGTTTATCGGCAGGGCACATGATGATGATGATGACGATGATGATGATTATACTATATAAAAGCGTTTTTGCCTTCATTTGTGGAGCCTCACAGTTGACACCAGAAATTAGTTGGAAACAATAAAAATTATTTATGCCTACTATACTACCCCCTTGAGTGCTATTAGGTCACTGAAATTACGGGGCTGTTGCCTTATCCAAATATGGCATGTAAAAAGGCCTTCTCAACTTATATAATGTGCAACAGTTTGACACAGGCTGGTTAACTTGAATCTTATTGCCTTTAACTTTCTCTGTCCCAGACTGTTACTTTATAACTCTTTCTGTACTAGACTGTTGTTAACTACGTCCCATATTGTTGTTGCATTTTTTTTCTGTTTCAGATTATTGTTGCATCATCTCTAAAATAATGCTTTCTTTTCCCGATTGTTGTTGCAGTAACTATTTCTTTTCTAGATTGTTGTTGCATTAACTCTGTTTGTTCCAGACTGTTGTTACCTTAACTGTCTTTGTACTAGACTGTTGTTACTATGGCTTTTTATATACCAGACTGTTGTTACCTTATGACTCTATCTGTCCCACAGTGTTGTTACTTTGACTCTTTCTGTCCCACACTGTTGTTACTTTGATTATTATTACTACTTATTACTACTTAAGCATTATATATCTGCCAAGAATGAATTACCAAAAAAGAAAGAGAAGTAGACAGTGAGTTTTACTAGAACATGATTACAAGCAACAAAATTGACGTGGTGGCTAAAGCCTTCATCAGCACAGAATAAGCAAACACAAACTGACACAACTATGTGAAAAACACTACATGAAAATATAAATATAAAAGTGACTTATCTGTATCCTTGTTTCAAATATATGATTACACTATATCTGCCAGAAATGGAAAATAAGTCCTCAATGCAACAGAAGAAGTTAGAGTAACAATTTGGATAGAGTGGATTGCTGTAAAGAATGTCTGAGACAGGAGTTATGGACAGTGTCACTGATTGAGAAACCAACTTATGATGTGTCACTTAGTACAGAATGCATTCACTGCTTTTCATTGGCATTTGTTCCAGTTTTGCTTTTATTTGGATACATGCAGTCAGATTAAATGAAACAAGTTACTGTTTTGAAGTCACAACTTAGTCTTTTATTGCTATATATATATATTGGATTTTACCCCAGTGTTTACATATACACTAACCACAAATATAAGACAACACAAAACAAAGCTAACCTAACCTTACAAGGACACAATCACCGAGGGAAAAG
Source organism: Cepaea nemoralis (assembly GCA_014155875.1). Classification (NCBI taxonomy): domain Eukaryota; kingdom Metazoa; phylum Mollusca; class Gastropoda; order Stylommatophora; family Helicidae; genus Cepaea; species Cepaea nemoralis. The sequence continues at coordinate 79,658 of JACEFZ010000144.1, read as the reverse complement.
GTAGACACTGGTTGTAACATCAACAAACTGAAACACACAGAACCACACACAAACATGTATGTGTTGTACAACTAAATAATTGTTAAACACACAATACAAGAATGCTAATCAAATTTTTCTCCAAGTGCTTCTTACAGTCATGCTGCTGATTACCTCGACTGAACAGGCGAAGGCTGGCTCGCTGGTCTAGTCCATAGGAAAGCTATGCTGATAATGTCATGATTGCTGTCAGACATAGATTTAACACTTGCATTTGTCATCCGTTAACAGGAAAAGACAGCTGCGTGAGATTCGGCAGTGGATCGCGTCGCGCTGGTTACTTACGAAGGTATGTGAGCTGGTTGTACAGAAAGCAATGACAAACTACTGAACATAAAACTTGCCAAGACATCAACAGCAGCTGAAAAATGCTGGTGTTGACTGCAATTCCTGTAAAGGATATGTGATGAAAAAAAAAATGGAAAAAGACTGGTCACCTAGTCCTCTATGCGCCCAGGTCTACATAATGAGATATCAGGTTCCTGCTAGTGATACCAGTTTTATTTTAAATGTTCCATCTGGGACATTATTGGTAGTTAATGCTTATTGGCTGTGGATTAAAACAGAAATGTGCTTGTCTGATTCACAGAAAGAGAACGTTGATTCCCAGCTGGGCCTTAGTGAGACAGCTGTCAGCTCATGCCTGAAGCATAAACAGTGTAGATGGGTATGTAACATGTGGGACAGTAACCATTGTATTTATTACAGTACCGCATGTTGTTGGGAGGGGGGTGTTGTGTGTGTGTGTGTGTGAGAGAGAGAGAGAGAGCATTGGTTTTTCTGTCTGTCCACGGTATTCTTTGCATTTTCCTCAGAAACCACATTTCTGCAGCCATGAGATGTTTTTCAGCTTGACTGCTCATTGTCCACGCTTCACATCCATACAAAAGTACAGGTTCTATGTAGCTCTTCAACACTCTTTTTCTTGTTTCAGCTCGCTTGCTTTGAACTCAAGTGTAGTCCATACACACATTTAGTAGTGTTGGACTGAATTTTGCGTGTGGATTAGCTTTACCTATTAACAGTGTCCCTCGCGAATCAGATGAACCCACACCGACTTCAGAGGTACATGTAATTTAGGTCCCCAAGTCAAGGACAAGAGATCAACATTTTAGTCCAACTGTCCGGTGTAGGGGTTGAACCCCCTTACTTCGGCATCAGCACACCGGATGTTTAAAAACACATGTTTTTATCCATTCGGCCATGCTGACCTACAAAGAATATTTTGTAAACAGTTGAATGATGTCTTTATATTTGTTGATTTAGAGGAGGTTTAGATAAATGATTATCCTAACTGAGATTATAGCAGTTTGTTGCTTTTAATTCAGTGCTTGTTTGCTTTTAATTCAGTGTTTGTTTGCTTTTAATTCAGTGTTTGTTTGCCTGTGAGCGTCCAAGGGAAGACTATGATGACCATAATGATTGCCTAAGTGATTGTAAGGTTAGTGAGTGTGTTTTATTGTCTCAGTATTTACTTGTATTACTTGCATGTCATATGCTTTCAATCACATTGATTTCTTCTTCAGATATAAGCAGATACATATCTTTTGTAAGTAGCCAAGTAGATTATAAAATAAAATTTCATATATTCAAATGGGGGATTTCAAAACTGACTCGGTAATTGGGAAGATTAAAAATGAATATTAACTCTTGCGTGTGATTTCAGACGTTAAACGAAATGATTAAATCAGGAGTGGAGAATCTCCATGACAAAGGGGTACAGTTGTCTGCCTCGTACTCTGTGTGATGTTTTCAGCATCTGTTCTGCAGAAAGTGACAGAGCCATATGAGATAAAGTCCAAGGCAGTGAAGTCAAACCCCTTGCTTTTAAACTTAGCATGACCGAATGGATAAGAACACATGTTCTTAAATACCTGGTTTGCTGATGCCGAGCTAAGGGGTTCAGGTTCAGCCTCTACACCGGACAGTTGGACTAAAATATTGACCTCTCGTCCTTGACTTGGGGATGTAAATTACAAGTATCTCTGAAGTCAGAGTGGATTTCCTAATGGCAAGTGACACTGTTACTAGGGAAAGCTAATCCACATGCAAAATTCAGTCCAGCACTACTAGAAGCAAACTACTGAACGTAAACTTGTCAAGAGATCTTAACAGCAAAAAACAAAATGCTGGTGTTGACTGCGACATCAAAGCGAGCGAGCACCAACAACAAATTCCCTTTATTAACAGGTGTATATAAAGTTAGTTTCAGTTGCATCTGCAAGTTTTGGTGTACACAGATAGAAAAGATATAAATGTTGACACTTTGAACTCTTGTTTATCTTGAGGTTTGAATGCTATTTTGCTTTTTGAGTAAGTTATATGTACATAGACAACACTATTATATTACCATATTTCACTAAGCATGGCTTGCTGCCAGAAAGTAAACCTTACTGCAGTAGGTACTATCCCATTGTGGAGCATCCAGAAATGAAATAAAAAACAGATACATTTGCAAAAAAGGGGAGGAGAATGTGAATAAGAAATGTCTCTCATACTTTAAATGAAAAAAAAATGAGCTTTCAAGCTGTCAGAAAGGTACAGAATGAATCCAATAACAGCCTACACACTTCACCAACAGGGACGGATGATTTCCGCCTCAGGGTGAAGCATTATAAACTGAATAAACACAAGCATAAACCTCATCTGCCTGCTTCACTTCTATGCATGTGAGTGTACTCATCATCATGTGCCTTGCCAGTTGGCGTAGGCGTTCATGTCTTGCCACACCTGGTGCTGTGGATCAGCTCAGCTGGTGATATCCTCAATGCCACCTTCTCAGTCCATCCTGCATCAAGGAGTATGCTAAGCAAGCTAAGTAAGTTTCTTGTGGAATGGCTATCCTCTCTTCAGAGGTCACAGGTTGTAAGAATTGTGTGGATTTTTTGTCCTTGCATGTGGGAGTGTGGGGGAATGAAAAGGCTGATAGGCTGGCAGGGAATGGTGGTAGATTACCTATGGAAAAGGGAGAGAGGTTGCGTGCCTATGGGACCAGGTAGAGAAGGTAGGGGAACAGATTGAGAACCTGCATGTGGAAATAATGATATTGCAGGGGGATCGGCAGGGGTTCTGGCAAAATCTCAAAACTGAGAGGGAAGACAATGAGAACTTTGCAATCAGATAGTGGTGGGAATGATTAGTAGTATGACTCTGCTGGCTGTTGAACGAGTGGACGGAGCATGAATGTACTGACTGCAGTGATGTCGGTTCTTAGCTCAGCTCTACCTGCATCATTCTCTCCATCACTCTATTCTTCAATGAATTTTTCTGGTCATCATGAATCTTTCAAGCGCCCCTCTTTTCATTACATGTCCAAAGAATATTTTCCCTTGGGTGTGGGTGGACTCAGCAAACAAATAACTGAACCTGCTCTGTAAGATTATTCTGTGTACAACAAATTAAGAAATACATACCGACCCACTGGATCAGCATTAAATGCATACTGACCCACTGGATCAGCACTAACTCCATGAAATATGGAACTATAGAGGATTTCCAAAAATGATTGACTTCATCATGTGAACTTACCTGACAGTGTAATCTTCAGAAATGTGATCATAAAGAGATGATGTACAGTAACTACAACACGTGCAATCTTATTGTGTATTTGTCATCAGTTTAATACAGATACTGTCCGGTCATAAATGTCTGCTTCCGTGACTAATCCAAATATTGGTCATACACAACCAGTTTAACCTTACTCATTATGCTGCTGTTTATTATAGGCTCAGCAGATTATGCTGGTATTATATATTTGAATGCCTAATAAGAAATAACTGCTAGGCAATAACAGTATTGCGCTGACTCATGTAGGGAGTTAATCATTATAAGCTTTTTGCTAGGAGAGTGATCTTTCAGTGGTGCCTTGTGGGCATTATACAGCCTGACAGTGGTTATTTAATAGTAGTTTTTGTATCTTTAGCAGTATAGGATCGCTGTCATTATCAGTGTCTTTGTGTATGCTGTCACTTAATTAATGGGGATGTGGTTTGTATAGTATTGTAGCTATGCTGTCACTTTATTGGTGCTGTGGTACATGTAACATTGTGTATATATATTGTCACTTCATTGGTGTTGTGGTATATGTACAAACCTTCACGGTTCAGATTGATACAGAATTGCCCTGACCAGAAAATGACTACAGATGTACAACTTGCTATCTTTACAAATGGCCTGGGTGTGGCGTTGTTTCTGCTGATGGTGTTGTATCAATACGTTTCTGTTAACAATGTGGTGAAAGCTGACTGACCTAATAATTAGGGCGTCATTAATTAAGTTTCATATGTGTATTGTCTCTGTGGTTCAGTTCAAGGACTGCCATTGCATAATTTTATGTACTTCATCAGATTAAATACATGATTGTACTTAAGAATGTTATCACGTCATGAATACAACATTATAAATTTGATATAAATTTGAAATAGATTTGCTGTCACTTTATTGGTGATGTGGTATATGTAACATGTCGCTTCTCAACCTTTTGGATAAAGTCAAAGTGTAGTATCTGCACTTGATCTTGCCAGGACCACCAGCAGAGGTGGTCAACCGAATGACACACAGGGATGTGAGGACCTGATGGGACGGCTCTGGCCCCAGGGGGAACCTCAAGCCCTTATTTTTTTTTTTTAAATAGATACACAGTCACTTTATTGGTGACGTGGTATATGTAATATATATATGCTGTCACTTTATTAGTGATGTGATATATGTAACATACATATACTGTCATTTTATTGGTGATGTGGTATATGTAACATACATATGCTGTCACTTGATTGGTGATGTGGTATGTGTAACATTATAGTTATGCTGTCACTTGATTGGTGATGTGGTATGTGTAACATTATAGTTATGCTGTCACTTGATTGATGATTATGTGTAACATTTTAGATATAATGTTACTTTATCGGGGATCTGGTATATGTAATAATATACTGTCACTATATTGGTAATGTGTTATGTGTAACATTACAGATGTGCTGTTACTTTATCGGTGATGTGATATATGTAATATAGATATATTGTCACTATATTGGTGGTGTGGTATGTGTAACATTATAGATGTGCTGTTACTTTATCAGTGATATAATATATATAATATAGATATACTGCCACTATATTGGTGGTGTGGTATGTGTAACATTATAGATGTGCTGTTTCTTTATCGGTGATATAATATATATAATATAGATATACTGTCACCATATTAGTGGTGTGGTATGTGTAACATTATAGATGTGCTGTTCCTTTATCGGTGATATGATATATGTAATATAGATATACTGCCACTATATTGGTGGTGTGGTATGTGTAACATTATAGATGTGCTGTTCCTTTATCGGTGATATGATATATGTAATATAGATATACTGCCACTATATTGGTGGTGTGGTATGTGTAACATTATAGATGTGCTGTTCCTTTATCGGTGATATGATATATGTAATATAGATATACTGCCACTATATTGGTGGTGTGGTATGTGTAACATTATAGATGTGCTGTTCCTTTATCAGTGATATGATATATGTAATATAGATATACTGCCACTATATTGGTGGTGTGGTATGTGTAACATTATAGATGTGCTGTTCCTTTATCGGTGATATGATATATTGTAATATAGATATACTGCCACTATATTGGTGGTGTGGTATGTGTAACATTATAGATGTGCTGTTCCTTTATCTGGTGATATGATATATGTAATATAGATATACTGCCACTATATTGGTGGTGTGGTATGTGTAACATTATAGATGTGCTGTTCCTTTATCGGTGATATGATATATGTAATATAGATATACTGCCACTATATTGGTGGTGTGGTATGTGTAACATTATAGATGTGCTGTTCCTTTATCGGTGATATGATATATGTAATATAGATATACTGCCACTATTGGTGGTGTGGTATGTGTAACATTATAGATGTGCTGTTCCTTTATTGGTGATATGATATATGTAATATAGATATACTGCCACTATATTGGTGGTGTGGTATGTGTAACATTATAGATGTGCTGTTACTTTATTGGTGATATGATATATGTAATATAGATATACTGCCACTATATTGGTGGTGTGGTATGTGTAACATTATAGATGTGCTGTTACTTTATTGGTGATATGATATATGTAATATAGATATACTGCCACTATATTGGTGGTGTGGTATGTGTAACATTATAGATGTGCTGTTACTTTATTGGTGATATGATATATGTAATATAGATATACTGTCACTATATTGGTGGTGTGGTATGTGTAACATTATAGATGTGCTGTTACTTTATCGGTGATATGATATATGTAATATAGATATACTGCCACTATATTGGTGGTGTGGTATGTGTAACATTATAGATGTGCTGTTACTTTATCGGTGATATGATATATGTAATATAGATATACTGTCACTATATTGGTGGTGTGGTATGTGTAACATTATAGATGTGCTGTTACTTTATCGGTGATATGATATATGTAATATAGATATACTGTGACTATATTGGTGGTGTGGTATATGTAACATTATAGATACAAGTAAAGGACATTTGTTTACATGCTGTAAGGTGTATCCGGTACATGATGCTAGACCCTTATTTTATAGATCAATCGACATGTGAGGGATGATATGTTTTGCAAAGCATTACCTGGTACCTATTTTAGGCCTGGGAGAGCGTGTCAGTTTTAAAAATCCGCCTGGATGTGAAATCATGCACATGAACACCATTGTTATGAAATAATTAACTACATAAGCTGCTACTGCAGCACACCTCATAAACAACAATTAAAATAGTAACTCTTTTAACATTTTTTTTAATGTAGCAAGAAGAAATGTTTTCAAATTTGACAAACTAAAGCTTCAATTATAGGCAACATCTTGTTGAAAAATGTCAATACATAAAATCTGCTATATTTTTGTTCTAGTAATTAATGAGTTAAAAATTGTTCCACTAACCATCAGCCACATAGTATTTACACAATATTTATATTGATTACATTAGACTAGTTTTTCGTTTAAATGAATCATGCTATTTGACTGTTTTTCATGCTGCATTTCTCATCAGCAATCCAGGGCCAGACACAATGAGACAGCACTGTTGGCCTGCAATAGAAGTTGTGAGTTCATCTCTCATCTCATACAGTCCAAGTATGGCACTTGTCCACGGCCATCAGATATGCAAGGATTTAGCACTGCCTGCATTGTGGAGTGTGAGAGAGATGTAGCGTGTGATGGCATGAAGAAGTGTTGTGATAATGGCTGTGGCAATGTCTGTCATAGACCCGTGGAGACAAATGGTGAGCAGAATTTTAAATAACTTCTGCAATGATTATTTAAAAAAAAAATGCTTGATGCATTTCATATTGATTTGTTTTACTAACTTGAAGAGAACGAACAAAAAACTTTATTTTCAAAGTGTTAAGAATTTGGCACACAGACTTGTCTGACATTCTGCCCTTCTGATCTGTTTGCTCTCATATAAATAAAGAAATATTTTAAGAATGTCGGTGTGTAAACTGTAAATAATACTACATGTCATGTAGGGTTATTCAGTTAGAAGACTAGTATGAGTGTTTTTAGCATGTCTCTCCACCATAAATCTAGCTTTCTTGGGATGTTAATGTGAAGGTTTCCCCTGGCCTTAGCACAATGTGCAATTCAGATCTATCATTCCACCTTTAGGAACCATGACTGCACTGTAGAAAGTACACTGACTTCTAGCACAGCTGACATGGGTGCAAGTCCCCAGTTTTTCTGATTGCAAAGGATTGTGTGGTTGATCAGTCAAGTAAAATTGATGGAAGAGATTGATTTAATTCAAGGATTCATTCTGCTGTGAAACTGTCTTTTTGTATCCTTCTGTAGATCTCACTAGGAAAGCTTCAGGATGGTACACAAACTCTGTATCACCAGGGGGGGTTCCACAAATGCTGTAAACATTTTGTTGTGGGTTGTTTAGTCATTTTGATTTTTTTGCCAGGGCATTGGTTGTATGGCCTACTCTTTGCAAATGCAGGTCGAATTTTAATGTGCACACAGGTTATCCTAGTTTTTATCCTTGGTCCAGAAGTCTAGGCATCTGTTGCCGCTATATGATCTTCATGGCGAACAATTTGGAAGGGCTTTACAGCATCATGGCAGAGGTAGCCCCTTTCAAGATGGAAAACATACTCATCAATAAAGGGCTGTAAAATACATTGAGAAAAAGAACGCTGAAGTGCTAGAAGAACCCATAATGTTGTATGCATGTGAAATGTGGACAATAAGCCAACAAGATGAGAAATATTTAATGACAGTCAAAATTACATTTCTAAGGAAAATGCAAAGCATACCTTTGGGCGAATGGAAAAATGAATGATCAGTCCTTCAAGTAACAGATGAAAACCATAAATTAATTTGAAACATTAGCCATACAGTCTCTTTTATTTTTGCAGCACATTATGAGGTTGCAAAATTAATGGGAATCAAGCAAGGGGGAAGACAAAGAGAGAAATACCTGGATGGCTTGGCCACATGGCATGGCATAATAAGGGCCAGAACACAGATATGATTCAAGACTAGTAATTGTGTGGCAAAAGACTATCCATGCCTTTCAGCATGTTGCCATGGCACATGATGTTGAGTGATGGCCTCATGGATTTTCCTGTTTCTTGTCTATTTCCAAGCTTGTTCATATTTGTTCTCAGAATTTCCATCAGTACCAAATAACCTGAGCTTTAAGGAAAGAAACGATGGAGGAATCCTTGTGGAGTGGGAGAGTAATTGGCGTAACACCAGTCAGCCAGTCATCTATGTGTATAGGTGGTGGTGTTCCAGAGTCCAGAATGCCCATTACTCTGTTGTAAGTATTTCATTTTGGGGATGGTGAGTGTAAGAAAGATTTGTAATCTGTACTCACACTTGGATTTCTCCAACTGGTGTTTGTTTAACAATTTATGTTCTTTTGTTGAAAATAACTTGTTTTCCCTCATATCTGTTTGTGATTGGATCTGTGTACTCTGTTTGGGATGATTGCTAACCTTGATGGATATTCTGATACAAGTGAGTTTTAGAAAGAATTGAACGATGGTGTTGATTAAATTAATTTATTCCATGTTTTGGCTTCTACTATGCACTATTTTATTTTCAAAGTCCAGAGTTGTGTCTGCAGTTTTGTTTGATAGACCTTGCAGACAAAGACTAGTCTCAGACTCTAAGTTTCAGACAGGATGTGCTAGTCATAACCACTGGAATCATATCCTCCATTATGTTACCAGGGCACACCAAAGAGTTCAAGAATACTGTCGTAGCCTTAAATATCATGCTGTAAGAGGAGACTAAGGAGCTGTCATGTTGTTTTCTGAAAATTGGCCTTCCCAACCGGTGTGAGGTAATGTGACAGAGTGTCTAGCAAATGCTTTACTAGTTGATGAGCCTTGCACTCACGATTGGAGACCTCATGCACATGATTAAAATAAGAGTGGTGTTTGCTTGCCAGGATGGAAACAAAGTCATCACCACTAACCAGATTCTTCATGTCAAAACTCAACCCCCCCTCCCCCCCACACACACACACAACTCGCACGTGAATGCACGCTCACTCTCTCCTTCCTCTCTCTCTCTTTCTCTCTCTCTCTCTCTTCTTCCTCTGCACTCCTGCATAGACATTACTCATACCCTCAAAGAACAACAGGCCGCCACCTCATTGAATGCTCAAAACACTTTCCATTGTCAGGCAAAACCTTCACAAGCTGCCACTCACAGCTGCCAATTCACTCTTATGTGTTCTAGAACCATCCATAGCAAACCATCATCACGACAACATTAGACTGCCCAAAGTAGATAACTCAGAATCAATGGGCTGCATAGGTAGACAGCTCCAGGCCAAGAGAGGGATCATGTTGCATGGACAACATATGGTCTCTACACTTCAACCCAGGCTTTGTGTTATGGAGAGGTATAACTCCACGCCTGGTCCATGCCATGGGTTGTAGTTATTATGCCTTTTTTTGTGAAGCACGTGGTAACAAACTATCATCTATCAAGACGGCCAGATACCAGTAATAACAGTATTTCACTTTGTGAGACATAATGCTGTTTATGTGTCAGTTTTCTTCAATGTTCAGATCTTGTAACATGTCAGTATTTTTCATCTCACAGTATTCTAAGCAATTTTTCTGGAACATTTGAGTTCAAAGGCCTCAATTTTATCCTTTAGACATTATGAAATAATCCATGATTCCAGCATTAGATTAATAAAAATGTTGCAAGTAAAATAGTTTGAGTATAGATCATGATTACCACACAGAAAGTGATATCCATCCCACTTGGGAGAAGAAGTAAGAGGACATTTAAAAAATACTAATGCTGTATACCGGGGACAGTGAGCACCATATTATATGGGGCACATACCAGTGCTTGCTTCACAATTATTTTTATATTCTGATATTGAAAGACACGCAAGTGTAGAAGTACAGAATGAGTAAGAGGAAATCATGTATGCCAAAATCACATAAGAATGTATGGGTGATATGGTTAGTATCACAGAGGCCACCTTTACTTCCCAAAACACATACCTGCAGTACAACATTTATTATAAATGTTATAGATAATGACAGTGAATGTTACAGATAATGACATTTATTATAAATATTGTAGATAATGAGAATGAATATTACAGATGACATTTATTATAAATGCTATAGATAATTTGAATAACGAAGACACAAACAATAGATTGCATGATTTATTGCCTGGCATATTTCGCTGCATCTCGTCAGGTACATACTGCAGAAATCACACAACTTACGTGAATTAACTAGATAAATCCTTCAAGTTGAAATATACACATATTCGCACAGTAATGTCAATTATCTACCATGGTAATTTTAAGCTGACTAACATGTCTTTCTGTTTGCACAATTCTGGCTTGTGTTGATTGATCATAATTGCTTCTGCAAATTTTAACAAGCGAGTATTTTGTGTGTTAAACTATAGCTATAGATAATGACAATGAATGTTACAGATAAAGACAGTGATTGTTACAGATGACTAATGACATTGATTGTTTGTGATGACTAATGACATTGATTGTTGCAGATGACTAATGACATTGATTGTTACAGATGACTAATGACATTGAATGTTACCAGATAATGACAGTGATTGTTACAGATGACTAATGACATTGATTGTTACAGATAACTAATGACATTGAATGTTACCAGATAATGACAGTGATTGCTACATAGGACTAATGACATTCATTGTTGCAGATTACAAATAACATTGATTGTTACAGATGACTAATGACATTGATTGTTACAGATGACTAATGATGGTGAATGTTACAGATAATGACATTTATTATAAATGTTATAGATAATGACAATGAATGTTACAGATAATGACAGTGATTGTTACAGATGACTAATGACATTGATTGTTACAGATGACTAATGACATTGATTGTTACAGATAACTAATGACAGTGATTGTTACTGATGACTAATGACATTGATTGTTACAGATGACTAATGACATTTATTGTTACAGGTGACTAATGACATTGATTGTTACAGATGACTAATGACATTGATTGTTACAGATGACTAATAACAGTGAATGGTACAGATAATGACAGTGATTGCTACAGATGACTAATGACATTGATTGTTACAAATGACTAATGACATTGATTGTTACAGATGACTAATGACATTGATTGTTACAGGTGACTAATGACATTGATTGTTACAGGTGACTAATAACAGTGAATGTTACAGATAATGACATTGATTGTTACAGATACTAATGACATTGATTGTTATAGATGACTAATGACATTGATTGTTACAGATGACTAATGACATTGATTGTTACAGATGACTAATGACATTGATTGTTACAGATGACTAATGACATTGATTGTTACAGATGACTAATGATAGTGAATGTTACAGATAATGACATTGATTGTTACATATGACTAATGACATTGATTGTTACATGCGACTAATGACATTGATTGTTACATGCGACTAATGACACTGATTGTTGCATGTGACTAATGACATTGATTGTTACAGATGACTAATAACATTGATTGTTACAGATGACTAATGATAGTGAATGTTACAGATAATGACAATGATTGTTACAGATGACTGATGACATTGATTGTTACATGTGACTAATGACATTGATTGTTACATGTGACTAATGACATTGATTGTTACAGATGACTAATGACATTGATTGTTACAGTTGACCAATGACATTGATTGTTACAGATGACTAATGATAGTGAATGTTACAGATAATGACAATGATTGTTACAGATGACTAATGACATTGATTTTACATGTGACTAATGACATTGATTGTTACAGATGACTAATGACATTGATTGTTACAGATGACTAATGACATTGATTGTTACAGACGACGGTGACTAGAGTCAAGCTGAAAGGATACCCCAGTGGTGTGCCACCAGCAGCAAGATGCAGTTTTATGGTTGCTGCTGTGACTGTGCGGGGGTCAGAAGGATTTTCTCCAGTACAGGCTTTCATTAAAAGTGAGTTATGGCTATTTCAGAAGCAACAGTAGCATAGTGGTTAGTATGCATGTCTTTTAAAACAGTGGTCTGGTTCAATCCACCGTAGAGGCAAGATTATTTTTCTGATCAGGTTGACTCTAAAGTCCATCCAGCCTCAAAAATGGCTGTAAGACAATTTTCAGAATTGTATGGGAAGGAAAGACGACAAGGACAAGAACCGGCCACCTGACCTCAGACAGTCAAGGTCTAGAATATGTGAAGGCCTGAATCTTCACACCCCAATGTCAGTAGTTGTTATGGAACCTGTCATTCATAATCAACATAGCACTGTAGGCAAACCAGTGGTTGCTCCACCTCGCTCATTAAATGCTGTAAGGTGTATGTGCTAACTGTACCAGTAACATTCCTATTGTCAATTCTTTGGATATGTCACCAAATGTTGTAAATTGTATGTGCTGACTGTTCCAGTAACATTCTGGTTGTCAATTCTTGGGATTTGTCACCAAATGTTGTAAGTTGTATGTGCTAACTGTACCAGTAACATTCCTATTGTCAATTCTTTGGATATGTCACCAAATGTTGTAAATTGTATGTGCTGACTGTTCCAGTAACATTCTGGTTGTCAATTCTTGGGATTTGTCACCAAATGTTGTAAGTTGTATGTGCTAACTGTACCAGTAACATTCTGGTTGTCAATTCTTTGAATTTGTCTCTTTATTCTCTTTATGCACCTTTCCTTACCAGAATCAGTTAACAGTATCTGGGCTGAACAGTCTTTGGATTCCATGTTTGTAGTAAGAAGGTCTTATCTATGTTCACTTATGCTAGATAAACGACACATGTGTTTGTTTTCATATTTGTAATCAGAAGGTTTATTTCTAAATCAAACATGTGACAATAGAAAAGAAATTAGCATTGTTTGACACAATTTTTCTCCCCTTCATATGTTATCAGTCAAACCTGGACATTGATATCAAAGGGAAAAAAAACATTGTAACACATGAAGTGCCTATGCAGGATGCGTTACAAGGAAAGAGAATAATAAATAATGATATTAATGAAGCAAGTTATGAAACAGGTCCATGAGAATGTCACTTGTACGGTGATGGCCATCCATCCATCATGTGCCATGCCAGTAAGCGTGGACGATCATGTTTTACCATCTCACTCGATCACCAGAGTTGTGGATCAGCTCCGTGTTTCTGTCTCGACTATGCCACGAGGCCAAGACATCCAGGTATTTACTTCTCAGTCTTCCCCTTGGTCTCTACCCTTTGATCTTGCCAGTTGTCACCAAGTTCTTCAATTCATTTCTTCTCATAACATGCCCAAAATATTTTGACTGTCTACTTCAAATGTCTCTAATCAGTTTATGATCTTCATTTGTTTCTTCAAGGACTTGTTCATTGGTTCATACAATTATATAAAGTTTGCATTTTCCTAGAAATGGCACAATAATCTTTACAAATGTAAATGGACGCAACACTTCACAAAAAGAGCAAGGTATTTATATTCTAACAGTGCTTTTTTTTTCTCTTTTGAAGAATTCTTAAGTCCATCTCCGCCTGTTAACCTGGAAACAACAGGATCAAAAATGCACGATGGGAAAGTTGACGTGACAGTTCAATGGCAACCTCCATTGTTCACAGACGGACTCCAAATCACAAGATATCTGGTAAAATCTTGTTTCTGTTATGTGTCTGAATGTATAACATGTGTGATACACAATGATAATTCAAGGTGGAAACTAATCTCTCACGTTATACCATGTAAAATGTCACATTACAGGTTAAAGTGCTTTCAGAACGTTTGTTGATTACAGTTTAGTTAATCATATACATTAGCTTTGTGTCCATGTTTGGACAGCTATGTGCATGTTTTGAGATGATAGTGTTTGCTGCTTGAATTTATAGAAATCTTTTAATAATTATTACTTGACAGATTCATTTTACTCTGTACTTTTTGGAGTAAAGATTAAGATTGCTCTGTAGTTTCTATAGTAAAGATTTACCATTGCTCTATAGTTTTTGTATGATAGATTAACATTGCTCTGTAGTTTTTGTATGGAAAAAATTTTTATTGTTTATGCGGGAGCACAAGGGCTGACAAGCTCGCAGGTAAGGCTAATGTGGAGGGCGGACGCGCCATGGACCAGGCTGACATTCTGAATGCTGTACGAGAAGTAAGGCTTTTGCGAGAACCAAGTGATGACTGCGAATCTACAACCATGGTCAGATTGCGAGAACAGCAAATTAAAAGAGGTGTGGCCAAACAAGAACACTACGCAGGAAGCCAAAGAAGATTGATAAACCAACACAAAACTGGTGTCGTTAGCCGCTACACGCTGCAGGATTTTCTGAGAAGGGGATCCGAGCACTTATGGACTGAATGGTTCGATGTGAAATGAGGATGATCTGTCGACTAACTAACTAACTAACTTTTGTATGAAAGATTAACATTGCTGTGCAGTTTCTGGAGTAAAGATTAACATTGCTTTGTAGTTATTGGAGTAAAAATTAACATTGCTCTGTAGTAAAAATTAACATTGCTCTGTAGTTTCTGAATGAAAGATTAACATTGCTCTGTATTTTCTGGATGAAATATTAACTTGCTCTGAAGTTTTTGGATTTGTATTTGATCCTTAAACATTAGATATCTTACTGTGGTTCCTTTGAAGGTGACCATATTGTTTTATTGGCTTTTAATTTTCTTGTCCCCAAAGCAAATGAAACTAATCTTCCAATACTGTTTATTTTAGTCCATGGCAAAATTAGTGCATGCTCTTCTTTTAAAATGCTGTACAATCTCAACTTATGACATGCTTTGTTTGTGATTTTTGCCCATCAACAGGTGTTTTGGAGTGACAATCTACCTAAAGCTAGTGCAAATTACTTCCGTTTGAATATGCAGAAAAAATCTGTACAAGGAGTAAGCAACTTTATTTTTCCCCCTGTCATTTACCTGAATTATGAATTAATTATGAGGGGTGGTTGAAAAAGTTTAGCACTGTAATAAGAAATTGTTACTACAGGTAGGACATGGGGAAGGCAAAGAAGTAAATACCTGGATGGCTTGGCCACATGGCATAGTTGAGACAAGAAGACACAGAGCTTACCCACGACTCTGGTGATCGTGTGAGATGGCAAAACATTGACCGCCCATGCTTATCGGCACAACACATGATGATGATGATGATGTAGAGACAGACTTCGCACTGATTTCCCGGTATATGCCTTGACTCCTTACTAAAGTGAACAAATTTTCAACCACACCTTGTATTTTAATTGTAGTTTATCAAGTATGTTGTAATGTGTACACAATCATTTTTCCTTTTTTAATAATCATCATCATCAAGTGCTATCTTTACTTTGAAAATCAGTGGACATAAGTCTCCAGCATTCTCTGTTCTGTGTCTTCACGTTATATACATACAGACTTCTTCCTGTTCATTTCCTGGTTTTGTCAGCCATGTGTTATGTTGCCTTCTTCTTGCACACTTCTACTCCTGCAGATCCTTTAACATGCAGCTGTCTCTGTTTGATTTAATCAAATACAGAGGTTCTAGAAAAACAGATTGAAAAGAGAGTTAATGAAAGAAATAAAAAAGAGGCAAGTTATATTTTGGCCACGTTAGAAGACATAATACTCTTATAAAAACCATACTGGAGGGCAAGGTTGAGGGCAAGCGAGCAAGAGGTAGACAACGATACAAGTGGGAAGATAGTATCAAGAGATAGACGAACATCAATCTGACAGAATGTACAGTCAGGGCGAGAGACAGACAGTGTTGGAGATCCATCGCAGAAAACCTTCATTATGGAGATGGCACCTGATTGATTGATTGATTGATTGATTGATTGTCTCTTTATATGGCTAAAGTACCTTAATTGTCTGACAAGTCTAATTATTCTGCTCTGTACACCTTCAGATGTCAACATGAATATATCCCAAGAAAGCAGCAGTCAAAATGAGCTTAACATCTCCATAGAGTTTGTCTTCAGATGGATTGGGTATATGGCAAAATAGTCTTCTCTGTCTTGCATGTGTTTGACTCTCCTGCAACAAGTGTTTAGCTGTCATTTTACCAGCTCTACAGTTACATTCATTAGTATCTCCTATCTTTCCTTTATTAAATATGCACTTCAGCCTGCAGTATCCTGTAATATATATATACATCCTTTTATGGTGGCCTGAATGCTCTGAATCCACTTTGGTTTTATAATTACTTCTTATAAATCTCTTGGCCTCATCATAGATTATACCTATAGATGCTGAGGTACTGTCATTGAGTAATGTTTTCTTCAATTCCAGTTGTATAATCCTCCTTTCTTTGCTTTCATTTCTTGCCATGATGATAGTAATAGAAAATAAATATGTTTAAGAAAGTATTTATTTGACTAGCAGTCAGCTAGGCAGTGGGGCTTAATACGCTTTCGTTTGAACTTCTGGTGTGCTGATGGCTGGTTGTAGGGAATTGTTCCCTAGGCCGATCAGTAGGGCTTCAGTGTTGACTTTGCTCTTCGGAAAACAATGGCAAACTACTGAATGTAAACTTGCCTAGAAAATCAACCTGAGGTTGGGGTTGATCACAACATCCTGCAAAGAACATGCTACATTGATATATTTGACTATGCAAGAGATGTGTTATACAGGGTGTATTTTTAATGACTGCAGTGTTTGAAAATATTGCGGTCCAAGTTTTGTATTTACCTATTATGTTACATGAATTTTACAGAGAGTGAATACAAAACTTGGACCGGCAATATTTTCAAACACTGCACAGTCATTAAAAATACACCCTATACTTATGTAGCAGGAAGAGCACAAAGTTCAGCCCTTGTATAGATATCTCCATCCTTTCACTGAACCAAAATAACAATGGTTAGTGAGATCAGTATTACATTGGTGAACTTCATTTCTCCCAGATAAACTATGGTGTCCATTTTTTAGGTTTGTTCAGCCCAAAGGCTGTGCTTGTGGGATGTGTGTGTTCCTCCATTGCTGGAAATCACAGTATTGGTAGGCAAGTGCATTAACTATCATACATCTGGAGTCCCAAATATCAGGGGGGAAAACAACTAGTTGCATATCCTTTACAGGATGTCATAATCAACCCAAGCATTTTATGGCTGTTTTGTGATTTCTTGGCAAGTTTACGTTCAGTAGGAAAACTTAAGAAAATGAAAGCATGTAAGGATCAGATGCAAGTTGGTATAGTAAGAAACAAGTGTCAGTTAATAAGTGATTGTAGTTCATCTGTAATTGTTTTAGTCATTCTCCATGTTTCTGTTCTATACAGCAACACTTATTTAACCATAGAGGTAAATAAACTTGTGGTACTAGTTTTAATTGGATGAATATGGTTTCAATTAATCAGGTGCCATCTCCACAAATGTTGGCTGCAGTGGATCTTCAACACTGTGTCTCATGCTCTGAGAGACATCTGTTTGCCCATCTCTTGATGCTATTTTCCCACTTGTATCATCGTCAGTCTTTGCTCGCTGTCTGAACATTTTCCCTCTAGCATTTATAAGAGTGCTGTATCTTTTATTGTAGCTGAAATATTCATATGCTTTAAAAGGTCCTTAAGATGAGATTTTAAAAGAAAGTTATGTCATTGTACTGGAATCAGTATTCTCACATCATCTCAATGATATCATTTTTATCCTCAGGACAGAAGAAGCTATACAATTGCAAGTTTAGAACCATCATCACACTATTTTGTACAGGTAAGCTGTTTATGTCATAATTTTATGGTTGTTTATGTGCTTTTACCAGGGAGTTTATTACTGCAGTGAACTATTAGGGATGTTGATTTGAAACCCTTTCCAATGGCTTTATTACAAAAGCATGAAAGAAACATTAACAGGTGTGGTAGAATTAAACAAAGCATTTATTTTGAATGAATTATGCACCGTGGGTTGGTCAGAAGAAGTCACCGTAGGCATTCAGGCAAGCATCCCATTGCTTAGGTAGGCGGCGAATGCCGTCCGCAAAAAAGGATTGTGGTTGCTCACTGAACCAAGTGTTTACCGCGTTCATTATGTCTGCATCTGTGTGAAATTGTTGCCCCTTGAGAGCTTTTTTTAGAGGTCTGAACAAATGAAAATCACATGGTGACAAATCAGGACAATAGGCTGGATGTTGCAGAATTTCCCACTTCTTCCTTGCTAATATTTCCTGCACAATCTTTGCGACATGCGGACAAGCATTATCGTGCAACAAAATCACACCGTGAGAAAGCATGCCGGGTCGCCGGGTCATTTATTCTTGATGGCTTTTTGCAGTTTGTCTAGTATTTGCAAGTAGTGGGTAGAGTTGATGTTGACACCAGGTTCTTTAAAGTCTGCCAACAATAGCCCTTTATGGTAAAAAAAATGCGCTCAGCATAACCTTACCAGCGGAAACCTGTAACTTGAATTTTTTGGCTTTTGGTAATCCAGCATGCTTCCATTGCATGCTCTCTCTTTTGCTGCTCGGCTCAAAGTGGTGACACCATGATTCATCGCCTGCCACTATGCGGAAGAGAAATGCATCACCCTCTACTCTGTAATGCAGCAAGTGGTTCAGACACCATCCCATGCGTTCCTCTATTTGGTGGTCCGCCAACATTCGTGGTACCCACTGTGAACACACCTTCCGATATTGTGCAGTTTCTTACGAACAACCTTTTGAATTGTCCTAATTGACACATTAAATTCTTTCGCTAGCGAACATATGCTTCGACAGTGGTTCATCTGTACTGCTGCATCAATTTTGGCGATGGTTTTTTTCTGTTGCAACAATATGTGCTTGACCCGGCCGTCGAAAATCTGACGTGAACTGACGTCCTTTCTGAAACATTCGTGCCCAGTCTGTCACTGTTGTCTTCGACACACATTTGTTACCGTATGCTGCCTGCATTCTTTGATGAATGTCCACTGGTCGACATCCTTCAAATGAAAGAAACCGAATCACCGCTCTTTGAGCTTCTTTGGATGGATTTTGGATCAACCCGGCCATTTTCTCAACTGTCAGAAACAGAACGTATGCATCTTGGGACGATAAGCACGTGCTCTTGTATTCATTGGTCAGTACTTATCACATGACTATGACATGATCATGTTCAAGGTACGCAATTACGCGTGGTGCGGCACAAACAGATTTCAAATGAACGCCCCTTATCGTTTCTCAACATGTTTTGTTCCTCTGGCCACAGAAACATGACCAGGTTGTTTTGTTCTGAAAGTTTATAGTTCCTCCTCTTGCTGATGCTCGTAACTGATAACCTTGTGAAGAAGTAGTTAGGGTCCTTTCACTTGTAGACGCCAGAGAGTCTCTGATTGTAGTGTGGAGAAAAGTATGGTGCTCTGGAAAATGTCATTACTCTTATTAGCAGATATAGTTTCCATTGTGAAATATCTTTTGCTTATTTTACCAATTAGATTTTTTTAGTATCGATTTTTAAAATAATTGAAATATTAAACGGAAACAGTACGTTGCACAGTTCATTGCCTGGCATATTTCACTGTATCTCAGGTGTATACTACAAAGATAACAATTTATAGTGATGTAGCCTAATGAATCCTGTTAATACCTTGTGCAATATATTTAATTGTCTTTATTGTTTAAATACACTTTGGGGAAAACATTGTTTTGAATTTACACCAAAATTGACATTCATACGTCTTTTTGTTTTTTATTTCTGAAAACACCCCTATACCCACCTAGCTCCCACACCATGTGAATATCAACTTTTAGATCAAACTCTGTTATCTTGTAGAAAGAAACCGAAGGCAACATGTTAAGAATACCATTGTCCTGATACAACTAGAGGCCAGTTCACAAAGATACCCACACCAGGACAAGACAGTGGTCATTTTTTGGTCACATTATGAGATGAGAGGATCTGGAGAATATTGTGACAACTGGGAAGATTGATTGTGGTAGAGACAGGTGGGCAGACAGAGAGAGATCATGCTAAATGGATTTACAGAATGGGATGGAAGAAAGATGATCAGTTGCCAAACTTATCAAGATCATATAGGACAGATGTTTGTGGAGAGACAATGTCACATGTGCTACTTAGCATGTCATATGATGATGATGATTTCAGTGATCTATCTGCATTTTGGTTGGTAATTCGTAAAGTCAGTTCTCTATGGATGGTTCTTAAATTGCCTTCCATTACAGCTACCAAAGTCACTGAAGGTGATCCCTCCCAGTATATATTGTTTGGCCATAGTTTCCTGGTGGTATGTATTTCTTACATAACCATTGATTGTGCTGTTTGTTGTAGGTACGTGCAGAGGTGAAATGGAAAGAAAAGACAATTCGTGGCAAGCCAATATCAACATACATAGAAACACATTCGGTTCCTCAGGCAGCAAGCCACTGGTAAGTGGATGAAAGATGTTGTTTTGCTTGTTCACAAATTTTTCTGGTTTAAAAGATTGACTTCAGATATTTTCAGATTTTTAACACGGTCAGAATGCATTCTGTTAAATAGCAAAGATTTCTATTAAAGTTTCTTTCAGGACAAAAAGCGATCCGATGAAAGAAGTAGCAAAAGAAATACAATATTTTGGCCACATTAAAATGAAATGACACGCATATACAAGCATACTAGAGTTGCAGTGATACAGTGGTTAGTGCACTTGCTTTTGATGGAAGCAGTATATGGGTTTGATCCTCAGCAGTGGCAGAATCCTATTCCTGACGAGCATGGCTATGTGGTTGACCTAGTCTCAAAGTGAGTACTGAATAATTATGATGTTGCAGGAATTATCTGGGAAGGAAAGACATTAAGGAAGGGAATTGGTCACACTCTTAGCCTTGACTATGTGAAGGGCTATCATTTTACATCTCCATGGCAGTATCTGCATTTCATTGCCTTTACATATTTTACTGGAGGGAAATGTTGAGAGTAGTTGACCAAGAGGCCACCAGAGACATGTGAGTAGATAACATCATGAGATCAACGACCAGCAATTTGACAAGGCATATAACCAAAACAAAAGGCAGAAAGTGTTTGAGATACATTGCAGCCAACTTGTATTATGAAGAGGGCACTTGCTTGATTGATTGCTTCATTGCAACATGTGACAACTGTCAGTTCAGTAAATTGTCATGACAGATGAAAGTTTAATATGACTAGCAAGGTGGGTCAACACAATGGTCTGTGGTCAATCATATGATTTGTTCTCCAAACCGGTACAGCTTTGGGGTAGGTGCCAGAGACTTGTCTATGAAAGTAATCGCAGCCAGTATGATACTGGCCATGTCATCCTGTATGATCAGTCATCCTTTGTGCCATCCATTTTAGGTTAAGGTGAATGTGACCTATTTTACTTGCTGACATTTCAGATACAGGAAACGTACATTCAGATGGATCACATGAAGATTCTCCTATTTACAACGTAACGGTGCAGAATCCTGTCTTTGTTAATTCTCAGCTGCGAGCAAATGTTACCTGGTCAATTCACTTCGGTTGGTATAGGTTTATTTTTGTATGGTATCTGAAGTATATAATGTGTAATTTGTTACAGTTTATTAGATTTCATTGTTGCTAAATTAAAGCTTTAAGAATAACATAATGCAAAATTGTAATGCAAATATAGCACACACATGTTAAGAGAAACACTATGTATTGATAGAGGTTTAAGAATAAAATGATACTAAATTGTAATGCAAATATAGCACACACATGGTAGAAGAAAAACATATGTATTGATAGAGGTTTCAGAATAAAATAATGCAAAATTGTAATGCAAATATAGCACAAATATGTTAGGAGAAACACTATGTATTGATAGAAGTTTCAGAATAAAATAACATTAATGACATTAAAACTTTGCTGCTCAGGAGGTGAAGAACTTCTGTGTTGCTTAACCACACTAAATCACAAAACATAATCTGTGAAGAATTTAGATTCCAGTAGGAAATTTCACTGCAGTAAATGTAAAACTGATGGCCAATTATGATTTGTTATTAAATAATGATTGCTGTGTCCAAAACTATCAGGTTTTCAGGTAGAAAAGTACATACTTTACTGGAGTGTGGATGTGTGTGATAAAGAGGCCAGCCACAGAAAAACAAAGGACCGGTTAAAGCATGAAGCAACAGTTCATGTAGGTCTTGATTTAATGTTCTCAATTATACATCACAATTTGTATAAATGTGCTCTATAAGTCATTGTAGGTGCATATTTTAATGAGTGTTTTCAATACCTTTGACTCTCCTCCTCCTCCTCATCATCCTCCTCCTCCTCCTCCTCCTCCGCCTCCTCCTCTCCTCCTCCTCCCCCCTCCTCCTCCTCCTCCTCCTCCTCCTGCATGCCATGTTAGTTTTTGTCTTTAATGTCCCTCTTAATATAGCTGTAGTTTGATCGTCTGAATGACTTTGTTTAGATTGTCATTATAGACTGTTTAATTGTCATCATGTGTGTAAGAGTTTCTGCAGGTACACTGGAGTGGGTTATCAGAAAGGAACCACCTTAGATGCCTAGATACAAGCTTCAGACAGTGAAGATATCACTTGTCACTGGTGATAACCAGTTTCCATGGGGTTTGGTGAACATCTGGGCCCTGTCATTTCAACCTTGGCATGCACCATATCTAGGCAGAACAACCATACCTCACTCCTTAACAATATCTTCTTCATCATTTGCCCTGCTAGTTGTCATAGGCGTTCAGGTGGCTCCATAAATCTCAGTCCTTGGTATTCTGGTTCAGTTCCATTGATGATAGTCCTCCATGCCACTGTCCCAGTCTGTCCAGCATCATTCCTCTTTCTGCACCTGCCTCTTCTACCATTTATCAGTCATCACACTGTTTTAAAAAACCACTCTTCAAATTACATGACCGAAGAACCCCACGTTCCACGTGCCAGGATAGTCGTTAACGCCGCTCACTGACTTCAAAATGTGTGTCTGTGTCTGTTTTTTTAGGAAGACAATTTTATGATTTCCCCTTGCCTTTGACATCCACATAGGGGTCTATTTATTACCTCTGCCTTTGACACCCTTTTTGTGGTCCCCATGTTTGTAACTGTGGTGTGCTTCCCATCCTCTACCATGTAGAACTGCAGTTGCCCCTCTGCTGTGTGTCCACCGTGACGAGGTAGAGGGGCTTGTGCGTCTCAATGACCCCAAGAGCTATGCCGACGGTAGCACAGCTACTGGTAGGGCCACCCATGTCGGACAGGTCAAGGGAGAGGGACCAGACGAAGAGACACACAAACCTGCTGCCTTGTAGGTAGACTGGGGACAGTCAAAGGCTAGGGAAAGCACCCCGAATACATGCTTGTCAAAATCGGATGTACTGAGCCACAGGCTTGACAAAGCAGTGCAACGTAAAACCTGCTGCCTTGTAGGTAGACTGGGGACAGTCAAAGGCTAGGGAAAGCATCCCGAATAAATGCTTGTCGAAATCGGATCTACTGAGCCACAGGCTTGACAAAGCAGTGCAACGTAACTTAATTCATGATGTCACAAATCAAAATTAATCGTTATGGTGCTAATCCCTGTGAAGTCCCATCAGGCGGCGATAGTGCCGGGCCCCCTGCCTCGAGGGGGTCCACCCATGACTACTGGTGGTCACCTTCCCCTGTGCTGTGGAGTCAAGGCACAGAGGAGTAGGTTAAGAGCTATTGACCAAATACCCCGGACACTCAACATACTACAGTGGAATGCCGAAGGAGTTTACAAGAAGAAAGACTCCCTAACACAGCGTCTTCATAAAGATAGAATAGATGTGGCATGCATTCAAGAGACACACCTCAACGCCAATCATAAATTCTCATCAGAGGATATCAGGCCACACGGTTCGACCGCGAAGGACACAAAGGAGGAGTTCTAATACTTACACGAAATACAATACCTTGCAGCGAAGTATCTGTGATCTCTGACAACCAAACGGAAATTATAGGTGTTGATATAATGATAAAGGACGTGAAAATAAGAATCTACAATCTATATAGCCCAGCAGATAAGGACCTTACACTCTCAAACATGAAAATAACTGACACAAACTGCATTATTGTCGGAGACTTTAATAGCCGTTCAGAAAGATGGGGATACCCAGATACTGACAAAAGAGGAGATGAATTGGAGGACTGGGAAATAGACTCAAATCTCCATCTACTCAACAAAGCGGATGACACATCGAGCTTCTACTCCAGAAGATGGCTTACCACTTCTACTCCAGACTTAGCTTTCTGCACAGGAGACATCCTCCACAAAATCGATCGCCATGTGCTGGACCAATTAGCAGGTAGTGATCCACAGACCAATCAAGCTTGTAATGAATATGGAGTATGTTCCACAGGAGCAAAAGCCCTTGCCCCGCTGGAATTACAAACGAGCAGATTGGGACAGATTTGCCATACTAACAGACAAATATTGTGAAAACATAAATACACGATATGGCAACATAAAGCAAATGGTGGAAAGTCTAAACAGAGCGATAATACAGGCAGCCACTGAGTCCATTCCTAGAGGAGCGAGGAAAAATTACAAACCATACTGGACTGAAGAACTACAAAGTTTGGAGGACAAAGTTGAAGATGCCAGGAAGATAGCAGAGAGAGAACAAACAATTGAAGCGAATATCTCCCTCAAAGCCATCTCAGCAAAATATAAAAGAACAGTAAATCAAACAACAAGAGATTGTTGGAGGGAAAAAACAGAAAACCTGAATTTTGACAGGGATGGAAACAAACTATGGAAACTAGTGAAAGCCATGAACAATGAAGGACCTAGAAACAAACAAATAACAATTAAACAAGGAAATGCCTTGCTTACAGGAAAAAAGGCTGCAAATGCACTAATGGAACACTATGCAAATGCAAACCACATTGATATTACAACCGAACAGAAGAAAGCAATCAAAGACAAACAGATACATCATAGAAATACAGAGACAGCAGCAGAATATATGATGGCAAATCTAACAATGGAAGAAATGGAACAGGCAATGAATACCCTAAAAAAGAAGAAATCACCAGGAAAGGATGGAATCACAAATGAAATGCTAATAGGACTAGGCACCAAGGCAAAGAAGAAACTACTAGCAGTCCTAAATAACAGCTGGAAGAGAGGAATAGTCCCACAGGCATGGAAGGAAGCTATACTAATACCAGTCCCAAAGAAAGGAAAAGACCTGGAAGAACCAAATGGCTATCGACCTATCAGTCTACTTAGCTGTGTAGGAAAATTAATGGAACGCATTATCAATGGCAGGCTAACATGGCATCTGGAAGAAAACAAACTCTTAACACCACACCAAGCAGGATTCAGAAAGTACAGATCCACTGAAGATCAAATAACCTATATAGCTCAGGAAATAGAGGATGCCTTCCAAGAGAAAAAGCACACACTAGCAGTCTGGATAGATTTAGAAAAAGCATTTGATAAAGTATGGAAGGAAGGACTGAAAGTAAAACTGCAAAACATGCATGTTTGTGGAAAAATGTATAAATGGATCAGCCACTACCTTGAGAACAGAACTGCCAGGACAAAAGTACAAGGACAAACAAGCAAAATGATGCTGCTGGAGCAAGGTGTCCCCCAAGGAGGAGTTCTTTCACCAACATTATTCCTAGCATATATAAATGACATCACAGAAAATTTTCCAGCCAGAGTACACACATCCTCCTTTGCAGATGACCTAGCCATATGGACATCTGAAGAATATATTAGTACAGCTAACAGCAGAATACAGCAAGCCTTATTAGCGCTAGAGGACTGGTCAAAATCATGGCTAGTGAAGATAAGTGAGGAGAAAACAACATGCACAGTGTTCTCCCTCTCAAATAAAACTCAGCAACCTAAGCTGGTATTGAATGGAAAAATATTGCGCCATGAAGAAAATCCAAACTATCTAGGAGTCACCTTTGATCGTCGCCTGACATGGAAGACACAGGTTGAGAAAAATCGAACAAGAGCAAGGCAGAGAATGGCAATCATGAAAAAGCTTGCTGGTACAACGTGGGGAGCAGATGAGAAAGTTCTCAAGAAGTTATATACTGGACGGGTGAGGCCAGTACTGGAATATGGCATTGCAGCTTGGGCAACAGCAGCTAAGTCAAACTTTAACAAAATAAGTAGAGTCCAAAACCAAGGAATGCGAATCATAACTGGAAGCCTGAAGACAACGCCTATTAATGAACTAGAAAAGATCACTTGTTTACAACCAATGCAGGATAGAAGAGATAGCAGAGCCCAGCAACAAGCAGAAAAATTTAGAAGATTGACAGACCACCCTATGTACAACAGATTTAATGGTTTTGGAAAGGGAAGACTGAAGCGTAGCAACTTTGTAGAAACTGCAAAACGAAGGATTAGGGCAGATCCTATACTTAACATATCAACAGTCAAGCCCATATACAATGCACACAAGTTCCCAGCTTGGAGACAGCAGCAACTGCCTGAGATGATAGAAAACATTCCTGGTATTGAGAAAAAGAACACTCAGCATGAAACCGAAAGAAGAGAAATAACCCTAAACTACATAAAAGAACATTACCCAAGCAGGAATTGGACCCATGCATATACAGATGGATCAGCCAAAAATTCAATAGAGAATGGAGGAGGAGGAATTCTCCTAAATTTAAAAAATGGAGCGAAAAAAACACATTCAATGGCAACTGGAAAATTTTCAAGTAACTTCAAAGCGGAGGTAGAGGCTCTGAAAACTGCAGCAGAAATGCTCCTGATGGAGGAAAATAAAGAGAAGCAAATAGCTATCTTCACAGATGCAAAGTCAGCTGTCTCAATACTGAAGAGCAATAACAGCACAGAACTAACTGACCTAAGAGCAGCACTCCATGGTCTATGCCAGAAATCCAAAAAAGTTGTAATACAGTGGATCCCATCACATTGCAGTATACCTGGAAACGAAGAGGCTGACAGACTGGCAAAAGAGGGCGGACGACTACCACAGCCTGACATAGACATAACCTATAATGAGGCAAAGAGGTTGATAAAAAGCACTTATAGAACCAAATGGGAATCAGAGCATCCAGGCCATCAGAAGGATGATGCATATTACAAACTCGACCGAAGAGAACAAGTAGCAATCTTCAGACTCCGCACAGGACATAACAGGCTGAAATACCACTTGTTCAATAAACTAAAGATAGGAGATACCGATGAATGTAATTGTAGAACTGGAAAAATGACAGCAAAACATTTGCTGCAGGATTGCCCAACGTATGCAGAACAGAGAAAGATATTTTGGCCCACACCTGCTTCATTTGAGGACAAGCTCTATGGAGATATCAACAAGCTAAAGTTGACCGCAGCTTACTTTAACTACATACAGGTTGACATTTAAAGGTGCATGAAGACCCAGAGGCATGAAATGGAATATTGCTTGGATAGCAAATCCATTACTGTGGAAAGTCCTGAATCAAAAGCCCACTGTGTGGGCTTCATAAAAGGTGGAAAAGTGTCCTAGTGGCACGAAATGGAATATTGCTTGGATAGCAAATCCATTACATGGAAAGTCCGAATCGAAAGCTCACTGTGGATGTCATCTGCAGACTGCATACTTCTGGTTTCCGGAAGAACAGCCTATGGTGAACGGAAGGCCCAATATACGGAAGTGAGGCTAAGCAGCCATGTGCAGGACGTGACGATTCCTTGGGTGAGCCCAGTACCAGAGTGCTATGTATCGGCTCTGCAAGTATGGAAGCCTCCTTGGATGGCGGGGAATGCCCATGGTCTGCCCCTGCCTTCCCTTGAGGGCTGACCAGGATCTTTGGCTGTTCTATATGGACCAGCTGGGATGGGGGATAACACCACAACAGTGAGAGTCAAACGTCCTAAGAAACCCCCGGGAAGGTTAACCCGGTCAACAAATGCCCGCAGAAGTCGGATGTGTCTGCCTAACGGTGCAAGAACGCAGCTATGCTGTAAACAGGCACAACGCAATCATATCCACACAAAAAAACTCCGGATGAACGAAGAAGAAGAAGAAGAACTGCAGTTGGGATTCTCCCTTTCTCAGTTAATAAGAGCATAATGGCATTTCTGAAACTTTGATATGTTTAGAGGATTTATTGACAGGGGACTTCAAAATACTTCCCTTATTCATTGTGTTCCTTCTCCTGGTGCAACAGAATCAACAGATTTGTTTCTTCATTGCCTTGCATTTCAGTTGAACCTGGACAGTAGATCCATGGAAGATACCAGAATAATGTGTCTATACTTGACCCTCACCGAAACTGCATCTGCCCATTTTGAATTTTAAATAATATGGACTGAGAGTCAGACACAAAAATTGCTTTGGTAATTTGCAACTAAATATATAGAAAATTTCATGCTTTTCTTTGAAAATGTGTCTGTCCTGAATTTGCTATAATGTTTGCTATACTTGCAGAAAAGAGAGTTTCAGCTGTACAACCTTCACTTTGGCTGTGTGTATGAGCTTAGAATTCATACAGCCACACTGGGGAACCTTGACAAGGGCATCCGAACATATTTTAAAACACTGCCTTGTTGGGAAACTGAAGGTCAAGGATTAGAGAGGTTCTGTCCTCCCAGAGGTTTGTACTCATAATCATTTTTAAGTAATTGATGTTCATAGTCTTCTATCCTTATAGAGGTTTCTACTTATATTAGTTTTTATGTAATGGAATAATTTGGCTGGTGTTGGTGGATAGGGTGGCTCATAGATTTCCAATAACGTGTCAGAATGTGGTTTATTTAACATCTATACAACACTACTTAGATGTGTTTGTGTGGTCATGATTGTCTAACATGACAGTAGCAGTCAGTCTCTCTCTCTCTCTCTCTCTCTCTCTCTCTCTCTCTCTCTCTCTCTCTCTCTCTCTCTCTCTCTCTCTCTCTCTCTCTCTCTCTCTCGCTCTCTCTGTCTCTCTCTCTCTCTCTCTCTCTCTGTCTCTCTCTCTCTCCTCTCTCTGTGTCTCTCTCTCTCTCTCTCTCTCTCTCTCTCTCTGTCTCTCTCTCTCTCTCTCTCCTCTCTCTCTCTCTGTGTGTCTCTCTCTCTCTCTCTCTCTCTCTCTCTCTCTCTCTCTCTCTCTCTCTGTGTCTCTCTCTCTCTCTCTGTGTGTCTCTCTCTCTCTCTCTCTCTCTCTCTCTCTCTCTCTCTCTCTCTCTCTCTCTCTCTCTCTCTCTCTCTGTCTCTGTCTCTGTCTCTGTCTCTCTGTCTCTCTCTCTCTCTCTCTCTGTCTCTCTCTCTCTCTCTCTCTCTCTCTCTCTCTCTCTCTCTCTGTGTCCTCTCTCTCTCTCTCTCTCTGTCTCTCTCTCTCTCTCTCTCTCTCTCTCTCTCTCTCTCTCTCTCTCTGTGTCTCTCTCTCTCTCTCTCTCTCTCTCTCTCTCTCTCTCTCTCTCTCTGTGTCTCTCTCTCTCTCTCTCTCTCTCTCTGTGTCTCTCTCTCTGTGTCTCTCTCTCTCTCTCTCTCTCTCTGTGTGTGTCTCTCTCTCTCTCTCTGTGTGTGTCTCTCTCTCTCTCTCTCTCTGTGTCTCTCTCTCTCTCTCTGTGTCTCTCTCTCTCTCTCTCTCTCTCTGTGTGTGTGTCTCTCTCTCTCTCTCTCTCTCTCTCTCTCTCTCTCTCTCTATATATATATATATATATATATATATATATATATATATATATATATATATATATATATATATATATATATATAGTTAATTTTTTGGTCCCATGATAAAGTTCAAAGGAAAGGGTTAACTTATTAGCAAGTGATGCTCACACAATGAGAAACAATACCTAACTGAGCAGAAGAATGCATAGGTCCCTTTGTTTTCACAAAATTAGCAGCGAGGCCACGCTGATGAAATCTGAGACAACCGATGAAAACCAAGACACATTTTTCGAGGTATTACTTATTATGTTAATTTACTTCATGTGTAGAGGTCAGCGTGGATTAATTCTCTCACTGGGTAGTGGGTTAATTCCATCACTGTTCATTTGGATTTAAACATTGACTTCTCATTTAGAAAGCCATGGCAAACTACTGAACATTAAATTGGCTAGAAAAGTCAGGTTGGTGTTAACATGGGCATGCAACATTTTGTTTTTACTTTATGTATATACATCACATTAATCAATGAATAAAGCAGTCAGTGAAGATTGTCATCTTCTTGAGCAGCATTCAGTGACTGTAACATTGTATTCCTTTCACCTGTTTCAGCAACTCCACCACCGTCACCATCAGACATGTCAGTTCATTATAAATCCACAAGGGGATGTATGTGCCAGGCTGTTATACGATGGCAGCGGCAGTCTGAGACAGGACACAAGATTAACCAATACTCAGTGCTCTGGGGGCAGAGCCGCCCGCCACCCTGGGGGTGAACTGTCATCAGCAATAGTCTACTATGCTGAACCTTTCAGAATTCAAGTGTCTGGGGTATAGTAGCAGGTTTTATTTTCTTTTGATTGATTGATTGATTGATTGATTTAGGAACCAACATCACAGCATTCGGGGCATTCCCCTAAACGCTCCGTCCCCATCCTCAGCAGCCAGCGAAGAGTTCCAACATTAATAGCTACCAGTGGCAATCTTTAAGTGTCATTACCATGTGTCATGCCAATATGTGTAGATGATCTTGTTTCATCATCTTACACGATACCAGTCTTGGATCTGGTCACTGTTCCTGTTTTGATTATGCTATTTGTGCAGGCCGTACAGATATTTATTCTTGATTATGTCATTTGGCAAAGCCATACAGATATTTATTCTTGATGATGTCATTTGTCCAGGACATCCAGGTATTTATCTCTTGTCTTCCCATGGTCTTTTTCCCATCAAGTTTGCAAGTTGTCACTAAGTTTTCATGTTTATTTCTCATAGCGTGCCCACAAAAAATATTGTCTGCGTTTAATTTCTCTAATCATTGTAAGGGTTTCATATTTTTCTTGGACTCTCGTTTGTTTTCATTTTCAGTCCGTGGTATTCTTTGCATTTCCCCCAGATATCACATTTCCACTGTCATTAGATGTGTTTCAGCTAGTTTGCTGGTTGTGTATGTTTCATGTGCAACCTCAGTCTTCTCATCTCATCTCATCTTATTCCTCCTGTACCTTGCGGTGTCTAGGTGTGTCCATTTGGGTCAGTCCGATTATGCTTCAATTGTTTTCTTGAGCAGACAGAAGGAACAATCCCCTGCCAGCTTGTTAGGGACAAAAGAACATCTGACCAAGGGGAGTTCGTCCCCCCCCCCCCCCCCCCCCCCCCCCAAGGTGAAGTTGACTTGTGTGATCTGCAGGTGATTGACAGGCTACTAATTTTAACTTTTCACCCCTTCTGAGAGAGACTAGCCAATCCTAATCCTACTGGCTGCAGGATCAGGTGGAGTTATACCTTGTAGACTGCATACAACAGTGTTCAGTATAGCACTTCAGCAGCCTTTTTCTCACTGCAATTGACAATCAACTTTACCATTAGCCTTTAGACTGTTAGATCCATGTTAGATCCACATAGATTATTTTTTTCATAGAAACCGCTGTGACAAAGTGGTTAGCAAAGACAATATTAAGGGATTAATCTCCAGTAGTCACAGGATTATTTTATCTGACACCTGTGTCTGTGTTATTGACCTTATATAGAGGGTACCGGATAGTTCTCCGAATTTCCTTGGAATGTTTGGTAAGGCATGCCAGTGGGAATGGGTACTGGCCACCCCATTTTATTTTGTCATGGCCATTATACATTTTCATTAGATGTTTCTCAGTTTATCTACTTAAATAATCTTTACTTTGCATAGACTCTCTACTTAGTATGAAATAGTAATATTGTTCTTGTTTTATTCAATGGCCCTGCTGAGGGTCTTGATTGCATTGTAGTGTCATCTCTGTGGTTTATATAATGTTGCATTTTGTTGTTGTTATTGTTTGCTGATGAAGGCTTGCTACTGTAACTATCTCTGTTTTCCTACATTATATTTTGTACTGCTTCCCTGCATTTCATATTTAAAAAAAATTATTGTTTAGCTTTTATATTGACACTGTTAATTCTTAAAGCATGGGAAGTCAGTATTCATTGTTGGTAACTTTTACCAAACAATTTATTTTGGTTTTCCCCTGTAGTTGGTAATATTCCATTATGACCATAATCATCATCATGATCATGTGCCATGCCAGCTAGCTTAGACATTCATGCATCTCCACAGATCTCAGTCCTTTGTTGTTTGGATCAGTGCTGTTGGTGATATTCCTTCATTGTCTCCTTCTCTGTCTTTCCAGCATCATGTCTTTCGGTCTGCCCCTGTCTCTTCTATCGCTGATATATCTCTTTCCAGTTTCCCAATGCCTCTTTTCTCATTACATGACCAACAAACATTGTTCTACTTTCATTAGCCTTTTTCAGGCACTCATTTTAGTTACTCTGGCAGTCCAAGGGATTTTCAACATCATCATCATGTGTTGGTAAGTTTGGAAAGTCATGTTTCGCCAGCTCACATGATCACCAGAGTCGTGGATCAGCTCAGTGTTCTTGTCTTGACCATGCCATGTGGCCATACCATCCAGTTATTCACTTCTCTGCCTCCCCCTTGTTCTCTTCCCCTCAATCTTGTCAGTTGTCACTAAGTTCTCCAATGTATTTCTTCTCATAACATCTCCAAAAAATTTTGACTGTCTACGTCTAATTTGTCTAGTTAGTTTACGGTTTTCATTTGTTTCTTGTAGGACTTGGTCATTAGTTTTTCTGTCTGTCCATGGTATTCTTTGCATCTTCCTCAGAAACCACATTTCCACAGCCATCAAATGTTTTTCAGCTTGTCTGCTCATTTTCCACGCTTCACATCCATACAAAAGTACAGGTTCTATGTAGCACCTCAACACTCTTTTTCTCGTTGCAAATGACATCGTTTTATTGGTCAGTATGTTTTCCATCTTGCAAAAGGCTGCCTACGTTTTGGAGATTCTTGTTCTAATGGATGTTCTAATGGATATCCGTCTCTGATAATTATAAATTATAACCAATATCTGACATTAATTAGTGTTGAAGATGAAAATAAATATGGAGATAACAGGTCCTGAAATTTCAATGCTAATAACAAAGACAAATGCGGCAGAACTTGAGGAAGCAGATGAAAACAGCACATGGATTAGAAAAGCTACATGTAGACAGTCTAGAAATGTTGGGCAACAAATGAGGAGAAATAAACTTACACTCTAGTGGTAACTGATAACAAATGAGGAGAAATAAACTTACACTCTAGTGGTAACTGATAACAAATGAGGAGAAATAAACTTACACTCTAGTGGTAACTGATAACAAATGAGGAGAAATAAACTTACACTCTAGTGGTAACTGATAACAAATGAGGAGAAATAAACTTACACTCTAGTGGTAACTGATAACAAATGAGGAGAAATAAACTTACACTCTAGTGGTAACTGATAACAAATGAGGAGAAATAAACTTACACTCTAGTGGTAACTGATAACAAATGAGGAGAAATAAACTTACACTCTAGTGGTAACTGATAACAAATGAGGAGAAATAAACTTACACTCTAGTGGTAACTGATAACAAATGAGGAGAAATAAACTTACACTCTAGTGGTAACTGATAACAAATGAGGAGAAATAAACTTACACTCTAGTGGTAACTGATAACAAATGAGGAGAAATAAACTTACACTCTAGTGGTAACTGATAACAAATGAGGAGAAATAAACTTACACTCTAGTGGTAACTGATAACAAATGAGGAGAAATAAACTTACACTCTAGTGGTAACTGATAACAAATGAGGAGAAATAAACTTACACTCTAGTGGTAACTGATAACAAATGAGGAGAAATAAACTTACACTCTAGTGGTAACTGATAACAAATGAGGAGAAATAAACTTACACTCTAGTGGTAACTGATAACAAATGAGGAGAAATAAACTTACACTCTAGTGGTAACTGATAACAAATGAGGAGAAATAAACTTACACTCTAGTGGTAACTGATAACAAATGAGGAGAAATAAACTTACACTCTAGTGGTAACTGATAACAAATGAGGAGAAATAAACTTACACTCTAGTGGTAACTGATCAACTTGGTGGGAAAAAGGGCAAAGAAAAGGACAGTGTTAAAAGCCTAGATGGCTTTGCCAAATGGCATAATCTGTACCAGAACACTGACCCGATGGAAGACTGGTGACCATGTGATTAATCATCACATACGCTTATTGGACATGGCACATGATAATGATGAAACTATAAAGGTACATAGAAAATTAAACAGAAGAAAGTATTGCATCAAACATTTCGACATCCATCCTGAACCTGTTAAGCGGCAATATATATGTTTTAAAATGGTAATATTGCATTTCAGCACCATTTGACTACCTACGAATAACATATTTGTGTAACTGTTTGCCTTTTCGCTATTTCTTCATATTATAGAGCGAGAATGAAGCTTGCATGACCTACTTAGAGAGTGATAAACATTATACAGCACAGATCATTGCTGTTGTGGCCAAAATGAAAAGTCAGCCAGCAGTCCTTCACTTTGTCACCCCAGCCAGCATGCCTTACTGTTACGGCACATCAGTTAGAACGGAAGGTGATTGCATTTCTTATTTATGGATTTAACTTGCTTTGTCTTACTCTCTGCCTGTTTCCCTCTCCCCTCTCTCTCTATTTTCTTTCTGTCTGTCCATCTGTCTCTCTTTCTCTTTCTCTGTCCTCTCTTTGTCTCTCTCCTCTCTTTCTCTCTGTGTGTCTCTCCTCCCCCCCCCCCCTCTCTCTCTCTCTCTCCTCTTCTCTCTCTGTCTATAAAATATGACACTAACAAAAGAATTCAGCTCATCATGAAAACTTGTTTATTAATCTAATCAGCACATTCAGCGATCGCACGAAGAAGAAAATATTTTCTTATTGTCTTAAAAGGTAAGCTTGAAAGTCACAGTGCTAGACGACCTCTTTCTGTTAAATTGTGGAGTAATCAATTAATCCATTAGCTGAGAGAACCTTTTTTTTTAAAAATTCAGATATCGACACAGGCTTCCTTGGATCAGTGCAGAAACCTACAGAGGAATCGCTGACTACCACAGTACAGACAGAAAACAGTGCTTTACTTCATACAGTCAACATTGTGTTATTCATATTATCAGGTGTATCATATGTGATATGTTCTTGAATAGATGAGGCTTCATTATTACCTAAGAAAGCTATAATTACTTACTGTATATTGCATGCATGCATTCATCCATCTCTCTCTCTCTCTTTATCTTTCTCTCTCTCCCCTCTCTCAGGCTCAGTCTATCCATGGGTACGTTTTACGTTTTCTTTCCTAACAATTTCACTAGGGCTTTGGCCTTATGACCTACTCGCCGCTATTTCCTATTAATCATGTACACAAAACCTCCTGTTTTTGGCTCTTATCCATGATGGCTAGGTATCCAAACTCACTATCCAAGAGAGCAGGGGGGCGTGTGAAATCATTAGGTACCAATGGAAAATTTCCAGTCCTATGCTAGAATTTAATCTGGTACCTTCTGAGCAGACACCGTAACTCCTCAGCCATGGCTCCCCCAAAACATTAACTTAAAGCTTCATCAAATATTGATTGATTGATCTAGGAACCGACATCACAGTATTCAGGGCATTCCCATAGGCGCTCCGTCCCCATCCTCAGCAGCCAGCGAAGAGTTCCAACACCAATAGTACCAGTAGCAATCTGATTATAAGTCCGTCTCGCCTTTCCTCTGTGCGTCAGCCAGATCCCCTCGTCACTCCTCGCTGCCTCTTTCTTGATCAAATATTAAAAATAGTAGCTATAAAGTCTAACAATTTTAGGATTTTCTTAGGGCAAGCTGAAGTCTTTCTGATCAAGTGTTGGCAAGTTGCTTCTTCAGTCATCAGCAGGCAAGAATCATACTTGCCATTGAAAGGACAGGCATGAATATGTTAGCATGTAGATGACAGTATCTGGGTTAATGGGCAGTCGCTGATGATTCTCATATTTTAGAGTTTTTAAAAGAAATGGAAGGAGTGCTGGTAAGAAAGGACACCAACCTCTCAACCTCATTATGCTATTGCCTAGAATATGTTCAGCAAATTCAAGCAAAGGATCCTTGTATGCACCTTTTGGTGTACTAGATAAATGGTGCTGGCCTTATATTTGTATTGTTCAATCAGCACTCGACGGACAATGTGGTCAGTATCAGTCAGCCTCCCAGGACACACCGGGGCACCCATTTTAAGCTGGGTTGACCAAAAAGTTATTTAAAATCTACCTCGATGGGGATTTGAACATATGACCACCAGGCTGATGGGCAAGCATGCTAGACACTGCGGGTCTACTGCTGCCCAGAATATATTACACTTTATACCTGAATTGCGGTGTCTGCTATGGGGCTACTTTTACTGGAAAAAACCATTCCAGATGTTCTGGTTGTTAATTCTGTGTGCTAGTGTTTCTTATACTTGTACAGTTGTGAAGATAATTTTGTAAGCTCCTGTTTATATATTGCAGACCAGTATGTGCATTAGTGTTGTTTACCTTGGTTACATTACTCCAGTGGTTTATTGTTATTTTGTTCAAAAAGTAACCCGCATTTATTGTCACCATGTTTGAGTGATTCTAAAAAAGGTTAACTTATGTTACAACTGTTTGTGGCATAATTTTTACGAAAATGTCACGTTTTTCAGAGCATGCCAGATGAAAATATTCAACTTAATGTAAGGTTTAACTTGTGGCAATATAGAAACAAAACACCAGCTGCTTTCACACAAACAGAAAATTCTTCTTTTGTTTCCTTTCATCTCTCAGCAGAGAATAGGCCCTCAGCCAACTCATGCCAAGCACTTTGTAGGTTTGTTCATGTTTGGGAATTTTGCAGCTAAAGTTTTCTAAGGGCTGAGGTACCAGTCTCAAGCAACAGTCCTTAGATGTCTCTTAAACATTATCATCAATTATAAATTCTCACTGCTTAGAAGTACAGAATGTTGCATAGTTTCTCAATTGTACTTTATTTCTGTAGAGGAAAGCTTAGCTGAGTGTGGAGGAATGGATTGCTCACTGGTTAAAATTCTGGTCAGTGTCAGGAGACCTGGGTTCTAATCTCCACTATATTTTAGTCCTTTCACTTACATTCTAACTGTTAATGATGATTCATTCATATGAAAGTCATTGTTGTATTTGGAAAACGTGGGTGAGTTGTGGCTTGTTCATAATCATTGTTTGAACAGAATGAGGGTATCGCTGTTAGCAGCACATGTAAGTTAATGAGTTAGAGTAGGATTGTTTTACGTTTGTATATTATAGATTTAACTGACAAGTATTAACTCTGGTGATATGATACCAAAGAAAGATATCTTTAGTAATGTGATGTAGTTGATTAGAGACACTGACTTGTATGATTGTAGTGTTTTTAATGGTGCTATATGGCTGGATTTCCTTGTTTGTTTTAACAGGAGACCAGTTGACCAGGAAATTACATGGGATGGACAAATGCATGGCCGATGTACGATGTAAATAAACATAGTTTTGAACTAAGTAATATGGATGCAAAATGAATAGATTAACCCACCAGCTGGCACTTATTATATATGCAAGATGAATAGATGAACCAAACAGCTGACAATCAGGTTTTCAGCAATAATTTTCTATTTCTATAGTGAACAAGAGGCAGCTGTGAGAATATATAAGATAATAAACTGATTAGTTTAATAAATAACGGGTGGTCAAGACAGGGTTACATTTGGTATCCTTATCTGTTTAATAAATATACTAAAAACACAGAGAACGTTAAAGAAAGATTTGAAAAAGAACAATTTGATCCCACTGTAATTAGAGAAATAGAAATAGAAGAACTTTGAGGTCAGCAATTTTGAATATATATTGGTTCACTGGTAATGTGATGCTAGGAAGTAAAAGAATAAAACAGCATTGCTCTTCAAAAACTAAAGCAATTAAAATCTGTATAGATTGGAACAGACAGAACAACAACAACAGTCAGTGTACTACGAGCATGCATATTTTTCATGATCGCATACAGATGTGAAACTTGGACATTTAACAGATCAGCTGGAAAATTCATACACACCTTGGAATAAAAGAGTTACCTATGAGTAGAACAGTTCCATAGTACAAAAACAAATAATAAACAGATCTATTTCTTAGGAACTTAACACAGAAGAAGATTGCATATTAAGAAAAATAAACATGAGAAAAATGAAATATTTTTGGCATATAAAAAGACATGGATGTCTAGAAAAGAACTATGGAGAGAGTCTTCCTGGGAAAACAGAGAAAAAGAATACAACAACATAGATCTTTCTCTCTCTCTGTCACACACACACACTGCATTCCCTTGCTCTTTCCCCCACCATATAAATCAATTAGCATACTATTTTCTTGGGATATTGTGTGGTCTGTAAAACCCTGTGGGAGCAGTGATCATATTGGTTAGCTTGCTTGCCTGCCAGCCCAGTGTCCACAACCACAAAGTGGGATTCTTGTCTTCCAAAGTCAGGTCTGCTCAAACTAAATTAATGAGAATATTACCTGTGGTGTAAAGGTGTCTGGCATGATATTAACCTCATCACGATTGGTCTAAGAATATAGGGCCAGCACCATATACCATATCCAGTATGCCTCACGGCTTGTAAATGGGGTCTTTTACTTTTTATAAATCCATTTTTTTCCCCTCTCCCCAATGGGAGCAAATATTCAATGAAGCATATCATGAATGAGATATGATTGGACAGATGGTTTTGACAATTGACTTAGCCTGCAGATAGTGGGCTGTATGTTCTTATATGCTAGGACTTGCTGTAAAGATTTGAATAACTGGTGCTACTGCACCACTGCATGAATAATGTATGGAAAGTTAGATTCACAGGTGGTAAAATAGTATGTTTTTTAAAATTCATTTCTTACCCAGAAGATTGTAAAGCTCTTATAAGAAATGCCATTCTCCATGTTTCTGATATTTCTATGGTATTTATTTGATGATTTGCTAATGCCTTTTCTGTGAAGCTTCATGTAAAATTCCTCTTTATCTGATTAATCCTCCTAACTATTTGTTGGTGCATAATTCTGTATCACATTCATGTTTATTTAAAGACTCAACTTCTTCCCATTCTATTATTGCTTTCTCTGTCTCTGTAGATAACATATTGGCAATTACTTCACTGAGAAGGGCATTTTCCTCTGTATGGCTTGAGACCAGCACTGTTCCGCCTGTGATTAGATGAAGATTTGCCAGCTCCCTTCAGTCTTGTCTTGCATAATCCCAAAGTGCTAATTTTATAATAGTTCATTTTTGCTTTTACCTTTGTTTTTACTTTTAATTCATACATTACCTGACATTCCAGGTACCAATAGCTCTACTGGTTAGTGATCACTGCAATGACTGCTAGTTATCAATATGATTAAGCTAATTGTTTGTATATTAAATACCAGCTTTGGTATAGTGATTCAACTATTTATATGCATAATAACTCTTCATGTTATCTGCATAAGAACTACTAGTTATCTATATAGTGATTTTGACAAGTTATCTGCATGACTCCGTCGTTAGTGATCATTATAGTGACTTCTAGTTACCAGTACGATTTAGCTAGTTGTTTGTATAATAAACACCAGCTATTGGTGTAGCCATTCAGCTATTTATCTGCATAATAACGTTATCAGTAAGGTTGTTCAACAAGTTATTTGCATAATAACTACTAATTAGTGATTGGCACTACTATTTTCAACATGATGACCACTGCTTGTTGGCACGACTACTAGTTGTCTGTGTAATAAACTTACTGATTCCCATTATTGATCCTGTGCAGTCCTCATGGAACATAGGGCTGTGTTTATTTAACTTCATTGCATTCTGTTTTCAGCTGCTTCAATCTTATTCAATCCACTTGCATGTCATTTCATTCTCTTAAATTGTGTTCTTCATTTCTGGAGATGTTGAGCACCATCTCCTGATCCCTCTCTGTTCTCTTTATCCCCTCCCCAATAAATGAGTCAGCATAATATTGCCTTGTGATATTATGCAAACTATAAAGGCTTCTGTTTTGGCTTATAAGTTATTCAATGAAGCAGAAGATGAATCAGACATATAGTTACATAGAAGTGTAGACAATTGACTTAGTCTGCGGACTGTGGACTGTATGCAT
Organism: Cepaea nemoralis; assembly: GCA_014155875.1. NCBI lineage: Eukaryota > Metazoa > Mollusca > Gastropoda > Stylommatophora > Helicidae > Cepaea > Cepaea nemoralis. The sequence goes on along the minus strand of JACEFZ010000144.1, from coordinate 38,998 downwards.
TTATATTCTAGATTAGATATGCAGATTTGAATAATTGTTGTGTCTGTACCATTGCATGCATAATGTGGATGAATTTTGGGAAGTTATATTCACAAATGTTCACGAAGAGTATGTGTATATTCATTCTTTACCTAGATCTTTGTAACATGATTTAATAGGTGCCATAATTACTTAATGTTATGATAAAGGGATCATAATCATGTTTGTATGATTACTAATTATTACTGTCTGAACTAGTTATTTATAAACATAATCTAGTAGCTATCAGTATGATTCTTAATAGTTATTGGTATAAGAGCTATAGTGACTATATCAATAATGACTACTAGTTATCTATACACTGACTATAGTATAATTGCATGTGACTTTACTAGTTAGTTGCATGTCCTCCATAAGACATCGTAATCAATCCCAGCATTTTATTTGGCTGTTTGTGGTATACTAGGCAATATTTCTGTTAATAGTTTGCTGTTGCTTTCTGAACCTTCAACGTTCTTACCATCAAAATCATCACAAGACAGTCTGCCTCTAAATCGACTGCAACTTATTTTGATTTTTTGACTTGCTATGTCGGGGAATTGTGAAACGTGTTCACTGTCCCTAGGCCACAGCGTTGACTACCAGATGTTGGTGTAATGACTACTAGTTATCTGTATACTGACTCTAGTGTAACTGCATGATGACTCTACCAGATGTTGGTGTAATGACTACTAGTTATCTGTACATTGACTCTAGTGTAACTGCATGATGACTCTACTAGATGTTGGTGTAATGACTACTAGTTATCTGTACATTGACTCTAGTGTAACTGCATGATGACTCTACCAGATGTTGGTGTTATGACTACTAGTTATCTGTACATTGACTCTAGTGTAACTGCATGATGACTCTACCAGATGTTGGTGTAATGACTACTAGTTATCTGTACATTGACTCTAGTGTAACTGCATGATGACTCTACCAGATGTTGGTGTAATGACTACTAGTTATCTGTACATTGACTCTAGTGTAACTGCATGATGACTCTACCAGATGTTGGTGTAATGACTACTAGTTATCTGTATACTGACTCTAGTGTAACTGCATGATGACTCTACCAGATGTTGGTGTAATGACTACTAGTTATCTGTACATTGACTCTAGTGTAACTGCATGATGACTCTACCAGATGTTGGTGTAATGACTACTAGTTATCTGTACATCGACTCTAGTGTAACTGTATGATGACTCTACCAGATGTTGGTGTAATGACTACTAGTTATCTGTACATTGACTCTAGTGTAACTGCATGATGACTCTACCAGATGTTGGTGTAATGACTACTAGTTATCTGTGTACTGACTCTAGTGTAACTGTATGATGACTCTACCAGATGTTGGTGTAATGACTACTAGTTATCTGTACACTGACTCCAGTATAACTGTATGATGACTCTACCAGATGTTGGTGTAATGACTACTAGTTATCTGTACACTGACTCCAGTATAACTGCATGATGACTCTACCAGATGTTGGTGTAATGACTACTAGTTATCTGTACATTGACTCTAGTGTAACTGCATGATGACTCTACCAGATGTTGGTGTAATGACTACTAGTTATCTGTACATTGACTCTAGTGTAACTGCATGATGACTCTACCAGATGTTGGTGTAATGACTACTAGTTATCTGTACATTGACTCTAGTGTAACTGCATGATGACTCTACCAGATGTTGGTGTAATGACTACTAGTTATCTGTACATTGACTCTAGTGTAACTGCATGATGACTCTACCAGATGTTGGTGTAATGACTACTAGTTATCTGTACATTGACTCTAGTGTAACTGCATGATGACTCTACCAGATGTTGGTGTAATGACTACTAGTTATCTGTACATCGACTCTAGTGTAACTGTATGATGACTCTACCAGATGTTGGTGTAATGACTACTAGTTACCTGTACACTGACTCTAGTGTAACTGTATGATGACTCTACCAGATGTTGGTGTAATGACTACTAGTTATCTGTGTACTGACTCTAGTGTAACTGTATGATGACTCTACCAGATGTTGGTGTAATGACTACTAGTTACCTGTACATTGACTCTAGTGTAACTGTATGATGACTCTACCAGATGTTGGTGTAATGACTACTAGTTATCTGTGTACTGACTCTAGTGTAACTGCATGATGACTCTACCAGATGTTGGTGTAATGACTACTAGTTATCTGTGTACTGACTCTAGTGTAACTGTATGATGACTCTACCAGATGTTGGTGTAATGACTACTAGTTATCTGTGTACTGACTCTAGTGTAACTGCATGATGACTCTACCAGATGTTGGTGTAATGACTACTAGTTATCTGTGTACTGACTCTAGTGTAACTGTATGATGACTCTACCAGATGTTGGTGTAATGACTACTAGTTATCTGTGTACTGACTCTAGTGTAACTGCATGATGACTCTACCAGATGTTGGTGTAATGACTACTAGTTATCTGTGTACTGACTCTAGTGTAACTGTATGATGACTCTACCAGATGTTGGTGTAATGACTACTAGTTATCTGTGTACTGACTCTAGTGTAACTGCATGATGACTCTACCAGATGTTGGTGTAATGACTACTAGTTATCTGTGTACTGACTCTAGTGTAACTGCATGATGACTCTACCAGATGTTGGTGTAATGACTACTAGTTACCTGTACACTGACTCTAGTGTAACTGCATGATGACTCTACCAGATGTTGGTGTAATGACTACTAGTTATCTGTACATTGACTCTAGTGTAACTGCATGATGACTCTACCAGATGTTGGTGTAATGACTACTAGTTATCTGTACATTGACTCTAGTGTAACTGCATGATGACTCTACCAGATGTTGGTGTAATGACTACTAGTTATCTGTACATTGACTCTAGTGTAACTGCATGATGACTCTACGAGATGTTGGTGTAATGACTACTAGTTATCTGTACATTGACTCTAGTGTAACTGTATGATGACTCTACCAGATGTTGGTGTAATGACTACTAGTTACCTGTACATTGACTCTAGTGTAACTGTATGATGACTCTACCAGATGTTGGTGTAATGACTACTAGTTATCTGTACATTGACTCTAGTGTAACTGCATGATGACTCTACCAGATGTTGGTGTAATGACTACTAGTTATCTGTACATTGACTCTAGTGTAACTGCATGATGACTCTACCAGATGTTGGTGTAATGACTACTAGTTATCTGTACATTGACTCTAGTGTAACTGTATGATGACTCTACCAGATGTTGGTGTAATGACTACTAGTTACCTGTACATTGACTCTAGTGTAACTGTATGATGACTCTACTAGATGTTGGTGTAATGACTACTAGTTATCTGTGTACTGACTCTAGTTTGATGACTCTACTAGATGTTGGTGTAATGACTACTAGTTACCTGTACACTGACTCCAGTATAACTGTATGATGACTCTACTAGATGTTGGTGTAATGACTACTAGTTATTTGTGTACTGACTCTAGTATAACTATGATGACTCTACTAGATGTTGGTGTAATGACTACTAGTTATCTGTGTACTGACTCCAGTGTAACTGTATGATGACTCTACTAGATGTTGGTGTAATGACTACTAGTTATCTGTGTACTGACTCTAGTTTGATGACTCTACTAGATGTTGGTGTAATGACTACTAGTTACCTGTACACTGACTCCAGTATAACTGTATGATGACTCTACTAGATGTTGGTGTAATGACTACTAGTTATTTGTGTACTGACTCTAGTATAACTATGATGACTCTACTAGATGTTGGTGTAATGACTACTAGTTATCTGTGTACTGACTCCAGTGTAACTGTATGATGACTCTACTAGATGTTGGTGTAATGACTACTTGGTATTTATGTACTGACTCTAGTATTTGCATGATGACTCTACCTAATATTGGGGTAATGATTACTATTTATCTGTGTACTGACTCTAGTCAATACGACTGTAAGATGACTCTACTAAGTATTAGTGTAGTGGCTGCTATAGTTATCTGTGCAAAAATTTATCAGTGTATAATATATTCACTGTTGTAAGTTTTCAGTATCAAGGGTCAACAGATTACCTGTATAAATCATCATGCTTGTCTCTATTATTGATCCTCTGCAATCCTCGTGCATCACAGCCTAAATGAGAACTAAAAAAAGATTGCTGATGTGATTTAGACCACATAGTCCTTAGAGTCCCGATAAGTTTATAAAAATGTAGGACCACATACCCAATACACTTGAAAGTGTGTTAATTAAAAGATCCTTTGCTTTACTTCCTTACATTTTAAAATGGATATTCGTTGATTGTTCATACATCACAGTCATTCATACCGAGAGACCATTATCTTGGTTATATAATCATTGCAGAACTAGCTAACCAATGTGTTCTGGTTGTGAGACTATGTATTTAACAGTTTGTTTGAACTTACATGTGTAGTATTTATTGAATGTCAAACCAGTGTATAACATGAATGTATAACATGTGGTATATGTTGATGCCTGCTCTAATGTAAAACCAATGCTTGAATTGCTGAATTATAATTGTAACACCGTAATACATTTACCAGTAATACCTTGTTGGTTGTATAACAATGAATGTGTGAGTCATAAAATCAAAAGTTGTAACAACTACTTGACCTGTACAAAACTACAGTGAATCATGTATACCACCTACATGAATGTGTCTGCTGACATTCTTCAATGTTTATAAAAAAAGTTGGCTTTTTGTTGATTTTATATCTACTGACTACCTCTTGCTTGTTAGTGTTGTTTTTATGATTGTTGTCTTTTTTTCTTCTAAGATAAACATTACTGCTGTTTGAGAGTTGTGTACAGAGTAATTTTATTACTTTGTAGAATCTGACTTGCTGAAGTAACAACAAATAACAATCGTTAGGATTTGGGTTATTCAGGAGACAATCAGCTGTTTGTTTATGTCATAGAGTTGTTAAACCTGAATGTGTTTGCTACTAGATAACAATAAAACAAGACTGGGCATTAGGATAAATAATTAACTCAGAATAAGAGGAGTCAGTATGTAGCAAACACAGAGCTTACATTTCCACAAAAACATAAGCGTATTCACATAGCAGATATGGCAATGTGCATTTTGTGGGTTAGTCAACCATTGTGGTACTGTATCTGAAGTAAATAATTGTTGTGCTAAAGAAACTAGGTGTTTTCTTTGGTCTCAAATAATTAATGATTTTCTTTGTCAGTCCATCAAAGGTCACTATCATGACCATAAAGCATCTCTATCTTGTGGTTTTTGGAAGACCGCATCTATTTTAAGGATATCAACTAACAAATGTACATTTTATGGTCTTAATGATCCTGGGTTGATCCTAGAATCATACTGTTGGGGGGAAAAATTGTACAACTGTGGAGGACCAAACCCTAGCTTAGTATGTTAATAATCCTGTGGGTCCAACTGAGAATGCATTCCACATATTGTTTAAATTTGATGAAGACCTGTAATGTTGCTAGTTCTAAAGATGTTAATATTTTCTCTATAACAGAATCTGTTTATTAAATGCACAAGTCTTCACACCTGATCATTTTGTGTGTAAATATTTATCAGCTTGTGAACTTAGTGAGGTCTTTTCTTAGTTTGTGTTTACATACATTTAGTCTTTATCTAAAGTATGTCGTGTCTTTCTCATATTTGGTATAGGTAGCTCTTTCCATTCTGTCCTACACAACTACACAATATACTGTTTCAATTTTAGAATGAGTTATTTCCAAGGTTTAGTTCTTTTAATTATATTAACAGTGCACATGGTTGTAGTGGATATATTTAAAAAAAAATGGTAACTAGGACCAAAGAAAACATCTTAGTTTGCTGAAAGTTACCAGCCATGATTGCTGACTTCCCATCACAAACACGTAGAAATGTGTCCCCTGTTTTCTGGCCTGACAGTGTTAAGTTAGGCCTAAACATCACAGTCTTACCATTTGAGTTTGCTTCTGTGATCACATGCACTTCTGATCTACATAACATGCCTGCTCTTAACTTCTATCTTCATCACTGAATATGTTTAGAAAGTAAATTAATGCTCTGTTGACAGCTATCTATTGTTTGTAAACCAAAATGGCCTGTCTTTTGAGAATTAACTTGTGTGAGGAAATGTGGTGCAACTTAATTTCTGTTAATGTGAGGGTGTTATATATTTCGTAGCTGTTTGTCAACAAGTGAATCGGTACAATTATCTTGGAACAGTCATAACATCTGATGGGAGATGCCTTGAAGAGATTAGAACAAGAATCGCCATGGCAAAAGTAGCCTTTAGCAAGATGAAAAACATTCTGACCAATAAAAAGATGTCAATTGAAACGAGAAAAAGAGTGTTGAGGGGATACATAGAGCCTGTTCTTTTGTATGGATGTGATACTTGGACAATGAGCAGTCATGCTGAAAAGCATCTGATGGCTGCAGAAATGTGGTTTCTGAGGAAAATGCAAAGAATACCATGGACAGACAGAAAAACCAATGACCAAGTACTACAGGAGACAAATGAACATCGTAAACTGATTAGAGAAATTAGACGTAGACAGTCAAAATTTTTTGGACATGTTATGAGAAGAAATGGATTGGAGAACTTAGTGACAACTGGCAAGATCGAAGGGAACAGACCGAGAGGAAAATACCTGGATGGCTTGGCCACATGGCATGGATGAGACAGGAACACTGAGCTGATCCACGACACTGGTGATCGAGTGAAATGGTGAGTCATGACCGCCCACGCTTTCCGGCATGACACATGATTGATTGATTGATTGTTTGTCTGTCTGTCTGATTTAAACTTTGAATCACCAAGTTCTCCAGTTCATTTCTTCTCATAACATGCCCAAAAAATTTGACTGTCTACGTCTAATGTCTCTAATCAGTTTACAATCTTCATTTGTTTCTTGAGGGACTTGTTCGTTGGTTTTGCTGTCTGTCCATGGTATTCTTTGCATTTTCCTCAGAAACCACATTTCCACAGCCATCAGCTGGTTTATCAGCTTGACTGCTTATTGTCTACGCTTCACATCCATACAAAAGTATAGGTTCTATGTAGCACTTCAATACTCTTTCTCGTTTCAATTGATATCTTGTTATTGGTCAGTATGTTTTTCATCTTGCAAAAGGCTACCTTCGCGATGGCAATTCTTGTTCTAATCTCTCCAAGGCATCTCCCATCAGATGTTATGACTGTGCCGAGATAACTATCTATTCACTTGCTTAAGAATATGCCCATTGTATATCAAATTGTGGTATTTCCTTCTTCCCAGTGACGACCATAATCTGTGTCTTCTTAATATTCAGTTCTAACCCTAGTTGTTCACTGTGTGCAACAACCGCATCTATTAAATTTTGCAGGTCCTGTTCATTGTCTGCAATCAAGACTATCATCTGCATATCTAATGTTATTGATGTATCGTCCCCCAATGTTGATTCCTTCCTGGTTTATCCAGACACAGCGCTGGCTAGATCACCGGAAACCACCGTGGCCTGGTGGCTAGATACTGGCCTGGAGGTCGTGGGTTCAAATGTGCATTGAGGCAGATCTATACAATTAACCTGGGCTCCAGGGTTGACCCAGACTAAGATGGATGCCAGGGAATGCAGGTGGCTGGCGTGATGTTGATCACTTCACCCCTGCAGTGCTGATTGGTCTATAAAATAATGGGTCAAGCACCATGTGTCCGACAGGCCTCAAGGTGAGTAAAAGGGTTCCTGTACTGGTTAGATCCGATGTAATGCTTAAATATACTAAAAGGGTTCCTTTACTGGTTAGATACGATGTAATGCTTAAATATACTAAAAGGGTTCCTTTACTGGTTAGATCCGATGTAATGCTTAAATATACTAAAAGGGTTCCTTTACTGGTTAGATCCGATGTAATGCTTAAATATACTAAAAGGGTTCCTTTACTGGTTAGATCCGATGTAATGCTTAAATATACTAAAAGGGTTCCTTTACTGGTTAGATCCGATGTAATGCTTAAATATACTAAAAGGGTTCCTTTACTGGTTAGATCCGATGTAATGCTTAACTATACTAAAAGAGGTCCTGTACTGGTTAGATCCGATGCAATGCTTAAATATACTAAAAGGGTTCCTGTACTGGTTAGATCCGATGCAATGCTTAAATATACTAAAAGAGGATCCTGTACTGGTTAGATCCGATGCAATGCTTAAATATACTAAAAGGGTTCCTTTACTAGTTTGATCCGATTTAATGCTTAAATATACTATAAAAGGGTTCCTTTACTGGTTAGATCCAATGAAATGCTTATATACTAAAGGGGTTCCTTTACTGGTTAGATCTGATGCAATGCTTAAATATACTAAAAGGGTTCCTGTACTGGTTAGATCTGATGTAATTCTTAAATATAAAATACAAAAAAAATATGACTTCCGGTCCGGAACATGGAGGTTAGGCATTGAAACGGTTAAGGCCTCTGGTGTGTTTATGCTCGTGGCTACCGTTTGCATTCGCATTTTCCTTATGTTGGACTGGAACTGTATGGTTCCATCGCCCTGCTACTGAGTGAGTGCGTGGCGTCTTCTTAGTGACTGCCGCTTCCATCGACGACTGAACTGTATTTTCGTGGATGACGTTTGTGTTGGCATTCTGGCGACGGCATTATATTAATATTATGTACAGTGAAATGCTTTTACATCTATTCAAAGTTGTTTGTGGCATGACAGAAAACATGTAGAAACAGGTAGAATGTGTAGGTGAACATCTAGAAAAACATCCGTATGGAAAAATGACTGCGGTTTTCATGAAAGATGAACTGTATGTTTCGTGGAGGACTTTTGTGTTGACATTCTGTCAGCCGCATTATGCCTAGGGAAATGCTTTTACTCTGTCCGCGGTTGTTTGTGGCGTGAACTGCATGTTCGGGAAAATTGCGTAGCTGGCTTTGTAGCAAAACGGACTGGTTTTGCCTTATCCAGTAATGTGTGGCTGCTGGTATTATAGTGACTGCCGCTTCCATTGAAGATGAACAGTTTTTTTTCGTGGAGGACTGTTGTGTTGGCATTCTGGCAGCGGCATTATGGACAGTTTTAAGTGTACCTGTGTGGGCTGTTGGTTGTCGAGACTCCTGTCTTTTCCACTTTTCACATGGGGAGTGAGGAGCATTTTGTGTGATATTCACTGGCACAGGAGTGGAGCATAAGGGGACGACCCGTTGCTGTGAAGTTGGAACTGCCTAACTAACTAACTAACTAACTAACTGAACTAATGCTTAAATATACTAAAAGGGTTCCTGTACTGGTTAGATCTGATGTAATACGGATACTGATTAAGAAAATAATGAAAGGAACCATTTTTACATCAGGAAACACTTGAGTCCGTGGTGCTAGCCCCGATATATTCACAGACCCATCGGTTACTGATTATGTTGGTGGCCTTTACCTCCCAGCCAATTTCCTGGCAGCTATTTCAGTTTGGTCAACCTCGAGAACCCCGGTCAATTAAAAAAAAAAAAACATATCCGTAACAATGGGGATTTGATACCAGGCCAGCAGGCTAAGCGTGCTAGCTACTTTTAGTTTAAGTTAGTTGCATATCTTTACAGGACGTTGCAGTCAACATAATCATTTCTGCTGCTGTGATCTCTTGGCAAGTTTTCTGAAAGACCAGACCCGATACCAACGCAACGTGGTCTGCTGCCTAATCGCGCGCAGTTGTCTTTCGAACACGGGTATATGGGATTACGAACCGCGTCTGTAACTCCTTCGCCACGGAAGGTAACTACTGTGATATATGATATTGGTTAGACTAGATACTATAATGCTATATATAACATAATACCAGTTAGATCAAATACAATACTGATATATGATATTGGTTAGACTAGATACTATAATGCTATATATAACATAATACCAGTTAGATCAAATACAATACTGATATATGATATTGGTTAGACTAGATACTATAATGCTATATATAACATAATACCAGTTAGATCAAATACAATACTGATATATGATATTGGTTAGACTAGATACTATAATGCTATATATCACATAATACCAGTTAGATCAAATACAATACTGATATATGATATTGGTTAGACTAGATACTATAATGCTATATATAACATAATACCAGTTAGATCAATACAATACTGATATATGATATTGGTTAGACTAGATACTATAATGCTATATATAACATAATACCAGTTAGATCAAATACAATACTGATATATGATATTGGTTAGACTAGATACTATAATGCTATATATAACATAATACCAGGTAGATCAAATACAATACTGATATATGATATTGGTTAGACTAGATACTATAATGCTATATATAACATAATACCAGTTAGATCAAATACAATACTGATATATGATATTGGTTAGACTAGATACTATAATGCTATATATAACATATACCAGTTAGATCAAATACAATACTGATATATGATATTGGTTAGACTAGATACTATAATGCTATATATAACATAATACCAGGTAGATCAAATACAATACTGATATAATGATATTGGTTAGACTAGATACTATAATGCTAATATATAACATAATACCAGTTAGATCAAATACAATACTGATATATGATATTGGTTTAGACTAGATACTATAATGCTATATATAACATAATACCAGGTAGATCAAATACCAATACTGATATATGATATTGGTTAGACTAGATACTATAATGCTATATATAACATAATACCAGTAGATCAAATACAATACTGATATATGATATTGGTTAGACTAGATACTATAATGCTATATATAACATAATACCAGTTAGATCAAATACAATACTGATATATGATATTGGTTAGACTAGATACTATAATGCTATATATAACATAATACCAGTTAGATCAAATACAATACTGATATATGATATTGGTTAGACTAGATACTATAATGCTATATATAACATAATACCAGTTAGATCAAATACAATACTGATATATGATATTGGTTAGACTAGATACTATAATGCTATATATAACATAATACCAGTTAGATCAAATACAATACTGATATATGATATTGGTTAGACTAGATACTATAATGCTATATATAACATAATACCAGTTAGATCAAATACAATACTGATATATGATATTGGTTAGACTAGATACTATAATGCTATATATAACATAATACCAGTTAGATCAAATACAATACTGATATATGATATTGGTTAGACTAGATACTATAATGCTATATATAACATAATACCAGTTAGATCAAATACAATACTGATATATGATATTGGTTAGACTAGATACTATAATGCTATATATACACATAATACCAGTTAGATCAAATACAATACTGATATATGATATTGGTTAGACTAGATACTATAATGCTATATATCACATAATACCAGTTAGATCAAATACAATACTGATATATGATATTGGTTAGACTAGATACTATAATGCTATATATAACATAATACCAGGTTAGATCAAATACAATACTGATATATGATATTGGTTAGACTAGATACTATAATGCTATATATAACATAATACCAGGTAGATCAAATACAATACTGATATATGATATTGGTTAGACTAGATACTATAATGCTATATATAACATATTACCAGTTAGATCAAATACAATACTGATATATGATATTGGTTAGACTAGATACTATAATGCTATATATAACATAATACCAGTTAGATCAAATACAATACTGATATATGATATTGGTTAGACTAGATACTATAATGCTATATATAACATAATATCAGTTAGATCAAATACAATACTGATATATGATATTGGTTAGACTAGATACTATAATGCTATATATAACATCATACCAGTTAGATCAAATACAATACTGATATATGATATTGGTTAGACTAGATACTATAATGCTATATATAACATAATACCAGTTAGATCAAATACAATACTGATATATGCAACAAAATACTGGTTAGATCAAATACAGTTGTGCATACAGCACAATAAAACTCGCGAACACAAGGTATTACTTGGAAGCTAAAGAGAAAAAAAAAAGGTGTACATAACAGATGTAAATGAAAGTTTTCACCTATATATCTGTCTACAAATAAGCCATGAAAAGAACGATACTTTTCCAAAATAAATCAGGAATTGTGCAATCCACAAATAAGTAATCCAAAAATATCAATGAATATAAAAGAAACTAACACAATAAGTATTTCATGTGTTGAGCTTCTGAGTCATATTTTGTTCACCCTCAGCACAATAAAGACATTCATTGCACTGGTTGCTGTAATTTTTCATATCCAAAGCTGTTGTTACATTTCATCTTTCTACCCAAGGCAGTTTTACTTTAAGTTTTAAGCATTTTTATGCAAAGAAGTTAACATTTTGAGACAGGGGGGACAACAGTTACATTTGAGATAAAGTTGCGCGTTTAGTCAAGAACCGACACCCTAACAATAGGATCATGCCCATTCATGCTCAGTTGGGATAAAGTGAGTGCAACGTCCGTGTGTTGCAGGGGCTACTATGAGGGAAGCAAAGAATAGTAACACTGCAGTCTACCATCCACATTTCATCTCCATGGCCCTCCTCATTTGATGCTCACTCGCTTTGAACTCAAGTGTAGTCCATACACACTACTTCTAGTAGTGATTGGACTAAATTTTGCGTGTGGAATTAGCTTTTCCTATTAAACGTGTTCCTCGCCATCAGGCGAACCCAATCCGACTTCAGAGGTATTCTGTAATTTACGTCCGCAAGTCAAGGACGATAGGTCAACATTTTAGTGCAACTGTCCGGTGTAGGGGTTGAACCCTTTACCTCGGCATCAGCACACCGGCTATTTAACAACACGCATTCTTATCCATTCGACCATGGATGACCTACGTTCTCTCCATTTTAACCATCTGTGTCTCTGATTCTCTTCTCTGTGTGTTTAGATCTCTTTCTAGTTTGATCTGTGGGGTCCAGAGAAAGACATTTCTAGTAAATTCTAATTGTACTATTATCACGTTCTCTCAGCGTGTGTCATATCCAGCAGCAACCGTCTTTTTCTCGTGTCTTGATTCACTGGAGCGGGCGCGTTTTGTAATGGTTAGAATGCTACGTATTCATTAGCATGAGCGCGGCTGGTGCGAGGGTCCCGATGTAAGCTCTCGATGTCTGCTATGGGAGGGGAAAGACAAGTCTTTTCCTCTTTTAGCGTCGGACCGCGCTCATGATATTATCAGTGTATCTCCCTATCAACTACACTAATTCGCCCTCCCGTCCTTTACCGAAGAATGCTTGTTTCTTCAAGAAGGCGCTGGAACTTTTGATCTTTACTTCTGTGAGCCCCGATAATATAATAATTTTAAATGTGTTATGTTTTTTTTAAAAAAAATGACTACCATGGTTCCCCCAACGAGTGCTATTTCTGACAATCACGAAGTATTTTTCTCATAGGTGACAACCAAATCTGCACGAAGAGTTGATCGGCGCCAGGGTCTCCAGGTTTTGATTCGTTCTCTGATATCCCGAAAGAGCAGAAATACGGCGGGCATGAAGATGGTTCGTAGGTAGGCCAGAGCTCCGAAGGCAAGGTACATGTTGAGCCTGGAAAATAAGATAACGTGGAAGCATTAATATCGTGTCAGTGTAATAATAAGTAGAAATAGACATGAATAATATAGGGTGGACATGGACGGAGATGCACTGGTATAATCAAAGATAAAAGGGCTTAAGTCCAAGTTGCGGGGGGGTGGGGGGGGGGGGGGGGCGGGAGCGGGTAAAGCGCGAAAGAAGACAGACAGACATAGAGACAAGACAATGAGAGAGACGTAGAAGTTAGTTATAGACATGAAACAGCAACACGTGAGACACACTGAAGACTTCTTCTTCATGGACGGAGCTGTATGGGAAAGCTACGGATAAGACGGCTCGGACTTCTTGAGTTGGTTGAAGGCCAATTCCCCAAAGGGGATAAAGGGTGAAAACAGAAGTGTTATTACATACACACGAAATCATACATGCACATGGGAGCTAATACCTCGTGGTCATATGTTAGAACCTCCCTCGCCGCAGCGATGCTTTTTCCATAGATCCGACTCCCAGGTCCACCCGGAATAACATAAGTACCAGGTACCAGAACATTTTCTGGAGGCCAATGGCGGCAGGCCTGATATTGATCACATCACTGACCGGTGCCGATTGGATTACAAACATCACTGACCGGTGCCGGTTGGATTATATAAACATCACTGACCGTTGCCGGTTGGATTATAAACGGCGTTAGCACTACACTCCCAAGACAAATACGCTTCGTGGCGATAACAGCCATACACACTTACATACAAGCATGCATGTTTATTTGCTTTTGTTGTCATGAAATGCCTTTTATTCTACAACTCTTGAGCCTCGAATCTGATTGCTTCTTCATTGTTCACACTTCTTCGTTATACAGAACTGTTACAACATTTGACTATTTTTAAAGTTTTATTTTCTTTAAATCTCTCTGGATGGGCATATCTTGCTTATTTTATTGGGTTTCAAGTTCGCCTATTCTTATTTACTTAGTGGTTGCTTTTCCACTTCTGCCATCGTTTGTTATTATGTGCCCAATATATGAGACACTTGGCACCTATTCTAATATTAGGACCATATATCCTGATGTTTCTTGCTGGCTTCTCCTTGGTATTGCTAATTATCATATTTTTAGTTTTATTCATTGCCCAATCCACAACCAACACTTAGCTTGTTTACTTTCTTTGCAATGTCCTGTCATTCCTGAACACTTTAATCTCTTACTTCAGCATGCGTAACGCTATTGGACATGGAATGTTCATTTTCTCTTAATTATTATCAACGAAATGTTTAAATGTAAAGTACTATAGCCCTTTCAGCATCATCGTGTGGCATGTCGATATGCGTGAGTGATTATGATTCCGCCATATCACACGATTCATAGTCGTCATATCAGGAGGCTGCCATTTGACCAAATCGTCAAGGAATTTATCTCTTCTTTTTTGCCACTGTTTGCCAGCTGTCAGTTTTCAAGTAAGTTCTCATCATAACATACCCAAAACATGCTGACTGCTACATCTAATTTCTCAATTTGCGGTTACGTCTGCTTCTTGAAGGTCTGTCTCATTTGCTTTTGTCTGCCCGCCCATGGTGTTCTTTGCCTTGTCTTTAGAAATTAGATTTCTGCTGTCATCGGATGTTTCTCAGCCTGTATGCTTATTGTCCAGGTCTCACGTGCATACAATATTATAGGCTCTATACAGTACGTTGAAACTTCAATGGCGATTTCTCATAATATTGTCACTATATGAGGAAAAAGGTATGGGCACATAACACATCCCTGTCGCACCCTTGCCTTGGTTGTATGATATTGATGTACTACATTATTAATTTTTATGACAGCCTATTTTTCCAATATATGTTCTCTACAAGTCTAAGTGCTTTCCCGTCGATTTGGTGATCTGCAAATTATTTTTGTTTAATCATATCCGTGTGTTTTATTCAGTCGAAAGCCTTTGAGTAATCAACAGAACAAAGGTGCAGGTCATTGTTTGCCTGTACAGAACTCACTAATTTTGTTCTCAGCAAAAACACAACATTTGTTGTATCCTTGTCTACTATAGGCTACACTGTCTCGCCTACGTTATTTTTTGGATTTTCTTCCTACCCCTTTCCATAATGTTTCTTATCAAAATCTTTATGATATGACTTACTACGTGTATATGTTTTTAATTGTTGATCACATTCTACAGTTCCCGATCTCCTTGGAATTGTGGTAAACACAGATTTAAATAAATTAGCAGAGATTTCCCCAGTGTCATGGATTGTGTTCGGCAATCTGGTGACCTGGCTATTCCATGTTCTTCTACGGCATTGGTCATTTCCGTTGTGATGGCGTCATAACGTGGGGGTATTGCTGGGTTTCATATGGCAAGACCTAGAAACAAACAAATAACAATTAAACAAGGAAATGCCTTGCTTACAGGGAAAAAAAAGGCTGCAAATGCACTAATGGAAAACTATGCCAGTGCAAACCACATTGATATTACAACCGAACAGAAGAAAGCAATCAAAGACAAACAGATACATCATAGTAATACAGAGACAGCAGCAGAATATATGATGGAAAATCTAACAATGGAAGAAATGGAACAGGCAATGAATACCCTAAAAAAGAAGAAATCATCAGGAAAGGATGGAATCACAAATGAAATGCTAATAGGACTAGGCACTAAGGCAAAAAAGAAACTACTAGCAGTCCTAAATTACAGCTGGAAGAGAGGAATAGTCATGGCATGGAAGGAAGCTATACTAATACCAGTCCCAAAGAAAGGAAAAGACCTGGAAGAACCAAATGGCTATCGACCTATCAGTCTACTTAGCTGTGTAGGAAAATTAATGGAACGCATTATCAATGGCAGGCTAACATGGCATCTGGAAGAAAACCAACTCTTAACACCACACCAAGCAGGATTCAGAAAGTACAGATCAACTGAAGATCAAATAACCTATATAGCTCAGGAAATAGAGGATGCCTTCCAAGAGAAAAAGCACACACTAGCGGTCTGGATAGATTTAGAAAAAGCATTTGATAAAGTATGGAAGGAGGACTGAAAGTAAAACTGCAAAAAATGCATGTTTGTGGAAAATGTATAAATGGATCAGCCACTACCTTGAGAACAGAACTGCCAGGACAAAAGTACAAGGACAAACCAGCAAAATGATGCTGTTGGAGCAAGGTGTCCCCCAAGGAGGAGTTCTTTCACCAACATTATTCCTAGCATATATAAATGACATCACGGAAAATTTTCCAGCCAGAGTACACACATCCTCCTTTGCAGATGACCTAGCCATATGGACATCTGAAGAATATATTAGTACAGCTAACAGCAGAATACAGCAAGCCTTATTAGCGCTAGAGGACTGGTCAAAATCATGGCTAGTGAAGATAAGTGAGGAGAAAACAACATGCACAGTGTTCTCCCTCTCAAATAAAACTCAGCAACCTAAGCTGGTATTGAATGGAAAAATATTGCGCCATGAAGAAAATCCAAACTATCTAGGAGTCACCTTTGATCGTCGCCTGACATGGAAGACACAGGTTGAGAAAAATCGAACAAGAGCAAGGCAAAGAATGGCAATCATGAAAAAGCTTGCTGGTACAACGTGGGGAGCAGATGAGAAAGTTCTCAAGAAGTTATATACTGGACGGGTGAGGCCAGTACTGGAATATGGCATTGCAGCTTGGGCAACAGCAGCTAAGTCAAACTTTAACAAAATAAGTAGTCCAAAATCAAGGAATGCGAATCATAACTGGAAGCCTGAAGACAACGCCTATTAATGAACTAGAAAAGATCACTTGTTTACAACCAATGCAGGATAGAAGAGATAGCAGAGCCCAGCAACAAGCAGAAAAATTTAGAAGATTGACAGACCACCCTATGTATAACAGGTTTAATGGTTTTGGAAAGGGAAGACTGAAGCGTAGCAACTTTGTAGAAACTGCAAAACGAAAGATTAGGGCAGATCCCATACTTAACATATCAACAGTCAAACCCATTTACAATGCACACAAGTTCCCAGCTTGGAGACAGCAGCAACTGCCTGAGATGATAGAAAACATTCCTGGTATTGAGAAAAAGAACACTCAGAATGAAACCGAAAGAAGAAAAATAACCCTAAACTACATAAAAGAACATTACCCAAGCAGCAATTGGACCCATGCATATACAGATGGATCAGCCAAAAATTCAATAGAAAATGGAGGAGGAGGAATTCTCCTAAATTTAAAAAATGGAGTGAAAAAAACACAGTCAGTGGCAACTGGAAAATTTTCAAGTAACTTCAAAGCGGAGGTAGAGGCTTTGAAAACTGCAGCAGAAATGCTCTTGATGGAGGAAAATAAAGAGAAGCAAATAGCTATCTTCACAGATGCAAAGTCAGCTGTCTCAATACTGAAGAGCAAAAACAGCACAGAACTAGCTGACCTAAGAGCAGCACTCCATGGTCTATGCCAGAAATCCAAAAAAAGTTGTAATACAGTGGATCCCATCACATTGCAGTATACCTGGAAATGAAGAGGCTGACAGACTAGCAAAAGAGGGTGGACGACTACCACAGCCTGACATAGACATAACCTATAATGAGGCAAAGAGGTTTATAAAAAGCACTTATAGAACCAAATGGGAATCAGAGCATCCAGGCCACCAGAAGGATGATGCATATTACAAACTCGACCGAAGAGAACAAGTAGCAATCTTCAGACTCCGCACAGGACATAACAGGCTGAAATACCACTTGTTCAATAAACTAAAGATAGGAGATACCGATGAATGTAATTGTGGAACTGGTAAAATGACAGCTAAACATTTGCTGCAGGAGTGCCCAATATATGCAGAACAGAGAAAGATATTTTGGCCCACACCTGCTTCATTTGAGGACAAGCTCTATGGAGATATCAACAAGCTCAAGTTGACTGCAGCTTACTTTAACTACATTCAGGTTGACATTTAAAGGTGCATGAAGAAGTATTTAGACTGCCACACTTCATACCACAGGTATGTCGGTTACAAAAGCGTCCCAGAGGCATGAAATGGAATATTGCTTGGATAGCAAATCCATTACGTGGAAAGTCCGAATCAAAAGCTCACTGTGTGGGCTTCATAAAAGGTGGAAAAAGTGTCCTAGTGGCACGAAATGGAATATTGCTTGGATAGCAAATCCATTACGTGGAAAGTCCGAATCGAAAGCTCACTGTGTGGATGTCATCTGCAGACTGCATTCTTCTGGTTTCCGGAAGAACAGCCTTTGGTGAACGGAAGGCCCAATATACGGAAGTGAGGCTAAGCAGCCATATGCAGGACGTGACGATTCCTTGGGTGAGCCCAGTACCGGAGCGCTGTGTGTCGGCTCTGCAAGTATGGAAGCCTCCTTGGATGGCGGGGAATGCCCATGGTCTGCCCCTGCCTTCCCTTGAGGGCTGACCAGGATGTCTTTGGCTGTTCTATATGGGCCAGCTGGGATGGGGGATAACACCACAACAGTGAGAGTCAAACGTCCTAAGAAACCCCCGGGAAGGTTAACCCGGTCAACAAATGCCCGCAGAAGTCGGATGTGTCGGCCTAACGGCGCAAGAATGCAGCTCTGCTGAAAACAGGCACAACGCAGTCACGTCCGAAAAAAAAAGAAACTCCGGATGAACGCAGAAGAAGATATGGCAAGGAACATTCTTAACTTCCAATTTCATAATTGGTGATCCTTCATTGTTAATGGCAATATCAAACTGCTCATTGTTAAATCATTGTAAACGTCTTTCACACAATTTTAGACCATTGTCTAAAGTCTGATCCTTGGCATTTATGATTCTGCTTTTCTAACATGCTCCGCTAACGGAGCCAAACTTTACGCAGTTATGATAATGATGAAAAATTGAAATTGAAGTTATAGAAAATGAATTAAAGTTACAGGAAATGAATTAAAGTAAGATATGTATATTACACTCGGCAAAAGAAGACACATGCAAGTAAAAGAACGTTTCGACCAGTCAATTTTTACGTATAAAACACAGATATATTAAGGGGGGGGGGGTGATGGGAGGGATCCACAATAAGTAATCTGAGTACATGATAACGAAAGTAAACTGAAATAACATGAAGTTATGAACACATGGTTCAAAATGGTCAACAAAAATAAAATATGGCACATCATGTGTGTATGTGCGCGCGCGCAAGCGCGCCCACTCGCACGTCTCAGGTAGTTATTTATTTACTTTCTAAAGACTTAGAAAATTGTACTGAATATGCATAATATCGCGAACAAATATTATAACGACTCTATCACGAGTATTTGTATAGTGTTGATTTCGATAGTTACCTATTCACCCCTATTGGTTTAAAACTGTAATATGTAATGGCTCTTCAGGTGGAGGAGACGCAATTGGGAGGGCAACAGTCTTGCCCTAGTGCGAGGAAATGCCTCTTAAAGACTAAATGTCACGGCAGGGCAGACCAGGCCCTAAGTCTTGGTCGGCAGCTGGTATAGAATGGAAAACTCCGACAGACGGATAATTAAAGCATTGCTTAGCTAATCCGGCAACTTCTGCAACTTGTCTTGTTCCAGAAGTATTGGTGTTATCTTTCATCTGGAGTAAGCTAGGCAGGCCGAGAGAGAGAGAGAGAGAGAGAGAGAGAGAGAGAGAGAGAGAGAGAGAGAGAGAGAGAGAGAGAGAGAGAGAGAGAGAGAGAGAGAGAGAGGCTACATTGGCAAAAGATGGTCTCTAAATTCAGCCCAGACTGTGTGCTATGGAGAAGTATGACTCCAGTTTTACAAACTGTCGCCTGTCAAGAAGCAGGGTGACAGTCAATCAGTCAGTCATGTAAGTGGCTATTGTTATATCTGAAACTGAATATGTGTGTTTTGCATTCGTATATTTCAGCCAATTATAATATTCATACAGTGCTCCCTACCTTCAGTAGAAGAATGTGTAGTATTATACATGCTACCATGCATGTAACTAAAATTCTTGGGCCATATTAAACAGGAAGTCAGGTGTTAGTCAGATATGACAGCTACCGCAAGACAGTAGACGGTATAATCCGCTTTCTATTGGAAGGGGGAGTCTTGGTGGCGGAGTGTTCAAGCCGTCGCACTCGGGCTCCGAGGATTGTGGGTTAGATTCTAGGCCACGTCCTTCGGTTCACGAGCGCACTTTTTCGGAGACTCCTGAGGGTCATCGCTGGAGCTGCTGAGTTCGTGATTTGTGCGACGCTTTCCGCGCTGCTGAAAGAGACTGAGCCATATGGGATAAAAGCCCGGTGCAATGAAATCGATCCTGTCGAATTTTAAGCGACTTTTTTCTGTTGGAAGAATACATTGAAGAAGAAGCAGGGGTCGATTAGGACGAAGTCAGACACAGGACATTGTAGATACTTTGGACATGAGGGTGGAGACAATGGCCAGAGACCGAGAAACTTTGGGCATGAGAGTGGAGACAATGATCAGAGACCGAGAAATTTTGGGCGTGAGAGTGGAGACAATGATCAGAGACCGAGAAACTTTGGGCATGAGGGTGGAGACAATGGCCAGAGACCGAGAAACTTTGGGCATGAGGGTGGAGACAATAGCCAGAGACCGAGAAACTTTGGGCATGAGGGTGGAGACAATGATCAGAGACCGAGAAACGTTGGGCGTGAGAGTGGAGACAATGGCCAGAGACCGAGAAACTTTGGGCATGAGGGTGGAGACAATGATCAGAGACCGAGCAATTTTGGGCGTGAGGATGGAGACAATGACCAGAGACCGAGAAACTTTGGGCATGAGGGTGGAGACAATGATCAGAGACCGAGAAACGTTGGGCGTGAGAGTGGAGACAATGGCCAGAGACCGAGAAACTTTGGGCATGAGAGTGGAGACAATGATCAGAGACCGAGAAATTTTGGGCGTGAGAGTGGAGACAATGATCAGAGACCGAGAAACGTTGGGCGTGAGGGTGGAGACAATGGCCAGAGACCGAGAAATTTTGGGCATGAGAGTGGAGATAATGACCAGAGACCGAGATACTTTGGGCATGAGGGTGGAGACAATGGTCAGAGACCGAGAAACTTTGGGCGTGAGAGTGGAGACAATGGCCAGAGACCGAGAAACTTTGGGCATGAGAGTGGAGACAATGATCAGAGACCGAGAAACTTTGGGCATGAGAGTGGAGACAATGGCCAGAGACCGAGAAACTTTGGGCATGAGGGTGGAGACAATGATCAGAGACCGGAAACGTTGGGCGTGAGAGTGGAGACAAAGGCCAGAGACCGAGAAACTTTGGACATGAGGGTGGAGACAATGATCAGAGACCGAGAAATTTTGGGCGTGAGGGTGGAGACAATGGCCAGAGACCGAGATACTGCGGGCGTGAGAGTGGAGACAATGGCCAGAGACCGAAAAACTTTGGGCGTGAGAGTGGAGACAATGATCAGAGACCGAGATACTGCGGGCGTGAGGGTGGAAACAATGATCAGAGACCGAGAAACTTTGGGCGTGAGAGTGGAGACAATGATCAGAGACCGAGATACTGCGGGCGTGAGGATGGAGACAATGATCAGAGACCGAGAAACTTTGGGCGTGAGAGTGGAGACAATGGCCAGAGACCGAGATACTTTGGGCATGAGAGTGGAGACAATGATCAGAGACCGAGATACTGCGGGCGTGAGGATGGAGACAATGATCAGAGACTGAGAAACTTTGGGCATGAGAGTGGAGACAATGATCAGAGACCGAGAAACTTTGGGCATGAGAGTGGAGACAATAGCCAGAGACCGAGAAACTTTGGGCATGAGGGTGGAGACAATGATCAGAGACCGAGAAACGTTGGGCGTGAGAGTGGAGACAAAGGCCAGAGACCGAGAAACTTTGGACATGAGGGTGGAGACAATGATCAGAGACCGAGAAATTTTGGGCTTGAGGGTGGAGACAATGGCCAGAGACCGAAAAACTTTGGGCGTGAGAGTGGAGACAATGATCAGAGACCGAGATACTGCGGGCGTGAGGGTGGAAACAATGATCAGAGACCGAGAAACTTTGGGCGTGAGAGTGGAGACAATGGCCAGAGACCGAGATACTTTGGGCATGAGAGTGGAGACAATGATCAGAGACCGAGATACTGCGGGCGTGAGGATGGAGACAATGATCAGAGACCGAGAAACCTTGGGCGTGAGAGTGGAGAAAATGATCAGTGACCGAGATACTGCGGGCGTGAGAGTGGAGACAATGATCAGAGACCGAGATACTGCGGGCGTGAGGATGGAGACAATGATCAGAGACCGAGAATCTTTGGGCGTGAGAGTGGAGAAAATGATCAGAGACCGAGATACTGCGGGCGTGAGAGTGGAGACAATGATCAGAGACCGAGAAACTTTGGGCGTGAGAGTGGAGAAAATGATCAGTCACCGAGATACTGCGGGCGTGAGAGTGGAGACAATGATCAGAGACCGAGATACTGCAGGCGTGAGGATGGAGACAATGATCAGAGACCGAGATACTGCGGGCGTGAGAGTGGAGACAATGATCAGAGACCGAGAAACTTTGGGCGTGAGAGTGGAGAAAATGATCAATGACCGAGATACTGCGGGCGTGAGAGTGGAGACAATGATCAGAGACCGAGATACTGCGGGCGTGAGGATGGAGACAATGATCAGAGACCGAGAATCTTTGGGCGTGAGAGTGGAGAAAATGATCAGAGACCGAGATACTGCGGGCGTGAGAGTGGAGACAATGATCAGAGACCGAGATACTGCGGGCGTGAGGATGGAGACAATGATCAGAGACCGAGAAACTTTGGGCGTGAGAGTGGAGAAAATGATCAGAGACCGAGATACTGCGGGCGTGAGAGTGGAGACAATGATCAGAGACCGAGAAACTTTGGGCGTGAGAGTGGAGAAAAATATCAGTCACCGAGATACTGCGGGCGTGAGAGTGGAGAAAATGATCAGAGACCGAGATACTGCGGGCGTGAGAGTGGAGACAATGATCAGAGACCGAGAAACATTGGGCGTGAGAGTGGAGAAAATGATCAGTCACCGAGAAACTTTGGGCGTGAGAGTGGAGAAAATGATCAGAGACCGAGATACTGCGGGCGTGAGAGTGGAGACAATGATCAGAGACCGAGAAACTTTGGGCGTGAGAGTGGAGAAAATGATCAGAGACCGAGATAGTGCGGGCGTGAGAGTGGAGACAATGATCAGAGACCGAGAAACTTTGGGCGTGAGAGTGGAGACAATGATCAGAGACCGATATACTGCGGGCGTGAGAGTGGAGACAATGATCAGAAACCGAGATACTGCGGGCGTGAGGATGGAGACAATGATCAGAGACCGAGAAACTTTGGGCGTGAGAGTGGAGAAAATGATCAGAGACCGAGATACTGCGGGCGTGAGAGTGGAGACAATGATCAGAGACCGAGAAACTTTGGGCGTGAGAGTGGAGACAATGATCAGAGACCGAGATACTGCGGGTGTGAGGGTGGAAACAATGGCCAGAGACCGAGAAACTTTGGATATGAAGGTGGAGACAATGACCAGAGACCGAGATACTTTGGGCATGAGAGTGGAGACAATGATGAGAGACCGAGATACTTTGGGCGTGAGGGTGGAGACAATGGCCACAGACCGAGAAACATTGGGCATGAGAGTGGAGACAATGATCAGAGACCGAAATACTTTGGGCGTGAGGGTGGAGACAATGGCCAGAGACCGAGAAACTTTGGGCCTGAGGGTGGAGACAATGATCAGAGACCGAGATACTTTGGGCGTGAGAGTGGAGACAATGATTAGAGACCGAGATAATTTGGGCGTGAGAGTGGAGACAATGATCAGAGACCGAAATACTTTGGGCGTGAGGGTGGAGACAATGATCAGAGATCGAGATACTTTGGGCGTGAGGGTGGAGACAATGATCAGAGACCGAGATACTTTGGGCGTGAGGGTGGAGACAATGGCCAGAGACCGAGATACTTTGGGCATGAGGGTGGAAACAATGGCCAGAGACCGAGAAACTTTGGATATGAGGGTGGAGACAATGACCAGAGACCGAGATACTTTGGGCATGATAGTGGAGACAATGGCCAGAGACCGAGAAACTTTTCGGCTCGCCGTGATGAGAGCAACGTTCTATAAAACACTTGCCAGGTGATGATAATGGTGCAAGTTGTGTTCCTGCTGTTTATGTATGTTGTTAAATTAAGAGCTTCTAATAAGCGATTGAAACATAATAATATTTTACGCAAAATTATAAAGTTTGTTTGTTTTTATATAATTCTTATATAATACTTTTCTGCAGCTCTCAAAGATATTCTATTTTTTAAGTCACATTTTCATAGCAATACATCATATTAATGGAATTCTTTACAGCTTATAAAGACTTATATTTCTTCCATACTCGTAAATCATCATCCTTATCATCATGTGCCTTGCAATGTAGCGTAGGTATTCGTGTCTCTCCACAAATCTGGGGGCTTGGTGTTCTGGATCTATTCTGTTGCGCACATTTTTCTTAGAAACCCTATCCCCGTTGCTTTAAAGTTCTTTCTAGTTTGCTCCATCACATTACAAGATTCTCTGCCATATCTTCGATATAACATATCACTACTGTCTGTCTGACAGACACTAGTACATAATGTATATTATGATGTTTCTGACATACCGAAGATAAGTTCTTTTATAGCAAAACATGCTCTTCAAGTTGTAGTCTCAGACATTTAAAAAAAAATTCAAATCATTTCTGGTTCATTGTCAACAACAACAACAACAACAACAACAACAACAACAACAACAACCATCGACCTTGTCCCACGATGTGACAGACGGACATTCTTATCCCTCTGTCGCACACGCATGCATAACATGAAAATAAAATATATGTTTTCTTTACCAAGTCTTGAATCCAAATCTCATAAATGGGATAGGATTCATGAAAGATCAACGTCACGCAGAAATCAGACGTCGCCGCAACGGCCAGGATAGCGACGAACGTGTACAGGGGATCGATCTGCGATCCTTCGTCTATGAGCTGGGCGCGGAGAGAGTCAGACGAACGTCCTTGAGGATATCGTCTGCCACTTCAACACTGACTGTCACCAGCAGAAGTAAGCTTGCCAGGGTCAGGGGGACGATTGTGTTCAAAGATTTGAAGACTTTAATTGATTGTAATGTGTTTCTTATGCAGCCTGTCGCCATGTTCGCTATAATAATAACTGTTCATTGTTAGCGGCACGAACAATAAAGCAATTACACACGGAGCTGTAAACATAGCAACAGTTAAAATTTTTATCCACAGCGGGGTGAATTTAGGTTCAAAGTTCATGACATGAGCCATGTAAATGCACAGGAGGATTACCAGGTACCAGTTGTTGAGAAAGTCTTGGATGTGGTAGATGTTGTTTCCAACTGATTCGAAAGAACAATCAAATCTTGTGTAGTCATCAAGAAGAAACGCAACTGTTCGCGCTACAGAAAGCGGACACGCTATCACGGCTTCTGTTAAGTTAACAGCCAGCATGATGCAGATAATTTTGTTGCGGATCCGTGCGCGAATTTCCGGCGATAGCAGTAACGCTGCAATAAACCATATGTTGACAAGTGTACCAACAACTGCAATGGTTGCATCTATTGTAATAATAGTTATATCGACATATCTGTAATTGTTCTTCGTAGAATTTACCCACCTTGACACGTTGTTTTCAATAGTAAAATTAGTCGTCATGGTCTGCTGTTGTAGCCTGTATTGCTAACTTGCTGAATAAAGTATCTACTGTAGGCTGTATTGTTCAGATGCGATATTGTTGAGATGCTGTATAAAGTCTCCTGTCGTTGTTTGTATTGTTGAGGTGCGGTATAAACTCTCCTGTTGTAGGCTGTATTGTTGAGGTTCGGTATAAAGGCCGCGGTCGTAGGCTGTTTTGTTGAGTTGCGATATAAAGTCCCTTGTTGTAGGTTGTATGGTTGAGGTGCGGTTTACAGTCCCCTGTTGTAGGCTGTATTGCTGAGGTGGGGAATGGACTCCTGTAGTAGGCTGTATTGTTGAGGTGCTGTGTAAAATCTCCTGTTGTAGGCTGTATTGCTGAGGTTTTGTCTAAAGTCTCCTGTTGAAGGCTGAATTCCTGAAATGTGGTATGCCCGAATGCGTAAAGAAAGCTCAGTCCTCAATTTCCAGTCTTGTCCTAAAAGTAATGTCGATGTCCTTGGATGCAGTTTGTAAAGAGTTAAAGACTTGCTGAAATACAAAACGTAAACAAGTAGATCACGTGGGTTGACAACACGAAACAAATGGATAATAAAAAGCTGGTGTCACCGTGAAGACGTTTGAATGAGGCTGTTTGAGACTTCACTGACTGACTTATAATGCGAAGTTGACACATTATGATGTTCTTTGTTTTCGTTTGCTCGCTTTGTACTCATAGTGGACACAAGTAATTCTATTTCTAGTGCACTTGACCGTTTGCGTGTTTATTAGCTTTCCCTATTAGCAGTTCACTCCGCCTGCTGAGGCATTCTTCTTCTTCTTCTTCTTCTTCTTCTTCTTCTTCTTCTCTTCTTCTTCTTCTTCTTCTTCTTCTTCTTCTTCTTCTTCTTCTTCTTCTTCTTCTTCTTCTTCTTCTTCTTCTTCTTCTTCTTCTTCTTCTTCTTCTTCTTCTTCTTCTTCTTCTTCTTCTTCTTCTTCTTCTTCTTCTTCTTCTTCTTCTTCTTCTTCTTCTTCTTCTCTTCTTCTTCTTCTTCTTCTTCTTCTTCTTCTTCTTCTTCTTCTTCTTCTTCTTCTTCTTCTTCTTCTTCCTTCTTCTTCTTCTTCTTCTTCTTCTTCTTCTTCTTCTTCTCATCCTCCTCTTCCTCCTCCTCCCCCTCCTTCGTTTTGCAGCAGCAGTCCCAGTGTGTGTTATGTAGATCCATGTACAGTCATGGCATAGCTCCTCAGCGACTCTTGGATACCATGCTGCATATTTATTCTACGAAAAGTGAGCCATCTGTGGGTTGTGTGGAAGTCAAACAGTCAACTATTTTATTGCCAGGGATATCTGCATAGCCAGTACTGACTGGATGCTCGCTTGTCTCTGTAATTATCCTATATAATTACCCTCTATCGTTAAGCTCTGTGAATGTACCCTCTATAATTAGCGAGATTGCCGGGCACCTTGGCCAAGGTGTTAAACGACCTGCTTCGTAATCCCGTTTATCCATGTGGGGGTAACGCAGTGCGCGAGAATTGGTAGCGTTTCTCGCCGCGTTGTTAACTTACGGGATAAGTGAGCCGGCCGCTCAGAACAGCAATGACAAACTACTGAGCGTAATCTTGCCAAGAAATCAACAACAGCGGTAAAATGTTGGTGTTGACAGTGATGTCCTGTAAAGGATATGCGAAAAAAAAAATAATTAGCGGGATTCAATCAATCAATCATGTGCCATGCCGGAAAGCGTGGGCGGTCATGACTCGATCACCAGAGTAAACCACTCTTGGATGTACTATGTGCGTATCAAGTTATTAATGCTACATACAAAGAATATTTATAGCAAACACTTCCCATATGTGTATATAAAGTCAAAGCAAAGTTACTGCCTTAATTTCTCATGAATAGGTTTATGGGAGGTAATTAAGATACATGTAGCGAAACGCCAGTGGTCCATGTCCTTATGTATTCTGTTATTCTTGGTAAACAGGGGGAACCGGCTTTCGGAAGCTCTCAGTTCTTTATTCGCTCAATTCTCCATGAAAGATGGTTCTTTGGGTTATCTTCATACCACGATCTTTACATGGAGCGAGTATATATTTGTCTTTCCTTTCGGGTAGTCCCGAAGGCGCGCCTTGCGTCAAATGTGTACTGGTGCGGCTACTGGTCAATTGATGGCCGGGCAAACAAGTACCGTTTGCAAGTTGCAACTTGTCCAAGTTAATTAAAGATAACGACAGAAGTGCAACCGACTACTGAGACAATTAAAAGGTCTCCTACTGGTGGTGGAGAAAGGTAACCGTAGGCTGTAATAAAGTTGGTACTTATAAATCTCTATTGTTGTAACGACGGAGAGGATATGGCAAAACAGCCGTCTTGCCATGTTGGTAGGGGGTGACCGTTAGCCGATTTGGCTGCGCGTCTTGTTCTTGGCATAGCCGGGGAAGTGAAACGGAACAATATATCTCCCCAGAGGATTTCATTTGTTCTTGGCGTCAGATGAGCTGTTGCTATCTTTCTGTCTACGGCTTGAATTGGGCATCTGGTCATCTTTCTGTGGAATATCATCATTGGATAGCTATAGTAATCTATGATCTATCTTCTTGAGCCAGAAGAGGCTATACACAAGACTATCTCTTTCGGCTGTTACTTGATAGGATGATGTCGGGAAGATAATGGACTTCTCTGTCTCATTGAGAGAACCTGCATTCCTCTAAATCTATGTGTTCTGTGAGGCACTACCAGTACCTTGCTGCGACAGCTCAGACAAGAGCAGCTGCCGGGAGGGGTGGTATCCTCTTTCCTATTCTTGCTGGGAGTGGGGAACTACACTGCGTGCCATACAACCCCAATACTATACTTTTAGTAACGAGGAGAAACACACACTTTAATAGGCAATCCACACCACAGGATCGTAGTTGTGAGAAAGGCAGCGTTTGCAAGTGAGAGGGAAGCATGGAAATGATTGTGCCAAATCATAATAAAGGCTTGGTATGAATGTGGAGAGTGTGTCGTGTGGGCAAAAAGACAACAGGACTTCGTCCAG
Organism: Cepaea nemoralis; assembly: GCA_014155875.1. NCBI lineage: Eukaryota > Metazoa > Mollusca > Gastropoda > Stylommatophora > Helicidae > Cepaea > Cepaea nemoralis. Next base: position 9,729 of record JACEFZ010000144.1, on the reverse strand, counting down.
CTGGAAGTCTCCTCAAGCCCGGACGTGGTCAATCAAGGGGCTACCTGACAGGTCAGGCCCAGTCATTCAGGTATTGATTATGGTGTATTTGTGTGATACATGAGTCAGCCCAGTCGCTCAGGTTTTGTTTGTCATCTCCAGGGTCCTCTTCGATGGGAAGTGACCATGTCTTCTAACGGACATTATCACCAGTGCTTTTAGGCTAACGCCAATATGTCCAACAAGGCCAACTCAAGGTTTGGTGTGCTTAACTCTGAGACAGAGGCAAGGTGCAGGTCTTGAGGCAAGGACATTTTGCATAACTGGTGCATTGCCGGTCTTTTCAACAACATACGCCTGAGAGCAGTTGTCGTATGGAGGGAGCCTAAGAAAGATTTTCTGGCATACCCATTTTATACCAGACATTAAAAGGCACCCATCCATTATCCCTCCACGAACACCTCACCGTATCTGCAACCGTAAAGCTTTTCATAGGTCAGTGAAGACCTGGTGCCGAATTAATTCATGTGGCAATGAACAGAAGTCCTCAACACACCAGTCGCTTGGATTCTACAAACGCCTGTTGAATCTACAACCAGTTGCTGGAGAAAGAAGGAGATTCTGACATCTTTGGTGAGATATATCTGGACAGATCAGACTGTATCTGAAGCTGGATCTGTGGCTGTGGTGACTGGAGGCTCTCTGGCAAAACTTTACTAGTGTAGTGTCTGTGTAGATCTATCTGTTTATCTGCCTTTATGTGTTCCTGTGCTGTTCTTGATTAGGTTAATAAAATTACTTCCAAGTTGTTCTGACGTCTGCCATGTTATTTATGTGTCAGCCAGAAGAACACTGCAGGAAATAGGTCCCTAGGTCGAAAGGAAGCGTGACAGTGAGTCCAGGGAAAACGGAGGAGGGTTGGCAGGTAAAGACCTATCCCAGCCAGGGCTATAGAAGATTAATTAAACATTGTGACCGGGCTATTTGGGACCCTCCACATAGCTTGTTACAATTTCTGGGGGCTCGTCCGGGATATTTGAAATCCTGGTGGAGTTCTGGCTGATTTAGTGATAGGGGACAGATATCCTTGTTTTCTATCAATAGGTTCTGCCTACCGTGCCTGGCTATTGTCTATACTCTTCCTGACACAGACTGACCGACATACGACGTGTTGTGGTCGTGTAATGTAACTTGTTGTGTATTTGTGAGGGCAGGTGAATAGACAATTACCTCTTCCCTTACTCTCTGAGTTTAAGATGGCATCAGCTGGGTTTAATGTCGCTGACGTACAGGCTACAGGGCGTGAAATTGGTTATGATGGAGCGGAGTTACAGAAATATGTGCAGGAGGTGGAAAGAGACTACAGACAGGCTGTGCGCGAAGCCAAGAGGATTGAGGCGGAGGCTGAGGTTAGGAAGATGGAGGCTGAGGCTAGGAAGATGGAGGCCGAGCAGGCAGTCAGAGACCATGAGTTCCGTATGAGAGAGCTGGAGCTGAAAGCTCAAACTGCCAAGGAAAGAGACGGTGCAGTGGGAGACACAGTTCTCCCTGACTCAACAACTTCTGGTGGCGGTCCATACCAGGCAATGAAGTTCCCATTGCTCCCGTTCGATGAACACAAAGATAAGATCGACCAGTATCTTCACAGATTTCGGTCGATGGCTTTGGCTATGGGATTGGAACGAGGGAAATGGAACTTGAAACTCTCACAGGGCCTGAGGGGGACCGCGTACGAGGTCTATTCTAGGTTGCCACCTGGTATGGAGAATGACTATGAAGCTCTGGAGAAAGCACTGTTGAAAAGGTTCCAGATGACAGCTCATACTTATCGACAACAGTTCAGAAAGTCGAAGAGAGAGCCAGGAGAGATGTTCGCAGCCTACAGTGTCAGACTAAAGTCTTACCTTTTGAAGTGGATGTCATTAGCTGGATTTGCTAACGACTATGAAAGTTTGGAAGAATTGGTGGTCGTGGACCAAATGAGGAGGATGATGCCTAAGCCATTGCAAACCTTCTTGCTTGAAAATGGGGCAGAAAGGTTAGACATAGTCAACACATTGGCGGAAAGGTATGTGCTGGCTCATGGGGATAATGGGGAATTGTCACAACCCAATCCCCGACCACCAGACACATGGTCTGGAAAGAAGAAGAACCCTAAAACAGCTCACACTAAGAAGGAGGATCCTTTCGATAAAGTTCCTATTAAGAAACCCTCTGGTAAGAGTCCACCTGGATCTCCTAAAAGAAAGTGGAGTGAAAAGTGGTGCGCCTATTGCAAATCTCCCACACACAATACGGTTGATTGCCGGCGTAAACAGAAAGACTCTCACTATGCTGCTTGTCTTGTAGAAACCGGGGAAGGGTCTCACAAGGAGGTAGAAGGGAGGGATCTTGGGAACAAAGATTTAGAAAAACCACCAGTAGTAGAAACGGTACTTGTGAACGGTCAACCAGTTGAGTGTCTCTACGACACCGGTTTGCAGTTTGAGGCTGTAATTTCATCACACTTAGTGAGTCCAGAGCAGCTAACTGGAGAATCTATTGAGATTCAAACGGCGACAAAGAGTGCGGTAGCGATGTCTCTTCCAATTGCGAAGGTGGACATCAAATCAAAATATGTTACCGGCACTATACAGGCAGCCGTTCTGCTAGATCCAATCTTCCCAATGATCTTGGGTTGTCGCTACGTCTTTCTAGGGATTCCAACCGAACCCATGTACGTAGGGGCAATGCAAACCAGATCTCAATCGGAGGATGAGCAGACGCCGGCCTTGATCGTGAATCCCTTGCCTGGGGAGTTACGAGCTGCTCAAAGCCAGGATGCTACTTTGCAACCTTGCTTCAACCAGTTGCCAAAAAGTTCTGACCCACCAAGACGGGGTCAGTATTATATGAAGAATCGGTTACTGTACCGGAGAGCCGGAGTGGAGGATCGCCAGCATGGACAGCTGGTAGTTCCTAAGGCTTATCGGGAACAGCTTCTTCATATGGGACACACCATTTCTTTCAGTGGACATATGGGTGTCGGGGCAACTCTCCAGCGCATTTCCTGCCATTACTATTGGCCAGGGATGACTGGAGACGTGCGTAGGTACGTCAAGTCGTGCCCAGAGTGCCAGCGAGTGGCACCAAAACACTGGACAGCTCCGGTAGTCCTGGGAGACATGCCCTATTATGAACTCTCCTTTCGAGAGAGTGGCCATCGATCTTGTTGGTCCTCTTCCTAGGACTAGGAAGAGGAATAAGTACATTCTTCACGATGGTGGATTGCTGTTCCATGTGGGGTGAGGCGATACCTTTGGCCACAATCGACTCTAAGCGAGTGGCTGATGCACTGATGGAGACCTTTACTAGGTTGGGGTTTCCCAACCAAATCCTAACGGACAATGGGTCTCAGTTCTGTGGTAAGCTGATGGAAGAAGTCTTTCGTATCTTCCAGACTAACCACATTCATACCAGCCCGTATCACCCTCAGTCTAATGGGCAAGTAGAGAGGTTTAATGGTACCTTGATGACCATGCTTCGGAAGCTGGCTCAAGAGAAACCAGACAGATGGGATGAGTATATCTCAGCCGCCTTGTTCGCCTATCGGGAGGTTCCCCATGGGTCGACCGGGTTGCCACCAGCCACTCTACTATTCGGGAGGCCAATCAAGGGTCCCTTAGAAGCCTTATTGAGATGTTGGACAGAGGAGGAAACTTCTGTAGAAGCTGTATCCTCTTATAAATACGTCGAAGAGTTAAAGAAAAAACTCCAGACGGGTTGGGCTTTGGCAGCTCAGAATCTGAGGGCGGCCAGGAAAGAGACACGCGGCCTACTACAATAGAAGGACGAAAGATAGGTCTCTTAAGGTGGGGGATCGGGTTCTGTTGTTACTTCCAGTAGGTTCCAATAAACTCGAGATTGGTTGGCAGGGGCCTTTCCCGGTGGAAAGGGTTGTGTCCCGCACCAACTATGCCATCCGGATCAGGGGGAAATCCAAAATCTTCCACATTAACCTTCTCAAAAAGTTTGAAGAACGATCTGATGGTACTTCTCTCCCACTCATGACTATGGCGGTCGCGATGGAAACTGAATCGGGCGAAGACGCGGATCGGGGTTATCCATTACACCCTGGGGAAACCTATAGGGATGTACATATAAATCCTGATCTGTCGGCTGAAGAAACAGACCGTGTCATCCGGTTGTTAGAGTCCCATCAGCAAATTCTTACCGATCGGCCAGGGCGGACAGGGTTGGTCGAGTTTGATATGACTCTGACTACCCAAGACCCAGTTCGCCAGAAAATATATCCAGTACCCTTTTCGAAAGAGAAGGCCCTGGAAACTGAAATCCAGAAGCTTCTGGACGATGACATCATCACTCCTTCGACTTCTCCTTATAATGCCGGGGTTGTCTTGTTGAGGAAGCCAGAATGTGGGAGCAGATTTCCTATCACGGCATCCTATGGTTGAATGTGAGGGTGGGGTCCTTCGAACAGAACCACTGACAGTAGAAAGTCGTCGGGTTCGACTTTCTTAAGAGGGGGCCTATGTAGCGAAACGCCAGTGGTCCATGTCCTTATGTATTCTGTTATTCTTGGTAAACAGGGGGAACCGGCTTTCGGAAGCTCTCAGTTCTTTATTCGCTCAATTCTCCATGAAAGATGGTTCTTTGGGTTATCTTCATACCACGATCTTTACATGGAGCGAGTATATATTTGTCTTTCCTTTCGGGTAGTCCCGAAGGCGCGCCTTGCGTCAAATGTGTACTGGTGCGGCTACTGGTCAATTGATGGCCGGGCAAACAAGTACCGTTTGCAAGTTGCAACTTGTCCAAGTTAATTAAAGATAACGACAGAAGTGCAACCGACTACTGAGACAATTAAAAGGTCTCCTACTGGTGGTGGAGAAAGGTAACCGTAGGCTGTAATAAAGTTGGTACTTATAAATCTCTATTGTTGTAACGACGGAGAGGATATGGCAAAACAGCAGTCTTGCCATGTTGGTAGGGGGGTGACCGTTAGCCGATTTGGCTGCGCGTCTTGTTCTTGGCATAGCCGGGGAAGTGAAACGGAACAATATATCTCCCCAGAGGATTTCATTTTGTTCTTGGCGTCAGATGAGCTGTTGCTATCTTTCTGTCTACGGCTTGAATTGGGCATCTGGTCATCTTTCTGTGGAATATCATCATTGGATAGCTATACTAATCTATGATCTATCTTCTTGAGCCAGAAGAGGCTATACACAGACTATCTCTTTCGGCTGTTACTTAGATAGGATGATGTAGGGAAGATAATGGACTTCTCTATCTCATTGAGAGAACCTGCATTCCTCTAAATCTATGTGTTCTGTGAGGCACTAGCATGTACCTTGCTGCGACAGCTCAGACAGAGAGCAGAGCCGGGAGGGGGTGGTATCTTCTTTCCTATTCTTGATGGGAGTGGGGAACTACACTGCGTGCCATACAACCCCAATACTATACTTTAGTTAACGAGGAGAAACACAAAGCTTTAATAGGCAACCACACCACAAGATCGTGCGTTGTGAGAAAGGCATGCGTTTGCAAGTGAGAGGGAAGCATGGAAATGATTGTGCCAAATCATAATAAAGGCTTGGTATGAATGTGGAGAGTGTGTCGTGTGGGCAAAAAGACAACAGGACTTCGTCCAGCTGGAAGTCTCCTCAAGCCCGGACGTGGTCAATCAAGGGGCCTACCTGACAGGTCAGGCCCAGTCATTCAGGTATTGATTATGTGTATTTGTGTGATACATGAGTCAGCCCAGTCGCTCAGGTTTTGTTTGTCATCTCCAGGGTCCTCTTCGATGGGAAGTGACCATGTCCTTCTAACGACATTATCACCAGTGCTTTTAGGCTAACGCAATATGTCCAACAAGGCCAACTCAAGGTTTGGTGTGCTTAACTCTGAGACAGAGGCAAGGTGCAGGTCTTGAGGCAAGGACATTTGCATAACTGGTGCATTGCCGGTCTTTTCAACAACATACGCCTGAGAGCAGTTGTCGTATGGAGGGAGCCTAAGAAAGATTTTCTGGCATACCATTTTATACCAGACATTAAAGGCACCCATCCATTATCCCTCCACGAACACCTCACCGTATCTGCAACCGTAAAGCTTTTCATAGGTCAGTGAAGACCTTGGTGCCGAATTAATTCATGTGGCAATGAACAGAAGTCCTCAACACACCAGTCGCTTGGATTCTACAAACGCCTGTTGAATCTACAACCAGTTGCTGGAGAAGAAGGAGATTCTGACATCTTTGGTGAGATATATCTGGACAGATCAGACTGTATCTGAAGCTGGATCTGTGGCTGTGGTGACTGGAGGCTCTCTGGCAAAACTTTACCTAGTGTAGTGTCTGTGTAGATCTATCTGTTTATCTGCCTTTATGTGTTCCTGTGCTGTTCTTGATTAGGTTAATAAAATTACTTCCAAGTTGTTCTGACGTCTGCCATGTTATTTATGTGTCAGCCAGAAGAACACTGCAGGAAATAGGTCCCTAGGTCGAAAGGAAGCGTGACAGTGAGTCCAGGGAAAACGGAGGAGGGTTGGCAGGTAAAGACCTATCCCAGCCAGGGCTATAGAAGATTAATTAAACATTGTGACCGGGCTATTTGGGACCCTCCACATAGCATGTTACAATACAGTCATACGTGGATAGGCCTTGGGTTCATACCAGAATGCGATCGGCGTTGCCAGTAGTGGGTTGTGCTCAATATTTAAATTTCAAATCCCGAAACAACCACATAATCAAGTAATTAAGATAGATCGGCGGTAGAGTGATAATTCAGCCGCAGTAGTGCAGTAGCTAGCCCGCTTGCCGGCCGGCCCGTGATCAAATGTTCGAATATTCTCCAAGCCGGTGATTTTGTTCATTGGCCTGGACTCCCTGGTTACCGAATCTAAAATGGGGGTCAGGAAATCGTCTGGGAAGTAAACACGGCTACGTGATATTTCCCTGGTCACTCAAAAAGAGCCGACTGATCTATTAATATATAGGGTTAGCACCACACATCCGGGAAATGCTGTACGTCTGCCTGCCATACCAGGTGGGCATGTGTTCGGATCTCCATCGAGGTGGACATCTAAAATAAATTGACCTGGGTTCTCAGGTTGACACAGCCTAAAATCTCTATCAGGAAATGTTATGGGAAGTAAATTCGGTCAGTGCAGTATTGACCACATTACCAATCGCATGCCCATTGGTCTATACAAATATGAGGCTAGCACGCTATAGGCGTATAGCCAATGCTCGTCAAGCGTCCTTCTATAGCCAATGCTCGTCAAGCGTCCTTCTGTAGCCAACGCTCGTCAATGGCCCTTTACGTGACTTTGTTTCTAAACAGATACAAGCTCGCTCATTTGCTACCTAGATCTACGTCTGTATACAATTATGGGTTCTCTTTGCGCTCGCTCGCTTTGAACTCAAACGTAGTCCATAAATGCGTGACTACTTCTGTTGCACTGGAATGATTTTTTGCGTCTGGATTACCTTTCCCTATTACTAGTGTCCCTCGCCATCAGGCGAACTCTCTCCGACTTTAAAGATACTTGTAGTTTAGTCCCCAAGTCAAGGATGTGAAGTGAACGTTTTAATTATGGTTTAAGAGGTTTGTTTTCAGCTTGGGATGACCAAAGATGTCGCACGTGACTCGTAAATTATAATTAAAGAATCAAAATGACAAAGTGGGCATTCTATTACATGCAACATCTAGTTCTATGCAAGCAAGTTTATAAATTCTCTTCCTCCCTCTCCCTCCTCCTTCCTCTCCTCCTCCCTCCTCCTACCCCTCCTCCTCCTTCCTCCTCCTCCCTCCTCCTCCCTCCTCCTCCTCCCTCCTCCTCCTCCCTCCTCCCTCCTCCTGCTCCCTCCTCCCTCCTGCTCCCTCCTCCCTCCTCCCTCCTCCTCCTCCCTCCTCCTCCCTCCTCCTCCCTCTTTCTCCGCCTCCCTCCGCCTCCCTCCTCCTCCCTCCTATTCCTCCCTCCTATTCCTCCCTACTCCTCCTGTCTCCTCCTCCTCCTCCTCCTTCCTCCTCCCTCCTCTTTCCTCCTCCTCCTCTCTCCGCCTATCTCTTCCTTCCTCCTCCACCTCCCCACCAGGAACTGGGCGAAGCCGGGCCGGGTCGTCTTTTTTTGGGAACGGCAGCAGGGGCCGAATATGAATTAAATGAGACGCTCCATTTACCCAAGTTAATTGTTGGGGGAAGATGTAAAGATCTTTCAAGTGCTCTTTCTAATAATAGACAGACAGACAGACAGACAGTAGATAGTCGGGAACGGGAACGGGAGGTTATATGACTACTTATATGAATTAAATTAGATGCTCCCCACCAGGTGCTGGGCGAAGCCGGGCCGGGTCAGACAGACAAACAGACAGACAGACAGACAGATAGTCGGGAACGGGAACGGGAGCTTATATGACTACTTATATGAATTAAATGAGATGCTCCCCACCAGAGTCTGGGCGAAGCCGGGCCGGGTCAGCTAGTATCATATAAATTCTCTCCAATAAATATCATAGAAATTCTCTCCAAGAAATGTCTTAGAAATTCTCTCGAACAAATATCATAGGAATTCCCTGCAAACAACTAACATAGAAATTATCTGCAAGGAAATATCATAAAAATTATCGGACAACAAATATCACAGAAATTGTCACCAATAAATATCATAGAAATTCTCTCCAAACAAATATCACACACATTCTCTCCAACAAATATCATAGAAATTCTCTCCAACAAATATCATAGAAATTCTCTCCAACAAATATCATAAGAATTCCCTCCAAATAACTATCATATAAATTATCTTCAAGGAAATATGATAAAAATTATCGGACAACAAATATCATAGAAATTGTCTCCAACAAATATCATAGAAATTCTCTCCAACAAATATCATAGGAATTCTCTCCAAACAAATATCATAGGAATTCTCTCCAAACAAATATCATAGAAATTCTCTCCAACAAATATCATAGAAATTCCTCCAAACAAATATGATATCAAATACCATATACCCAATACGATCCAAGGCGTGTAAATAAAAGGTCCATGACGCACTGGCTATTTGTGGATATGTTAAAAATTAACACGGAGTATGTTAACAATTAACATTATCTACTCACGCTCTGTGAGCCAACTGTCGGAGTATCAAAATACCAAGACGAAGTGTGCGAACCAACTCTCAGAATGCCCGAATATTAAAGCTGAGTGTGGATGCAGGTTAGACAATCCGCCGTCCTTGTGTGAAGTCCCCGAGCCTTGAAGCAACGAAATGGCAGCCAGGGATCTTGTTTCCAGCATCAAGGCGTAATATTAGCACTTCACTATCAACTATGTAATGTGACTTCTTTGAACTTCTAATCTTCTATTTCTGCCAAAGAACAACAACGTTAAATTACAGGATACGTGTATATGGCAAAAATAGGACAGCAGGGATACGTGACAGAGTAAGAAGACATTTGCGGCTCTCGAGGGCTCTGTGATAGTTCTTTTTTTTTTTTTCCCGCGTTTCCATCCTGTTTCAGGATATTGCGGTCAACACCAGCATCTTTCAGCTGTATGTTGATTCATAGGCTAGATTACGCTCATCAGCACGCCACGACTTTCTGAGCGACCGGCTCCATACTCTCATAAGTCACTTTTGCGATTCGAACCACTGCTAATTCTTGTCGCGTCACGTGACGAGAGTATTCGGGGCTAGCGGAGAAATCTGCTAACCTCTCGGCCATGGAGCCGGCCTGTGATAGTT